>JASFAX010000042.1:4412884-4775384 GCA_030737875.1 Allium sativum | reverse complement strand
TCATGTCTACCAATGATGTGAAATCAATTAATTTCTATTAGATCGACTAGAGACTTGGAGTTGATCCATGGTTAGACCACAAATATGTGTTTGAACCCGAGGTTCACTACGAGAAAAGTAAGCTTAAACGACATTAATGTCAGCATTTAAAAGCTGAATGCGGTAGGAAGTGTTCCTAAGGTTGAAATGTTTTTTTAGTCACTGCGTGTTCCTAATTTCAATACCTATTTTTTTAGAACTACGTATTTACAACTCAGTAGCACATATGTATATACACATACATAAATAAATCCTTTTTATAAATATGCACTTTGCAGAGTATGTATTGTAACACCCCGAATTTTCGGTTAACATTATAATAACAAATTAAAGAATACTTGATTTAAAACGTGAGAATTAAGTAAAACAGACATCACCACTGTGTTCGTCTCGGAATTCTGCTTGAGATAGAGTCCGAGTTTGCGTAAAACGGATAACGTATGAAGAAGATATCTTTAAATTAAATATTGCAGCAAAACATGAAAAAAGAAGAATGAGAAAAGAATAATGTTTAGCATTGTTCTAAGGTTTATAAGCAAAAGACTTAGTAGCTTATTTGGTTAGAATATGTGACTTGCATACAAGAGGTACAGAGTTTGATCCCCGCCAATGTTATATTTTTGTTTTACGGGAATGGCTAAAAAGTGGCTTAGTGTGAACGCAGTTCAAGAAGTGGTTTAGTGTGAAAATGGTTAATTGGGAAGATAGATAAAAAGAAAAATAAATAAATATATATATATATAGGAAATATATATATATATATATGACATGTGCGCATCATATGACGCACGTAGCGCATTTTTGTTGGTCAAAGATTGTTTTTTTAACGTGGCTTTTTAAGATTGGTCGGGTGACGATTGGTGCTGACATGGCCTTCTCTGATTGGCTGAATGACACATTAATTGGCTTAGATGGCTATGATCATTCTTAGGTTGATCTAACAGCTCTAAATTAATCAAACATCTATAAATACAACCCTAGACCAAAACCCTAAACACACAAATTAAAGTTCTAGAGCCGTCATGCTATCGGAGTCAAGTTGAGAGCAGTCGTCGTCACAAATTAGAAGAAGATTAAAAGCTACAACAAATCAAATCAAGCCTAAAATTAAAACAACAAATAGTCTACGTCAAGGGATTAGCATAACAAATCCAGAATTTAGTTCCCAGAACCCAAGACCCTCTTTTCTGTGAGTTCTAGTCACTTTTAGGTTTAAATAAATAAATGTTATATTTTTGTTTTAGGGGAATGGCTAAAAAGTGGCTTAGTGTGAACGCAGTTCAAAAAGTGGTTTAGTGTGAAAATGGTTAATTGGGAAGATAGATAAAAAGAAAAATAAATATATATATATATAGGATATATATATATATATATATGACATGTGCGCATCATATGACGCACGTGGCGCATTTTTGTTGGTCAAAGATTGTTTTTTTAATGTGGCTTTTTATGATTGGTCGGGTGACGATTGGTGCTGACATGGCCTTCTCTGATTGGCTGAATGACATATTAATTGGCTTAGATGGCTATGATCATTCCTAGGTTGATCTGACAGCTCTAAATTAATCAAACATCTATAAATACAACCCTAGACCAAAACCCTAAACACACAAATTAAAGTTCTAGAGCCGTCATGCTATCGGAGTCAAGTTGAGAGCAGTCGTCGTCACAAATTAGAAGAAGATTAAAAGCTACAACAAATCAAATCAAGCCTAAAATTAAAACAACAAATAGTCTACGTCAAGGGATTAGCATAACAAATCCAGAATTCAGATCCCAAAACCCAAGACCCTCTTTTCTGTGAGTTCTAGTCACTTTTAGGTTTAAATAAATAAATGTGAATTGTGGTAGATTATGATTTGGGTATATGTTGTTATGCAAGTTTATTGTTGATGTGAATCATGAAATTATGTAAGTTTATTGTTGTTGTGAATCATGAAATTAGGCAAGATTGTTAAGTTGAGAACTCACGAACCTATGCAAGTTATTATTCATGAACCTACGCAAGTTATCGCGCAAGTTATTATTATGATGCAAGTTGTTAATATTTTGGATCTTGATTTGCAATCTAATTGTGGTGGATATGAACATATAAATTTGGGACATTTATGAATGACATATTATGATGCAAGTTGCTAATATTTTGGATCTTGATTTGCAATCTCATATTGGTGGATATGAACATATAAATTTGGAACATTTATGAATGACATATTATGCAAGTTTTGGGTAGATCCATTATGGATCCGAACTACGTTTACATTGAAAATGACAAACAAGTCTAAATTATCATTCATGCCTATTATGCTAGATTGGAATGTTTGGGGCATCTAAATATCAATTTTAGATATAATTATAGCATCGTATTTATGTTGCAAAAAGACCACCACATGTTCACCCATTTTGTGACATCCATTTACATGCCCATACAAGTACATATGTTCACCTTGCCATTGTTAAGTTATGCTATGCCAAGTCATATATTGAAATGATCACTGTTGTGGTAATCCCCATTACTATTATTGTTCCCTTTATTTTATTATTATGGCGAGGCTATTTTGTAGCCTCGATGACGCCAAAATGCACGCGGTTACGCTAGTTAAGGAACGGGGAAAAGGAAAATTTGTAATAGGCATAATTTACATAGTGATTATGTAAATTGGACACATGATTCAAGTAGGGAAACATATAAATAATTACCTATTATGACATTGGTAAATTTGGGTAAAAAAAATTGGTACAAATTGAATGTGACCATTTATGGATAAGAAATTTCAATTGTTGAGTAAAATAGGTATTGACACCTATAAATGGAAAAGATTAATTAATTGATAAATTAATTAAAAATGGAATGTTAGTAAATTATAATTTGAATTGTACTTATGACACGTGCTTAGGTTACGATAATGGTGGAAATCTGCCCAGAACCGACCGACCTATCCATCAGCCACTAACGTTGAATCTAATGTGGGAGGTCTAAGTACGTAAATACGAAGCGGGCTAAGACACGAGGTTAGGCCCAACTGTGGAATAAGACTGCCCGGACACGACCGGCATATCCAGCATCCACACGTTGTAGGCCTAATGTGGGAGGTCTAACCCAATATAACCATAATTGGACAGGTAATAAGAAAAGACTACTTAACCTAACTTAATACGTGTGGACTGTATGACTATGAACATAAGTTAGGGTTAGGTAAAATAAATTGGATTGTAGGTGGGTTAAGTATAACTGAAGGGTAGGTGGGTAATATTAATATTATATAGGCCCACAAACTTAACCATTAAATAAACAAGATTAAATCAGTGGGAGGGTTAAGTATAACTAGAGGGTAGGTGTGTAATATTAATATATATAGGCCCACAAACTTAACCATCAAATAAACAGGATTAAATCAGTGGGAGGGTTAAGTACAACTGAGGGGTAGGTGGGTAATATTAAATTATATAGGCCCACAAACTTAACCGGATAAAGGGGTTATGTAATTAAAGACACCTAACGGTATACATAACCGGGGCAAAATAGTAAAGTTATGTATTAAAGACACCCTTAGGGGTACGCATAACTAATGGGAATAGATAGAATTATGTATTAAAGACACCTATAGGTACGCATAACTGATAGATAGATTAAGGGTTATGTATTAAAGACACCTATAGGTACGCATAACTGATTGATGGCTATGTAATTAAAGACACCTTAGGGTATACATAGTCAGTAGAAAACCTAGTGGGGATACAAGACATAGGGGAGAGCTTGTATCATGTTGTGTGGGACCCATTTCAGTCAGTAACCCGGAGTGGTATCAAAGTAGAGAACCCCGTACTAGGCGGGGAAGGGGCACGCTTACTGATTGATTGTAAGAGATCCAAAACAAGACGGATGGTGTGGGTGGCTCAAACCGACCGGGGACATGTGCTTGCATGGGCCGGGCAGAGGGGGACAAGACGACTGTGACACCAGTAGGTATAACTGTGCACACCTTGGGTTACCACTTTAGGGAAGTGATACCCCATAGTTGTGGGACCAGCACAGGGTATCTACGGAGTAGGGAACTGATCGACTAGGGTAGTGGTTAGGGTATACTCGGACGTATGCCCTAAGTCTGCCAATTTATAGTAGGGGTAATGGGTACGACTAGTGGAGATAGGAGTAGGCGGCACCTATGACAACAGCTAGGAATACACGAAACTACCACCATCGTTATTGTTATCATGATTAGTGAGAGGGATCATCCCATCTTGATTATACTAGTAATAGTGCAGAGTAGTTTGTAGTGAAGCATATGCATACATCTTACCTTATCTGCCTTGTCACATCTGCCATTTGTATAGTGAACCCTTTTATCCACTTTGTATGCCTGTCATGTTTACCTTTATTTATTTACTGGCTAAAAGTTACTTGACTCACCAGACTTATGTCTGACCTAGTTTGTTTCGCCTCTTTTCTTCCGTTCCCTCCAGGTTCTCAGGGAGGAAACACCCAGGTTTATTCAGGACTTGGATATCATCTTCTAGGAGCTACTTCTGAAGTATGGCTCGAGTCTCTATCTCTTATATGGCTTGCTCTTTAATATGGGGAATGATGTTTTTCTTTTAAACACCTATGTACTCTGATAATGTAAGACATAAGTGTTTTGTTGTAATGGTTTTATGACTCAACTTTATTATGTAACAAGTATTTTGGTGATTTAATAAAGTTGTTTATTTTCCGCTGCAAAATTTTAATATCTGTCTTGTGATATTCTATGTCTGCTTACCTAAAATGCTCCACCAAAGTTAAGGCATTCCCTTTGTGAGTGACCTTAATGGAGGTGGGGTGTTACACTTGGTATCAGAGCTGAAGGTTACCAGATTAGATAAAAGTTTTGAAAAATAATTTAAAAAAAAAGGTTTTAAAAGAAAGTATTTTCAAAAAGGAAAGCCTGTTTTGAAAAAGAACATTCCCCGAAAAGCCATATGCAGTATCCTTCGGTCCTTTGTCTAAATCTCTTCCTTCTTCTTCTTAGCATATCTATGGGAACCAATTCTTCCCGAAAGGTGTCCCCATTCCGGGATAATGCCATAGGCATGTTTAGCACATGTCGAAGGGCAATGAAGTGCCTAATCTTCATCTGTAGCTATAGTAGTATCGCCTACGACTAATTTTCTCTAGCTTCGTAAGGATTTCCGTGAGATGGAGGCAGCTTCCGAGAGACTAGTTAGCTTGTTACACAAGAATAGAAAAGAAAGAAGAATAAGGGAGTTAGGGCTAAAGAGCACAGACTAAGGATAAGAAAAATGATGGCCCAAAAAGGGAGTGTGGATAAAGTTAAAATAAAGGAAAGAAGAATTTTTGTTTCAGTTGTGGAGAAGTCAGACACTTTTCCAAGGAGTGCCTGATGGAGCAAGGACAAGATTAGAGGGTAAAATCTTTTGAGGGCAGGTGTGTGTTCTCGTAGACAGGGTACCAAACAGAGATATGAAAGTTTTATTCCTCTTTCCACTCACCCTATAAGAACCTTTTTGATTATGTAGCTTCACACTCGTTTATATCTAGTTTTGTAGCTGAATCTCTGCACTTTAATATTAGTTATGTTTCTGATCCCGTAGTTGTTTCAAACCCTATTGGTGGTTCGGGTCATTTCTTAGTGATTTGTAGGGGGTTTGAAATTATCTGTGTTAGGAGCCAAGAAAATTTGAATGTGACATTTGTGTGCTCAAGTCTATGGGCTATGGGTTGGTTCTAAATGGACCAGCTTTCTATGTAGAGGGCCATTCTAGATTTTGAGAGGAGGGTCGTTAAGTTTCTAACTTGTCATGGGAGGACCCTCAAAGTTTCTTGTGACCCGCAAGGGTCTGTTATGCTTAGCTTTCTGAGAATCATTCTGTAATCTGATCTGTACTAATAGTCTGTAAGTATCTGAATATTTCTGAAGTATAGGGGTTTCTACTCGAAGCATGAAGTAGATTTCTAGTTTTGACATTGTTTAATGGGGGTAATTCTCTCAGTGTCAGTCTGATGTTGATTTCGGTCTTCGGGGCTGAGACTTAGGGAATTATTCTCTTAACCGATGTCAAATGGGAATAGAGCTTTTGTTTTAGTTGTATCATTTGTTTGTATCCCATCGACCGGAACTTCGACCTTTAGATAGGAAATCCATGAATGTAAACATGTGTTTGAGACATGTTATGTTTGATGGTTGCAAGTGGATGCAAGTGTTTGCTAGTGGTTGCCTGTGGACGCATATACACACACATTAGGCACTAGATCAGCTCAATCACTCTCTCGTTCTGCATATGGATGTATGTGCATTTTCTTTTATATTTATGGAAATGAATGAGCCAGCATATGGATGTTGCATTTGGATTAATGTGTGTGCACACATATAGAACTTTTATGATGTAATAGGTTTACTTGCATACATAATGGACTCATGGCACTGACATAATTTGCGTTAAGGAGGTCAACTGAATTAGTAGACCGCCTGATTTTTCATTAGATAGGGACATGTACACACACTATGCATATAAACATGAAAGCATTAGAAGTCTTGTATGGACTATGGATGCCTATGTTTGATGATTGAGTAGATGAACGATTGGATGGTAGGATATACGTTCTTGATTGAAGATTTCGGGGACGAAATTCTTTAAGCAGAGGAGAATGTAACACCCCGAATTTTCGGTTAACATTATTATAACAAATTAAAGAATACTTAATTTAAAACTTGAGAATTAAGTAAAACAGACATCACCATTGCGTTCGTCTCGGAATTTTGCTCGAGATAGAGTCCGAGTTTGCGTAAAACGGATAATGTATGAAGAAGATATCTTTAAATTAAATATTGCAGCAAAACATGAAAAAAGAAGAATGAGAAAAGAATAATGTTTAGCATTGTTCTAAGGTTTGTAAGCAAAGGACTTAGTAGCTCATTTGGTTAGAACATGTGACTTGTATACAAGAGGTACAGAGTTCGATCTCCGCCAGTGTCATATTTTTGTTTTAGGCGAATGGCTAAAAAGTGGCTTAGTGTGAACGCAGTTCAAAAAGTGGTTTAGTGTGAAAATGGTTAATTGGGAAGATAGATAAAAAGAAAAATAAATAAATAAATAAATAAATATAGGAAATATATATATATATGACATGTGCGCATCATATGGCGCACGTGGCGCATTTTTGTTGGTCAAAGATTGTTTTTTTAACGTGGCATTTTATGATTGGTCGGGTGACGATTAGTGCTGACATGGCCTTCTCTAATTGGCTGAATGACATATTAATTGGCTTAGATGGCTATGATCATTCGTAGGTTGATCTAACGGCTCTAAATTAATCAAACATCTATAAATACAACCCTAAACCAAAACCCTAAACACACAAATTAAAGTTCTAGAGCTGTCATGCTATCGGAGTCAAGTTGAGAGCAGTCGTCGTCACAAATTAGAAGAAGATTAAAAGCTACAACAAATCAAATCAAGCCTAAAATTAAAACAACAAATAGTCTACGTCAAGGGATTAGCATAACAAATCCAGAATTCAGATCCCAGAACCCAAGACCCTCTTTTCTGTGAGTTCTAGTCACTTTTAGGTTTAAATAAATAAATGTGAATTGTGGTAGGCTATGATTTGTGTATATATTGTTATGCAAGTTTATTGTTGATGTGAATCATGAAATTATGTAAGTTTATTGTTATTGTGAATCATGAAATTAGGCAAGATTGTTAAGTTGAGAACTCATAAACCTATGCAAGTTATTATTCATGAACCTATGCAAGTTATCGCGCAAGTTATTGTTATGATGCAAGTTGTTAATATTTTGGATCTTGATTTGCAATCTCATATTGGTGGATATGAACATATAAATTTGGGACATTTATGAATGACATATTATGCAAGTTTTGGGTAGATCCATTATGGATCCGAACTATGTTGACATTGAATATGACAAACAAGTCTAAATTATCATTCATGCCTATTATGCTAGATTGGAATGTTTGGGACATCTAAATATTAATTTTAGATATTATTATAGCATCATATTTATGTTGCAAAAAGACCACCACATGTTCACCCATTTTGTGACACCCATTTACATGCCCATACAAGTACATATGTTCACCTTGCCATTGTTAAGTTATGCTATGCTAAGTCATATATTGAAATGATCACTGTTGTTGTAATCCCCATTACTATTATTATTCCCTTTATTTTATTATTATGGCGAGGTTATTTTGTAGCCTCGATGACGCCAAAATGCACGCGGTTACGCTAGTTAAGGAACGGGGAAAAGGGAAATTTGTAATAGGCATAATTTACATAGTGATTATTTAAATTGGACACATGATTCAAGTAGGGAAACATATAAATAATTACCTATTATGACATAGGAAAAATTGGGTACAAAAAAAATGGTATAAATTGAATGTGGCCATTTATGGATAAGAAATTTCAATTGTTGAGTAAAATAGGTATTGACACCTATAAATGGAAAAGACTATTTAATTGATAAATTAATTAAAAATGGAATGTTAGTAAATTATAATTTGAATTGTACTTATGACACGAGGTTAGGTTACGTTAGTGGTGGAAGTCTGCCCGGAACCGACCGGCCTATCCAGCAGCCACTAACGTTGAACCTAATGTGGGAGGTCTAAGTACGTGAATAGGAAGCGGGCTAAGACACGAGGTTAGGCCCAACTGTGGAATAAGACTGCCCGGACCCGACCGACATATCCAGCATCCACACGTTGTAGGCCTAATGTGGGAGGTCTAACCCAATATAACCATAATTGGACATGGTAATAAGAAAAGACTACTTAACCTAACTTAATACATGTGGACTGTATGATTATGAACATAAGTTAGGGTTAGGTAAAATAAATTGGATTGTAGGTGGGTTAAGTATAACTGAAGGGTAGGTGGGTAATATTAATATTATATAGGCCCACAAACTTAACCATTAAATAAACAAGATTAAATCAGTGGGAGGGTTAAGTATAACTGAAGAGTAGGTGGGTAATATTAATATATATAGGCCCACAAATTTAACCATTAAATAAATAGGATTAAATTCGTGGGAAGGTTAAGTACAACTGAGGGGTAGGTGGGTAATATTAAATTATATAGGCCCACAAACTTAACCGGAAAAGGGATTATGTAATTAAAGACACCTAACGGTATACATAACCGGGGCAGAATAGTAAAGTTATGTATTAAAGACACCCTTAGGGGTACGCATAACTAATGGGAATAGATAGAGTTATGTATTAAAGGCACCTATAGGTACGCATAACTGATAGGTAGATTAAGGGTTATGTATTAAAGACACCTATAGGTACGCATAACTGATTGAGGGCTATGTAATTGAAGACACCTTAGGGTATACATAGTCAGTAGAGAACCTAGTGGGGATACAAGACATAGGGGAGAGCTTGTATCATGTTGTGTGGGACCCATTTTAGTCAGTAACCCGGAGTGGTATCAAAGTAGAGAACCCCGTACTAGGCGGGGAAGGGGCACGCTTACTGATTGATTGTAAGAGATCCAAAATGAGACGGATGGTGTGGGCGGCGCAAACCGACTGGGGACATGTGCATGCATGAGCCGGGCAGAGGGGGACAAGACGATCGCGACACCAGTAGGTATAACTGTGCATACCTTGGGTTGCCACTTTAGGGAAGTGATACCCCCTAGTTGTGGGACCAGCACAAGGTATCTACGGAGTAGGGAGCCGATCGACTTGGGTAGTGGTTAGGGTATACCCGATCGACTTGGGTAGTGGGTACGACTAGTGGAGATAGGAGTAGGCGGCACCTATGACAACAGCTAGGAATACACGAAACTACCACCATCGTTATTGTTATCATGATTAGTGAGAGGGATCATCCCATCTTGATTATACTAGTAATAGTGCAGAGTAGTTTGTAGTGAAGCATATGCATACATCTTACCTTATCTGCCTTGTCACATCTGCCATTTGTATAGTGAACCCTTTTATCCACTTTGTATGCCTGTCATGTTTACCTTTATTTATTTACTGGCTAAAAGTTACTAGACTCACCAGACTTATGTCTGACCTAGTTTGTTTCGCCTCTTTTCTTCCGTTCCCCCCCGGTTCTCAGGGAGGAAACACCCAGGTTTAGTCAGGATTTGGATTTCATCTTCTAAGAGCTACTTCTGAAGTATGGCTCGAGTCTCTATCTCTTATATGGCTTGCTCTTTAATATGGGGAATGATATTTTTCTTTTAAACACCTATGTACTCTGATAATGTAAGACATAAGTGTTTTGTTGTAATGGTTTTATGACTCAACTTTATTATGTAACAAGTATTTTGGTGATTTAATAAAGTTGTTTATTTTCCGCTGCAAAATTTTAGTATCTGTCTTGTGATATTCTGTGTCTGCTTACCTAAAATGCTCCACCAAAGTTATGGCATTCCCTTTGTGAGTGACC
The DNA here is from genome assembly GCA_030737875.1 of Allium sativum. Lineage (NCBI taxonomy): Eukaryota > Viridiplantae > Streptophyta > Magnoliopsida > Asparagales > Amaryllidaceae > Allium > Allium sativum. The sequence goes on along the minus strand of JASFAX010000042.1, from coordinate 4,764,911 downwards.
TTAATGGAGGTGGGGTGTTACATGTATAGTACTATTTAGGTATTTAAGATTCTACTATTCAAAAGCATGTCAAATTTTCACATATGATTTTGGAATAAATACTATTATTTATTTATATTGTGTGCTGGTATCAAGAAGAAACAACACACATGTTCAATGAAAAAATTCTGAAAACCCATATATGTCATGTATTTCATGTCTGCTAGTTATACCTTTTCAATTCTATCTAGATTTACTATTAAAAATGGGAGGCTAATCGGAAATAGAATATAACTTTTCTCGATACAATCAAGTATCTCGGAAATCCTTGCATTTTATAATTTACCAACCAAGCTAAATTTGGCCTTAGCAGATGGACTACTTAAATTTCATTATGTTATCAAAATGCTTTTTTTCATTATGCAAGTATATCATTAACACATTAAATCCAATTATTGGTTAACTAAAATTTCATAGTTACAGTAATCATGTTGTGAAAACTGAGATCAGATATAACTATTTCTACATACAAATTTGACGACATTCAAATTTCAAAGTACGACACAAAATCAAAGAAAGACAGAATCATTTACTGGAGGTTACTAATAAAATCTTTGAACTATGAATAAGGGATATCACTATTATCCTTCATTAGTTTTATGTTCTTCATGATGTCTTTCTCATTTTCATAACAACTGATTTGTTCAACTCTATTCATTCCTATTTTTTCCTATGAATATCCCTACCCGTACTCAGTACTGCTTATCCTTTTTTCCATGCTTTCTTTTAGTTCTCTCCTTAGTTCGATAATTCCATTGTTTAGCCCCTGAATTTTCCTATAAGGCCATTGTTATTCCCTTCTTCAGCACATTATTTTCAGTGTAGTCGAACACGCTTTTAGTTTACACGAGGCCTTCCCATCTTTAACATGATAGTATGGTGCCAGGTCCAATATGGACATGTAAAAATCAACTACTATCCTAAGCCTGCAGCCTCAGCTAACGCAGAAAATGATCCAAGTAACCATTCATGTTGAGGTCACTGGAAAACTAACATATCTAAATAGAGTTGTGTTTAACTACTTATAGGTAAGCCATTAACTCCGCGTGTGTTATACTATTGCATGGATAACTAACCGGTCTTGTTTTGATGTTTGAATTAATGATGTTAATATGGTTTAGGTTGTTACCAATGTGACATTGAGCTTTGTGAAGAATTCTGGACATTGACATGATATAATGGGATCAAAAATCGGCTAACAAAAGTAAGAAGCTTAATCTTCCTTCAATATTTTTTCTTTTCCACAACCGGTACCTAATCTCTTATTTCATTTTAATTAATTCATATATCTCAGGATAGGGTGAAATTGCTGGATTGTTTTCGTTTATGATTTCGCTAAAACCCATTTTTTATTATGCCTTATAAAGGCCAATTTGGAGGGAACTGAACGTTGCTAGTAGTGATGGGAATGAAATAAAAACCCAGAAGCCAGCAACTCATTTTTTTCATGTTGCTTATACTTGGAGTGTGACTTGCAGGTCTTTCTATTTCAAATATTTTGGTAAATTCAAAACCTTAGGATGTGTTTGGTTTACATTTTTTTAATTTTGAGTTTTCGCGCATACAAAAGTACCAACGACGCACACATACCGTGAAAAACGATCGTTTTACCAAACAAAGTTAACACAAAACCAAAAACAAATTCTTATTATTTTCCATATTTTAAGAAACAACGGAAGGACGATAACAAATTCTTCTATCCACCATCCCGCGGTCCCCTCTGTCACTCTCTTCACCTTTGATCCGTCACCTCCGCTATACTTCAAATTCCCCCAACTTTCGTACTTAACACTGAAAACTAAAAACTCAAAACACAAAATAAACCAAACACTATCTTAGTTTTCTTATTGATTTGAGCAGTTCTAGTCGGGTTAGGAATACTTGTGCCATATCTATAACGTTTGTCTATGGTAAGATAGTCATTAATAAGGCACTTTCAAAGGTAAAGTTTAATTTTATCAAATTAGTTTGGATAAAACCTTCTTTGTAACTCTCTTTCGCAATTTCACGTTGTATCTCTTCAAGTACTCTAATTCTGACACTTTGTTTATACTGCATGCGGTAACAACAAGGCATGAATTCTAAGATTTGAGATAAAATTTTATAAAGGGGAAACCTATTTGTTTCTAAAGGAGGACCTATGAGTTACCACTTGTTTTCAAAGATTCATGATATATATATATACATATATACACATACATGTATATATATATATATATATATACACATTTGAACTGTAATATAGCAGGATGTGGAATGTAAATAGAACCTTAGTTCTATAGATGCATGATTTGATGGTGCGGTTAAGAATATATATAAAACATGTAAGTGTTATTATTGTTAGAACTTTTTGTCAATACACGATTGTATTACAAAATTATATCTTTTTGTCAATACATGATTGTATTGCAAATGGACAGTAATAACTATCAATGTTACTCAATAATGGCACAATTGTCAAGCCAAATTGTGATTATAACAATGACAGCTAGCGAGACCGATTGTGCACTAGATTGGAGCGGTAAAGAACCGTCACCAACATACTAAAAAAGAATATTTCAGTAATGTCCGAGCCCAGAAATGATTCTATTTCCTTAAAACAATATTGTCGTCGTATGCACTGGTTGACGATATAGCAATTTGTTTTCCAGGGTAAACGGACCAGCCCTGTAGTGCAGTGCCAGCAAACGGAGCTCCGACGAACTGAAGTAGATTATAGAAACTTGAACAAAGAATTACTTTGAAGAAGAAGTAGCAAATTGAGAAGAATAACTAATTTGTATTTTGTCTCGTTTTAGGCCAAGTATTTATAGGCTGGAGGAGGTGCCCATCTAAACATTAATGACCCTTGAAAAGGTTGCGACCCTTTAACCAAGTGGTGCATAAATGTGTGTGCGCATTTATGATGAAACGGTTGTATCCCTTCAATAGAACGGATATGCCAGATCAAAAATGATCAAAATAACTCGTTTAAGCGCAATAGCCCTAAACTGTAATCAGCGACCTATTTAACCATGAGACCCCATGAGTCCCAAGGCACAACGCCTAATTTTTGACACTAATATCGTGTCATGGACCCCAAAGGAACTAGACCCTATTTGACATCAATATAATATTGTGTCATGGACCCCAAAAGTCCCAAAGCACTAAGCCCAATTTGACATCAATGTAATATTGTGTCATGGACTCCAAGAGCCACAAGGCACTAAGCCCAAATTTGACATCAATATGATATTGTGCCTCGGCTTAGCCACACCATTCACAAGCCCTCTTCTCCTTTATTTATATAAGTCTATAGAGAAGTAGGTACTCATATTTCGTAATGTATGACTTAAATTGCTTTCCCTTCTTCTTCCGAAATTCCTCTTGCTCATTCATTTCCAACAATCCCCCACATGAATGAGCAGTCGTTCTTACTTTCACGAATCATTTATCGCATCGGTTAAAGTAGCACATGGGCCTTGAACTTTCCTAGTGATTACCTATTTGAATCACAGGCGAATCAGTAGACATAGAATGTCCTTGAACGATAAGTTATGTAATTCCAAAGTAGATAAAACACGATAAATGTTTCTTATAATCCTTCGTTCTCTGTATGTGTTCGTTTTTGCCTTGAACACCTACCTAGTCTCATAAGTGCTTCAGAGAATTTAGCTTCATAATTCTCTTTGAAGCGGCGCCTTCGCACTTACGTAGGTGATTCTGTAAAGGTTATTATCTAATTCCTCAAATACAGACATCATTAAAAAGTATTAATACTTATCATTTTCAACACGTAATGCACTGAGTTATCATAGGAACGGTTTGTGTGTAACAGTGCCATCAAGTTTCTCTTAAACTTCATCGTCCCTTTGAACCTAGATCTTGGGATCTCCAATCAACTAGGTGGGGTTTCCATTTTAGAAAAACCTTTATTCTATAAGCCTTAGCCCCATTCCCTTCGATAAGATTTGAACTCTGTTGGCAAGCTTTTTGTAAGTGGATCCGCTAAGTTATCTTTAGATTGAATGTAATCTATGGAGATAACCCCATTAGAGAGAAGTTGTCTTATCGTTTTATGTCTACGACGAATATGCATTGATTTACCATTGTATAGTGTACTATTAGCTCTTCTAATAGTTGATTGACTATCACAATGTATACATATTAGAGGTATAGGTTTGCTCCAATTAGGAATGTCTTCCAAGAAGCTTCGAATCTATTCTACTTCTTATGCAGTTTTATCTTGTGCAGTAAACTCTGATTCCATCGTAGATCTAGCGATACAAGTCTATTTGGATGACTTCCATGAAATTGCTCCATTTCCTAATGTGAACACATATCCACTTGTAGACTTCGTATCATGTGATCCATCGATCCAATTTTCATCTCTGTATCCTTCCACTATTGAAGGATTGTTTGTATAGTATAGACCATAACTCTGCATATAATTTAGATATCCTAGAACTCTGATTATCGCTTTCCAATGATTCTTACTAGGATTGCTGGTAAATCTACTTAGTTTGCATACAGCATATGCGATATCAGGCCTAGTACAGTTCATAATATACATGATACTTCCCAGTATACGAGAGTATTCCAATTGGTAGATACCATCACCAATGTTCTTTACCCAATTTTGGTTCATATGTACTAGTGATTTTGCAATAGTTACATTATATTGCTTGAATTTTTCAAGTATTTTGGTGATGTAATGCGATTGGGATAATGCATATCCCTGTGGTGTTCTCAAATTTTTTACACCCAATATCACATCAGCCAGTCCTAGGTTTTTCATATCGAATCTAGAGGATAACATATCCTTTGTAGATTTTATTATGGCCTTGTTATTGTCTAGGATCAATAGGTCATCAACATAAAGACAAAAAAAGACATATCCAAAATGTGTATGTTTTATGTACACACATTTATCTGATTCATTTATCGCGAATCCATTTGATAACGTAGTATTATCAAACTTCACATGCCACTGTTTTGGAGTTTTCTTAAGGCCATAAAGTGATTTTACCAGTTTGCAAAATTTATTCTCATTTTCTGACCTTAGAAATCCTTCAGGTTGTTTCATATAGATTTCTTCCTCTAGTTCACCATTCAAGAATGTAGTATTAACATACATTTGATGTATTTTTAGGTCATGTATGGATGCAATAAGCTATCTTATCCATGTATGTATCAAAACAGTCCAAGTCTTCCTTTTATCTAGATCCTTGGACTACGAGCTTTGTACTTGTCTATTGAACCATTAGGTTTCAACTTCTTTTTAAATATCCATTTATTACCTAAGGTCTTATATCCTTAAGGTAAATCAACCAATTCCCATGTATGATTGGACATAATGGATTCAACCTTTTTGTTAATCGTCTCTTTTCAATAAGGGGCATCGCTGAAACACATAGCTTGTTTGTATGTCAATGGATCATCTTCTTACATAAAGGTATAGAAGTCTGATCCAAATGTTTTTAAGGTCCTTGACCTCTTACTTTTTCTTGGTTCTTCCACTTGCTGCTCAGCACTACGTTGCTGAGTATTATTTTGTTCAACATCCTCAAGAGAATTAGGAACTTCATATTACCTTGGTCTCTTAGGCGTATGATTTTCAGTACCCTGTTTCAAGGGGAATATATGTTCAAAAAATCAAGTGTTTATCGACTCAATGATGGTATTTTCATGAATATAATCAATTTTAGATTTGTGTACCAAAAATCAATATGCGGCACTGGTTTGTGCATATCCAATGAATACACAATCAACTATTTTTGACATTCTTTGGTTTTGTAACCTCTATCTTGGCAAGACACCCCCACACTTTTAAATATTTATAGGATGGTGGTCTATACTTCCAAAGTTCATGAGAAAATTTAGATGTTTTCTTTCGGGGTATTTTATTTAAAATATGATTTCCCAAAAGATTAGCTTCTCCCCAAAAGTTACCTCGTAAGCCAGAATAAAGCATTCATCATTTCTTTAAGAGTTTTTATCTTCCGTTCAGCTATACTGTTGGATTGAGGTGAATATAGTGCTGTAATTTTGTGTAAAACACCATGTTTAGCGAAAAATTCTTCAAAAAGGAATACATATTCTCCTCCTCTATCACTTCTTAAATCTTTGATTTTCTTGTTGAGTTGATTCTCAACTTCCGCTTTGTATTTTTTAAACACATCAAATCACATACATTTGTATGTATTATATCTAGCAGTTCTGTTTCTCGTTCAACATGATGAAACGAGTTTCCCGTAGAACATTTCCCTAGCAAGTGGCGGTTTTCCAGCTAAGTATCTGCCAAACTCTGTATCTTTGTCTTCTCCGTTAATCAAGGCTATGAGGACTGATTGTTCGTGAGGGTCTCTAACCTCCGCAACTGCCAAGTTGAAGCAGTCTAGATATGATCTCAGAGTCTCATCAAGGCGCTGCTTGATGAGCGATAGCTCAACGATGTTCTTGGACCTTTGAGTATGAAGTCGGAATTGATTTATGAATCTTTCGCTTCATTCCTTAAAGCTGGAGATCGATCGAGCAGGCAAGCGGGTAAACCACATTAATGCCACATCCTTTAGAAAGATCGGGAATGCTTTGCACTTCACTGCGTCGGGAGCGGCAGCAACATTCATATACCATGATTATCTCATTAAATACTGAAACTGGTCCGTCTTGCCCGAATAACGGTTCATAGTTGGGATGTTGAATCGTCTCGGGAAACGAACATCTAATATATCATTAGTGAACGGTGTATGACTGCGGTCTATACCCCAATCCTCGTTTCTTTATCCACGGCTGTCTTCCATGATCTGCCTTACCATTGCCACAACGTCAGCATTAGTCAATGTGTATTCTGAATCAGCACTTCTTGCCCTGCGGGGCCCCCCATATCTCTTCGATGTACTGCCTCCAAGTTTGGTGCCTGAGCAGAGCTTCCTTTCCCCTATGGCCATGGTCAATCACGCAGCGAAGGGGTAGTACTGGTTGGTTCTGAGAAAGGTCATCAGCACCCTGACCCTAGGAAGTATGGTAGTCCTCCTACAGGTAGAAAAGTGGGATTATTTGAGTTACGGTTTTCAGGTACCAGATTGAGTGTCGTTTCTTCTCGAGAAGGAATCGATCCAAATCGAAGTTGCGCTATATTCTCTGGCCTTTCATATTGTCGTCGTAGGGGTCTAGGTGGTTCTTCTGAGGTATAGTCGGGAGTCAAGCGATGAGTCGGTGAAGGTGTCCTTCGTATTTGGAGTTCATCGATTTGCCTGCTCATCGCTGTCATATTTTGCCGTAGTAGAGTACTCTCGCGCCTTTGAGCTGCCAGCTCATCATTTGTCCTTTCCAACATGTCGAGTACACGAGAAAAATCTCTTTTTGTTACTGGGGCAGAGGCAGGTAGCTGATCATTAACATTCATAGTCAGATAAGGAGCACCTGAGCCAGGTCAAGCAAAAGCTTGAGCGTGAGTGGAGCGAGCCATAACTTCCTTTCCAGGTCAAGTTGTGGTCCCTTGCCGAGGGCGGTTCGTGACCACCTCTGGTTCATGGCTTGTGACGTGCTCCTGCAGGCGGCTTGTGGTACCCCCATGAAGGCGGCTCAGGATCAAGTCTTGGGAGCAGCTCATGGTGAACTCTTGGGGGCGGTTCGTGATGGTCTCTTGCAACCGGGTCGTGACCCCCTCCTGGGGTCGGTTTGCCCCCTGCGAGACGCAAGCCGGGGAAACCACTTCAGCATGTTCTTGAACGTTCTCCTCATTAGCTTCGTTTACCCGAGAAGCTCCCGAATCCTTGGATTTCTTTGCAGCCATAACGTCTTTGACTTTGCTGAAATCTTCAAGAAAAAAACGAAACAGTGGGAATGCGGACTATTATCTTTGGACTTGAAAAATCCAAACAGTAGAGCAATAATCCGACAGGCTGAGAATCCAATTCTCAGTGAAATCACCAAAATGTTTGACCAAAATATGGTTCTAACACCCGAATTATCTTGATTTGCAGAGAACTGAAACTAGAAATGAAAGAAAAAGTAACAAACACAACAAATTTATAGTGGTTCTGCATTAAAGAGCCTACGTCCACTTTATATGACTTTGATCATACGTTTGAATGCAAGGAAAATCGCAATATTCTCTCAATCTCACTTTACAACAGTGATTCACTCAACAATTTCAAAATATCTCTGATTAGAAATAATGGAGGTTTGATACTGGTGGAATTAGAGCTCGGAATTGCTAAAAGATCCTCAAAAATTCCAAGTGTTGGGCTATTTATAGGTGAATTTTACAGGCGGTTCGTGAAGACACGTGGCACCAATCCCGAGAATCTCGGACCCGTTCGTGAGTTGTTGTAGAAGTGGTCGGAGAAATCGTCAACCCCACGTGTCACTGGATCCTTGAAATGCGATTCGTGGGTGACTAAGTCGTGGACACCATTACCTGAGTTCGAATTCGGTTCGTGACTCCTTGTCACGAGCGGGTCTTGGATCTTGCCATGAGCGGGTCGTGGATCTTGCCACGAGCGGGCCGTGGACCTTGCCATGAGCGGGTCGTGATTGGAGGACCACGAGCGGATGGGAGTAGCTGGACCACGAGCATGTGGGAACACCTAGGTGTGTCATGAACCAGTATGCATCCTCTTGAGCATGCGCATATAATTATCTTTGTCTATTCAAACACGAGCATTCATATTTATTCTTGGTGGCTTGACCAAAAAGCTAGCTAACAAATATATATCTGTTTGGTGGCGGAGAATTACTCTCTTGCTTAACACCCTTCTCTAAGATGTATGAGCTTAGAGGTTTTATATTGGAATTCAGTGAGGTGTTGTTAATGAATAGTGTGGCATACTTAAGATATGCGATGAGCTATGGATGATCAAAGCATGGCTTATTTAAGCGTTGCTTTGTGTATATCGTGACCTCGGCAAGCCACACAACATGGTAAATGGCTCAAACAGGAAAGATGCAGTGAGGTTAAGGGTAGTCATTTCCTTCTAGATAGAAGGTGTATTATAGTATGGACCCCTGGTATTAACCTATGTGGATAACTTCTATTTAATATGGATGTTGATGTTGCGAGGCCTCGGTTTAAAGGTTGGTAACAACTGGGAAGTGATATACTTAGGTGTGCTCTAAGTTACCTAGTTAAGAGGTAACCTGGCCTTGTGTTTGCAGAGAACACGTTTGGTTCTCGGGGCGTCCCTCTAGAGGCGTACCCATTGGTTTGGTAAGGAAGTTCCTTTGCTGGGTCATTTGTTGGAAATCCAATTTCCACTAGGAGCCCGTACGATTTTTGTTGTATAGCTTTCTACCGGCAGGATTACGTCAGTATACTGGGATGGGGCATTATGTTGGCTGTGATTAATACATTTATTCGCAAATTGTTTCCACACTATGCACTATTAGTAATAACAGAGGATTTTCACGTATCAAGCATTTTTTACTATCATAAGGATAAAATTCGCCCATGTGTGCATTTGCATTGTGTGTGTGCCGCGAGACCTTATGTTAGTTTCATTTTTCAAAAGTCGTTACGAATTTTGATGCACGGGAATTCACATGGAGTAAACTCGTTCCGTGTTTGCGGCGTGGTCCTGTGAATTTCCCAACTTTAAAATGAAGCCCAATAAGAACTATGTTTTTGAATTCTCACACCAGTCCCACGACTGACCTAGAGTTTATTGTTTCCTACACCTAAACTCTGGGTTCCCATATTTTTGCACGGGCAGTCATAAGTTTAGTTTGCAGGTTTAGATTTTAGAGCTAGATTCATATTTGAAGCTAGAGTTATGATTTGGGTGTTTCATATTCCGCTGGAGAGTTTATTTCCGTTGAGCATATATGGTACTCTGATATTCCTTGTAATCTTTGATGTAATCGATGAAGTGAAATGAAAAAAAGTTCTGTTATATTTTTGTGTAAATATGTAAGTACCCATAACAATCCGTCTTTGTGAACGGTTTAAGTTGGTTTAATTACCGACGAAAACTAGTCAAAAAGGCGGGTCGTTACACTAAAAGAGAGGATAATTTTCATGAACATAAAGGGGTATATATACATGTTATAAAACCCTAACCCTAATCCATATTTTTTGGGGACTACCAAAAATGCCCTATTCATGAAGCTTCTATATGTCTTTATCCACTAATGAATCATTAAAAGTGCATGAAGCTTGTTTTGTCTCATTTAACCAATAAATTAGCCTTTAAATGTGGCATTAGAGAAAGAGGGATAATGGGTGGGGTCATCCACTAAGTTGTATGTGAATTAATTTCATCTCCATTCCTTTGTATCCACCTTGTGCATGCATATCTCCATGTAAATTTCATGTGCATACTTCATTTTTGCTCCTAAATTCCTACAAGACACTTGAAAATGAACAAGTAAATTTTATTAAAAATAATTACTTGCAAAAATGATAGTTTTGCCCCAATATGAAGATGAATGCATGATAATTTAATGATTTTGGGTTTTTCGGTTAAAACATGTAAAAATAGCCCACTTATGTTATTTGTTTAACTAAAACAAGAATAAATGTGTGAATATAAATATGCAAATTTACATGCACATCAAATACCCCCACGCTTATCTTTTTATTCGACTTCGAATAAACAAAAAAACTAGGATAAATCCATTTTCATAGGGAGCACGATTGCATTGAGCGTATGCAACAAGCCATTAAACCTCTACAGTGTCCCCACTAGGACGAGTGTTATCTTATGAGGGTTTTCAGCGGATACTACCCACAAAATCTAAATGTTAAATGCAATTTTTTCCTAAATGCAAGATTCAAAAATATTTACAAGATAAATGCAAGTTTTAAAAAGAATATTTACAAATGGGTAATTTACTTTTAAATTTGACACGAATGAGTTAAATACAAGTTTGAGTCGTCACTATGAAAATTAAGTCCGTTACTAATCAAAACTTCAAACCAAAGTCAGGTTATCATTACAAACTCCTCTAGCTTAGCCAGTTGTTTCGGTTGGAAACAAAGTGAAATTATGAAATGATTTCTATAATCGATTATCAACAATTGTAAAATGGCATTTTTATTTCCTTTTGGTTAACAAGTTAGGTCAAGTAAGTGAAGACAGTGCTTGGATTTCAAGTGCTTACTCTCTCTTTATTTTGAAAAATGTTTACATTATTATTATTATTTATAAATGCCTAACTGAAAATACCAAGGTATACCACCCGTGAGAGATTGGGACAGAGCTTGGCGGAGTGTGCAGACCGACGCTGACTTTGTCAACAAAATGTCGGTAATCCTTAGGTGTCTAACTCATAAAATGAGACCAAGGTATACCCCCCATGAGAGTTGGGACAGAGCTTGGTGGATTTGCACACCAACGCTAGATTTACAAGCAATGTTGGATACACATGGATTATTATTATTTTTCCCCTTTTTTTAAAGAGAGAGTTAAGCGAGAACATCTTAGCACAATTTCACTTAAAATATCTAAAATGTTATCATAAGTAGTCTAAATCAACCATTCATTTAATTGGATTACAATTTAGAAAACATTTCATACTCATCACCTATGAATCTCCCTATATACCAATTACACTAAATTTGCTCGTAATTCAAACTTTTCTTTCGTTATTTGTTAAGAGAATTGATTTTCCAAACATTTTAATCATACAACCAAAATTATATATTTACTTCATCGTGCCCATTTAAAAGTAAATTAAAATGCAATTTTTTTTGAATGAAAAAAGAAAAGAAAAAATCTATACAAAACCAAAATAAATATGAAACTCCCCCCACACTTGATTTTGACTGTATCCCCACAGTCAACCCAAGTGGCAGGAGAAAAGAAAAAAAGATTTTTTTTTTCTTCAAAATATGCCCGATATTTACATTTTTTATAGTATATCAGAAAATATACTGACAAGAAGTAAATGAAACGGTCTTCAAAAGACCGATTCATTTGTCTCTTCAAGTATGAGAGACATAGTTTAAGCTTGAAAAACCAAATTGTAAACAATTTCGAAGTTGAATGTAGATTTGGAAAAACGAATGTCGTTTAATTAAAAATCGAATGAGTTGTTTTATTTTCGTTGATCTTTGGGGTAGATTGAATAATTGGTTAAAGTTCATGTTTAAATTCACCAATTTGAATTTCGAATTATTCATTGAAAATTTGTTCACAAATATTGATTTCAAAATCTAAATGGTGATTCAAATCTACCCATTCACAATTCAACTCATCTTCAAAAAGACCAAAAAATTTGTGTTCATCAAATTCGTCTTCTTTTGAATTATTCACAACTTCACTGCATAAATCATTTTCAAAGTCTAAAGTTGTTGTTTGAAATTCGTTATTTTCAGGAAAAGGAAGATCTAATTCTACATTTTGTTCCACCTTCTCAAAAGATTTAAAATCCAACTCAATTACCGTATTATTAACGACTTCGTTAAGATCTCCATTTTTCATTTCAAAAGTTGATATTTGAAAATCGTCAGTTGTGGTAAATGATGGATTATTATTTGACGCGTAACACATTTGGATTTGATTTTGTTTCTCACAAAAATTCAAGTATGTTTCATCTAACAAGTCTGTGTAGTTATCGTCAATTTCATTCATTTGCTACTCAAAATCAAATTTATAATTATTTATTTGAGAATTTTCTATTTGAATTTGTTAAGAACAAAAAATTTCAGTTGCACCATAATTGAAATTATTATCATTGCCGAAATCATTTGAAAAGTTATATACATTTCTATTTTGAATTTGAAATTAATTTTGGTGTTCGAAATTGAATTGGTAAGGGCTATAATCAAAATTATTTGAATTTGGTAGTGAATTCGAATTTTAATTATTTTGAAAACTTTGACTTAAATTGTGACGCAAGTATGAATTATACCATTAATTCATTCTTTGACTTTGTTCAAGTAAAGATTCACTACTTTTTTCCAAAGTTGAGGGTTGATCGTTATTTTGAAAACTTTGTGGTGCAAAATCCAAATTATTTGTACAATAGTTGTTATTATAATATCCATATAAATTTGGTGTGAAATTATATGGATTACATTGATTTTCACAAGTATCGTAAAATTCATGGAAATAAAGAAATTCAAACATTTTGAAGAAAGCTTCTTTTTTTTGAATTTTTTTAAGAGAAAAGGAAATATTCACAGCAGAAATTTTTTATTTTTTTTAGATTTTGGAGTTTTAGAATTTTTTTTGTTTTTTATATATGCATGAACCTAATGCAACTACATGAATGCAAGTGACGTATTTACAATTTTTCTTAAATTATATAATGATGGTTAGATCAATTTCAACAAAAAGTTTCTCAGCCAGTTAACGGTCAGGAGTTATCAGTGCACCAAGAATCACTACAGCAATGCAGCCGAAGGTTTAAGTACCTTCAGAGAAATAACCGATATAATATTTACGAATCACCATAATATTTATAAATGGTTGTTTCTCTGCCGTAGTCTAGACACCAAGAATAATTCATTGGAAATGAATCGGTTTGTCAAAATATAATAATTGTAACACCCCGCAATTTTAACAACACTAAATCTGATAAATTAAATAATAATTAATTAAATATTCATAATTAAATGAAATGGACTTTGCCATTGCGTTCATCTCGGAATTTCGGTCAAAATAGACACCTAGTTTGCATAAAACGGTCACCGTTTGAAGAATTATTAAGGTTTGAAGTTTGTACACGCATAAGATGTGTATATATATGAATAATATAAGTCCAGAAATTCAAAACAGTCAAATTCCCATAGAAAAGGGGAGCGGGAAAATTCCCGCCCATGGGTGTCGACCCTATCAAGGGGTGTCTACCCATGGGTCGACCCCATAAGGGGGTGTCGAACCCTTGGTCGACACACCAAGGGGGGAGTCGACCCCCTTACAGATCTGGGCAGATTATAGGGTTTTCTGAAATGGCTATATATATGACCCCATTCTCATTGTTTTATTCATTCTAAAAACAATGGAGGACTAGATGCTTCCTCTGCCCAGATTAAATCAAGCCTTTTCTTCTTTAGCAATCAAGTCATTCAAGTTTAGAGATCTGTGATTCAACATCTGCAATCTTTCTTCTATTTTCTTAGATCCAATCTTAGTGAGTCTACGTTATTTTTAAATCTTAGTACTTAAATGTTAACCTTGACATGACTATAACTTGGATCTAAGCCTATGACTATTTGAATTATATCAGATCTAGTATAACCTGTGCATCTAAGTTATTCTGACATGACTATGAACTAGATCTAAGCCTATACCTATTGAATCATGTCAGATCTACCATTATTTGTAGATCTAATTTATTATTTAGATCTCATCATGCCTGTCCCTGTGATGTTAATGGTTAAATTGGTGCTATTATCACAACAGATCTGTTATTAGTTGGATATCTAATTCATTGTTTAGATCTCATCATGCCTGTTTATGATATTAGAATCAGTCCTGTTATGTTCATCAAATCTGTTTCTTTATGCCTATCTTATCATTATAACCAACTTTGCCATTGTATATTTATTAGTTGCTATGCCTATTTTACCGTCATATGTCAATCTTGTTATTGTGATTACTTCTGTCCTCTTCCCTTCTTCTTTTCCCTTTTTATTTTTATAGCCAGGCTACCTTCGAGCCTAGGCATGCCGCTGAATAATGCGTAAAATTGGGAACGAGGGGAAAACATTAAATTTGTGGCATAACTTGTATTGGGAAATTTGGGCATAACTTGAATGTAATACATGAATATGGATTTGGGGCACAAACCAAACTTTGATTAATGACCTTAATTTGGGTCATATGATTCATTATGAACATGACTTGGGAAAGGGGCATGAAAACCTGTAATGACAATGGAATAATTGGTTAATAATGAAGATGCCTAGAATTACAGTAACTAGAAACTATAACCGCGCTTAGACACGAGGTTAGATTACACTTGCAGTGGAACCTACCCGGAACCGCCCGGCTTATCCAGCTACCACAAGTGGTAAATCTAATGCGAGCGGTCTAAGCGCATAAACACGAGACGTGCTAAGACACGAGGTTAAACCCGACTTGTGGAAGAATTCTGCTTGGGCCCAGCCGGCATATCCAGCATCCACAAGTTGTAGGCCTAATGTGGGAGGTCTAGCACATTATAACCATAAATGAATATGGTAATAAACTTGAATACTTAACCTAGTTGAATCCATAGGGATTGTATATGTTAACTTGAGTAGGGGTTAAGTAAACTTGTATAAACAGTGCGAGGGTTAAGTATATCTTGGGCTGGTGAGTAATATTCATATATATATATATATATATATATATATGCCCACAAACTTAACCTGTGGGGTTATGCAATCTTTTACTCTGTTATGGCATAACTTGTGGAAATCCTAGTGTGGATGCAATCGTATGGTAAAGCTTGTATCATCTTGTGTATGGGACCCGTTTTAGTCAGTAACCCATATATAGGTATCAAACGAGTACTCCGAACTAGGTTGGAGTTGGGGCACACTTACTGGGCTGATTGTGAGAGATCCAAAATTGGGGGACGGTGTGGGCGGCGCATTCCGATGGAGTCATGTGCGTGCATGGGTCCGGCAAAGGAGGTTTAGATGTCGTGACACCTATAGATATGGTTGTGCACATCCTGAAAACGAAGGATTTCCACTTTAGGAAGTGATACATCCTACTGTGGGGCCAGCATAGGATATCTACGGAGTAGGGAGCCGATCGATTGGGGTAATAATTAGGGTACATCTAGACTCCAGTATGTTTAGGAGCCCATTATTATCCTTAGGGGTAACTCCGGTATGTTGGGCTGCATGTTATTGTTTGGGGTTAAAACCTCTCACTAGAAGTACACCTAAGTCTACCATCCTATACATGTTTTGGATCATCTCATTCTGGTTATACTAGTACTGGTGCAGAGAAAGGGGAAGTATTAGAGAAACACAATATATCCTATCATGTTTATCCTCTTTAACTTGTCATACCTACCTTTATGATGTTATCCCTCTTATCCACTTTATATGCCTATCATGATACTTTTACTTATTTATATGCTAAAAGTAACTAGACTCGCCAGACTTTATGTCTGACCCATTATGTTTCCTCTTCTTTCTCTTCCATTCCCCCCAGGTTCTCAAGGCGGGAATACTCAAGCTTAATCAGGATTCTGCTTTCATCTTGCTTGGAGCTGCTTAGATGTACTGCTTGATTTCATATCTCTCTCTACTATGGCTATGTTATGGGGATTATGCTTCTTTTATTATTGTACTCTGATGATTTAGTACAAGACAGAAATTTAAAGTTGATGTACTGGATTTATGTATTTCTAGACTTATGATGTTTTGAACCATAATGTTATGTTTTCTTCTTAATAAAATTTTAAATTCCACCGCTATTTTATATTTGTCTTGTAATGTTTCTATTTACCTATAACTCTTGAAGAAACTTAATGCATTCTCTTAATGAGTGACATTAACGGACGTGGGGTGTCAGAGCTGAAGGTTAACAGATCGGATAAAAGATTTTGAAAATTATTTTCAAAAAGGTTTTAAAAGAAAGAATTTTCAAAAGAAAAGTCCGTTTTGAAAAACATATTCCCCAAAGCCATATGTAATATCTTTCGATCCTCTATTTGAATCCTTTTCCTTTTCATTTCAGTATATCTGGGGAACCTAATATTCCTGAGGGCGTTACGATACCCGGCTGGTTCCATAGGTATCTAGAGGCCATGTCGCCTGCCGTTGGCCAAGCAGACGTTCCTCCCCCGGCTGCACCCGCTATTCCTCATCCTCCACCTTCGTGAGCAGATAATTTCTCTAATATCTGCAATGATTTCTATGCTATGGGTGGAAATCCATTCCGAGGAACCGAAACATTCGTAGAGGCAAGGAATTGGCTCAAGGAGACGGAGGACTTGTTTGGAATTTTCGAAGTGGACGATCGTAGAAAGATTCAGTTAGCCGCTTGGCTACTGAAAGACGAGGCTTCAATCTGGAGGGAAGTGATGTAAGCAGGGCGTCCGGTGAAAAATTGGGATGATTTTCGGTAGAGGTTTGAAATGAAGTTTCATTCTCAAGCTGAGAAAAGCATGCAAATGGAAAGGTTTCTGACACTCAAGTAAAGAGGCATGACTGTTAAAGAGTATGTTAACAAATTTAACCAACTGACAAGGTTAGGGTTGGAGAGCTAGTAGATACCCCGCATAAGAAAGCTTTGTGGTTTGCTAGAGGAATGAATGAACCCCTCCATGGGTTAGCTATGTATCATATTCCAGTGGGAGAAACTTTTGAGAGGCTCATGATATGGCATTGATGCATGAGGAAGATAAAACTGAAAAGAAATAAGCTAAGGTTAAGGAAACACAAAACAAGAAAGTATGGCCCAAGAAGGGAAAACAACAACAAAAGAAGGGCGGAAAGAATGAAAAGGTTAAGGATAAGAGGAAGTGCCATAATTGCGGACGCGACGGTCATTTGATCAAGGATTGCAAAAGAAGGAAGAATGCTTGCTTCAGTTGTGGAGAGTCGGACACTTTTCTAAGGAGTGCCCGAAGAAGCAAGGACAAGGTCAAAGGGCAGGAGCTTCTGGAGGGCAGGTGCATGCTCTCGTGACCATTGCTCAAGATAGAGGTAGGAAATTTTCCATGGAAGGTTTGATTTCTCTTTTCAATCATCCTATTAGAACTCTTTTTGATTCTATCGCTTCGCATTCATTTATATCTGATTCTGTGGTTGAGTGTCTACACCTTATTACTAGTATGGTAGTGGATCCCGTCGTTGTCTCAAACCCCATTGGGGGTGCGGCTCATTTTTCCATGATTTATCAGAGTTTTAGAATATCTATGGTAGGCGTCGAGTTTGAGTGCGACGCATATGTGCTCGGTTTTATGGGCTATGGTTTGGTTCTAGGGATGGATTGGCTAGCCATGTATGGTGCCATTCTGGATTATGAGAGGAGGGTCGTTAGACTTTTGACTTGCCATGGGAGGACTCTTGAGATTTCTTGTGACCCAAAGGGGTCTGTTATGCTTAGTTTCCTAGTGTCACTTGATGCATCTATCGATGATCTGCAATCTGTACCAGTAGTCTGTGAGTATCCTGCTGTTTTTGATGAGGTTCAGGGCTTACCTCCGAGGCGCGAGATCGATTTTTGTATATACTTGGTGGACAATGCAAAGCCAATTGTTGCATTGCCTGTGCGCCAGATGGCTCCAAGAGAAAGGAGGGAGCTTAGTAAGAAAGTAGGGGAGCTACTTGAGAAAGGGTTTATTAGGCGAAGCATATCTGAATGGGGTGCTTCGGTGGTATTCGCAACTAAGGCGGGTGGTTCTCTTCGCTTATATGTAGACTATAAAGAGTTGAATAAACTCACTAAAAAGAATAGACACCCACTCCCGAGGATAGATGATATGTTTGACCAACTTGTTAGTGCATCAGTTTTCTCTCAGTTAGACTTGGCCATGGGGTTTCATCAGTTGAGGGTGGCCGAGGACAGTATAGACAAGACCACTTTTAGGACTCCAGATGGTTACTTCGAGTGGCTCGTTATGCCTTTTGGGTTGACGAATGCACCCGCCTATTTTGTTGATCTAATGAGAAGGGTGTTTCAAGAGTTTCTAAGTAAATTTGTTGTGGTCTTTGTTGATGATATCTTGATTTTCTCGAAGAATGAGGAAGAGCATGCCTTACATATAAGGAAGATTTTGAAAACCCTGCATGCGCATCTGCTTAAGGAGAAATTCTCTAAATTCCATTTTTGGAGAAAAGTAGTGCGATTTCTAGGGATTGTGGTCTCTAAATATGGGATAGCAGTAGATCCCGCAAAGGTAGTTGCAGTTCAAGATTGGCAGATCCCAAAGAATGCAACAGAGGTGGAAAGTTTTCTAGGGTTAGCAGGCTACTATAGGAAGTTCATTAAGGACTTCGCAAAGATATCAGCCCCACATACCAGGATAACAAAGAAGAATTTGACGTTTTCATGGGATATAGATTATGATGTTGTATTCCAGTGATTGAAGAGGGCTCTGACAACAGCCCTAGTCTTGACCTTGCCCGATGGAAACAAAGTGTTTACAGTATACATTATGCATGTGGTACAGGGCTTGGTGCAGCTCTGATGCAAGCGGGAAGGGTAATATGTTATGGAGGTATGCAGCTAAGAGTTCATGAGAAGAACTACCCTACCCATGACTTAGAGCTAATTGCCATAGTATTCACACTTAAGACGTGGCACCATTATTTACTTGGAGAAAAGTTCGAGTTGTACACTGATCATAAATCTCTCAAGTACTTGTTTTCGCAAAAGGATCTTAATTTAAGGCAGCAAAGGTTGATGGAGTTCCTAGCATCTTATGACTTTGAGATTTCTTATACCCCTGGAAAGGGTAATGCTGTGGCAGACGCGCTGAGTAGGCAGAGGATGGCCTTAAGTCCTCTGTTTATGGAGTGGAAAAGCTTGGAGTTTATATCGACTTTTGACTTTAGACCCTCTATCGAGTTTTTGCCTGGCTTATTTGCATCACTAGAGGTGCAACCTAATCTTATGGATCATATAGGAACTTCGCAGCGAGAGGATCGATAGATTTCATACATCTTGGATAGGCTCAGTAGAGGGGAGACTTGTAACAACCCGAATTTTAACAATGTGTTAAGACAAGAATCAAGGCAGAATTAAATTTTAAAATCTGAATCAGAGGAAATGGGCTGTGCCATTGCGTTCGTCTCGGAAAAATATGCGAAATAGAGTCCAAATTTTCGAGAATCGGAGTCCGTATGACCAAGTTATGGCCCGTCAAAGTTTTCAGAAAATTCCAAGTTCAAAACAGCCCCGAAAATTCAAATTTGAACCAAACAGACTGGGCGGGAAAAATTCCCGCCCAAGCCCCAGGTCGACTGGGGTGTCTAATGGGGAGTCGACACGCCCAGGGCCAGGTCGACTGCCCAGTCGACCTGGGTGTCGACCTGGGTGGTCCGGCCAGGTTGGCCTGGGTGCACCTGTTTGGTTCTCTGGTCTTGTTTTTGGCCCTGTTACGATTTTTGATGGATCAGATTCATTCTAGGGTTAATCCTATGGCCTAAACTTGTTTCTACTCCTATAAAAACACCCTAAGCCCTAGCCTAAACCATCATAAATCAATCTAACAACGAAGTGCTGCCCAAATGTCTCTTGATCATGGCCTCCATCTCCAACTTCAAAGGCTTATGCATTCAAACTAGATCCATGTCAAAGGAGCAAGCTTTCTACATCAAATCAAGGGAGTGGATCATCATCTCAACATGGATCCTACGACAAATACTTGCTCTTAATTCTCTAGCCTCGATTTGTAAGTTCTAGCTACTTCTAGATCTAAACGATAGTTTTAATATTGACATGGTAAAAAATGAAATGAGATCTAATTATGATTTCCTATGCGAATCTATGTTTACCCCTTTCTTGAACCTATGACTTTGGGCTATGTCTTATTGACTAAATCATGCCACTCATGTTGTGTTTGACTTAGTTATCATGCAAGATTAGTAACATTAATTTGGACCTATGCATGTTGCAAATCACTCTTTCATGTCCTTATCATGCATGTAATGATGATTTTCTTTCGGTTCTTGTTTTATGCAAAGTCTCTACCTTCCCCTATTTATTTTCTTTTGAGGAACCTTGGTCGATTTCAGACCTAGGCCTAAACTACGACTTACGTGTGATTTGTATACGGGGGAATATTGGGATTTCACCTATTTGGACATAGGTGTATGGTAGAATTGATTTCATAACATGAACAAAAGGAAAATTTGAGGTATTGCCATGTAATTTGCAAGTTTGGGCATACATGAATTGGCATATGAATTAAATCATGAGTTTTGAGGACTAGGTAAGTTAAATCAAGGGAATGGGCTTATGTTAATTAGGCATAAGTGGAAATGGGGACATGAACCATGATGTGGGTTTATTTGGGCATGAACTTGACAACATGTAACTTTAGCAAGAACTTGATTTGGGTAAATTGGCATAAACTTGACATAAAGTTACATGAAAATATGGCGTTTATGATAACTTGAATGTGGACATGACATGTAGGAAAACATGGAACTTGAAAACAAGACATGATATTACATAGGGAACGTATGGGTAATAAATATGAATACGACACTAAGGTAAACATGAAAGTGACCAACTCGAGGTTGGGTTGAGTTTGTAGCATAAATCTGCCCGGACCTGCCCGGCAAATCCAGTAGCTACAAACAATAGAACCCAATGTGAGTAGTTGGTCATACCGCGCTTGAAACCCGAGGTTAGACTAGGTTGTGGTGTAAATCTGCCTGGACCCACCCGGCGTAACCAGTAACCATAACAACGTCTAATGTGAGAGGTTGGTAGTGCATTAATTTATTTAATGCCACATGATAAGGTTAAGTTAACTTGACTAATGGCACTTAACTGATATAACATGGATGGGTAGGTTAAGCAAGACCAGGCTTGATTTCTTAAAGACACTTAACCAATCTAACACGGTAATTTGATGAGGTTAAGTTAACCTATACTTAACCAATCTAACTCAATAATTTTGATGAGGTTAAGTTAACCAATACTTAACCAATCTAACATGATAACTTGATAAGGCTAAGTCACGAACCGCTTGAATACACTTAACTGATTTGACTCAATAATTTGATGAGGTTAAGTTAATCTATACTTAACCAATCTAAAATGATAATTGGATAAGGTTAAGTCGTGAACTGCTTGATATACTTAACCAACTTGACACAAGGTTAGTAGGGCTAAGTCTTGAACCTGAACACTTAGCTAATTTTGACATGATTCGTAGGCGGGTTAAGTCATGAACTTGAGTGACACTTAACCCATTAGACAAAACCCTAGTTCAGGGAATTAAGTGGATAGTCCTTGTTAACAAGGATAACGGGAAATGAAACTGAGTGATAAACCTTAGTTAAGAATAACTAAGTAATAATTCTTAGTCAAGAGAATTGGACCAGTTCATAAATAGATGAGTAACCCGATACGGTAGGTCATCGCTTAAACAAACACACGAGGAGAAGCGAATGTTTATCTGACTGAGATAAAGGCTCCAACGAACTGGGTGACGAAGCGTTAGCTTCGGGGGACGTGAGGGTACACTTGGCATCCCTTTGTGAGGTTGCAGATGATCCGCCTGGGCTCACAGAGGTTAAGGTCTGCGGTAGAAGAACCAAGGGTATGCCTTGGTTGCTGTACGAGCAACCTAAAGACTGGG
The DNA here is from genome assembly GCA_030737875.1 of Allium sativum. Taxonomy (NCBI): domain Eukaryota; kingdom Viridiplantae; phylum Streptophyta; class Magnoliopsida; order Asparagales; family Amaryllidaceae; genus Allium; species Allium sativum. The sequence continues at coordinate 4,742,678 of JASFAX010000042.1, read as the reverse complement.
GTGGATTAGAGTGGAGTCGACAATACTTAGTTTAGCCCTGGATAGCGCGTCGTCGACTACCTACCATCTTTAGTCAATCGTGTACGTATACGGAGAGGCAGAGAACTCCCAACAGACCATATACTTGCTATCTAGTTATGGGTGAGGTTGGCCAATAGGTAAGTGGGGCATAGGGGGCCGAATTATAGTTCTCGTGCATGATTTTTCTTGGATTGCCTTTCATTAGTTGAGGGAGGGGTCACGTGGGACCATAGCCACGGGTAAAAAAACAGACCTTAGTGTCTGCATCGGCAGATAACCTAAAGCTCCCGACCGGGTCCTGTATTTCTTGATTTGCCCTGTCACGGGACTCGGATGGCACATTGAGATACATGTGCATCTAGTCATGGAAAAACGATTCACGATACATACGTGGGGAAAAAGGGCGTGGTTCATGGGTAGCATAATCCCTAGTAGCCCTAGGTGGCTTGAACCCAAACCGAGATACGAAAAACGTTCATTAGGTAGCATAATCCCTAGTGGTCCTAGTGGCATAAATCCTAGTTGAACACGCGATAGTTCATGATGAGAAAACCTAGCCAGATCAAGGGTGGCAGTCCAAACGATTTCAAGGATAATGGAACTACGTTGAAGTAGTATAGAATTTCATGGGGAAAGCCCGTATGATTTACGGCAAAGGACTGAACATGTACGTGGAAATAAACATACAAGTTGGGAAACCTACATATGCGATATATTAGGTTGACATGGACCATTTCATGACATTGGGCAGGGATATTTTTATAGTTAACACATGACACGGGTTGGGATACTAGTACGGAAGGTGCAGAGCAAATATACATGATAGATACCATGGGATGTTATACATGATAGATACCATGGGATGTTATACATGATAGATACCTTGGGATATTATACTTGATGGAACCTGGCGATATGATACCTTGATTTATCTTGACACCATAGTTTACCATGATACATTAGTTTATCTGGATACCATAGTTCATCCTGTTATCGGGGTTTAGTTTATCTATCTTGTCATCATCCTTATGTTTACTTTCAGTTTATGCATGTCATGTTACCTTTACCTGTTTTTATGCTGGAAGTAGATAGGACTTACCAGTCTTTATGACTGACCCCGTTTCCTTTCGCTTCTTTGTCTTCCGTTTCCCCCCCAGGTTTTCAGGGAGAAAATACTGTTACTTAGTTTGGACTTCTTCTGCTTCAAGGTCATCATGTATGGCTTGGACTTTTTTTTTCTGGGCTATGGCTGCCTTTACCATGTTTACTTGGGGAATATTTTATGACTATGGTACTAAGCTTCTTTACTATTGCAAGACAGGTTTTGATGTAAGAAATTTAGTGGCATTCTGATGTAAAAGGCTTTAGACCTTATTATTTTATAAAGTAATGAAATCTGGTTTTTCTTCCGCTGTTTTATATATATGTTCTGTCTTGTAATATTTCTGTGCATGTTTACCTTGATCAACACCCCTCCAAAGCTAGTGTACTTGCTTAGAGTGACCCTGGCGGAGGTGGGGTGTTACATTTGGTATCAGAGCAGAAGGTTACCAGACTAGGCAAAAGTTTTAAAACCTTCTGAAAACTATTTGAAAACCGTTTACAAAGAAGCATTTTTCAAGGAAAGTTTTATTTTTAAATGCTATTACCCAAAGGCCATTAGCATTATCCTTTGTTTCCTTGATTGAATCTCTTTTCCTTTCTTTCCTCCATCTGTAGTCACAGTAGTTTTAACTGCGACTAATCCTTGTCTAGCTACGTAAGTGTTTTCCTTACGATGGAGGGAGTTCTCGAGAGACCTGTTACCGCGTTATAAGAAAGGATGTTAAGAACAAGGATACAAGCTTAAGGATAAGCAACTTGTCGGTATGGCTTAATCCACAAAAGAGGAAAAGGGTGAATAATAATAAAATCCATGACGAGGGAGTATCTTTGGCATGGTAAAACGGGACGCATAGTTAAGTGTTATGGGACGAGGACAAGATCATCGAAGGGGCAGTTGTATGCTCTCATTTCTAGCGTACCAAAAAGGGATGGTACCGTTTCTGGAAAAGGTTTAGCCTTTCTTTTTCTATCATCCCATCGGGACTTTGTTTTGATCACCACATCATTTAAGTCTGCTTCTATAGTTGAGTCTCTGCACCTTAGTACTAGCGTAGTAAGAGGATCCCGTTTTGTCTCAAATCTGGTTGAGGAATCGGTCCGTTTATTCATAACTTGTTTGGGTTTGAAAATATCCATGCTAAGTGTTGAGTTTGGAAGTAATGCCTATGTTTTTGGGCTATGGATGGATTCTAGGGATGAAGTGGTTATCCAATAAGGGGTGCCATTCTCGGTTCTTAAAGGAGGGTAGTTAGACTCTTGACTTGCCTCGGTAATACCCTCGAAGTCTCGTGTAACCTTTTGGGTTCTGTCGTGATTGATTACCTAGAATCTCTTGATGCATTTGTTGGTCATCCGTTCGAGTAGAGTTTGCCACTAAGGCGGATGGTTCATTTCGCTTAAGCATGAGTTATAGAAATCACTCTAGTAGGTACACTTGGTAACATGGTTGGCATTTGTTGTTTTCAAGAGAAAGTTCTTCTGCGTGGAATACCTCCTAGTAGGTAAACGAGATCCAAGATTCACTAGTGAATTTTTGGAAAGCTTGCATGAAACCATTAGTACGCAGTTATGTTTGAGCTAAATATACTAGAAAAGAATAAGTGAAAAGGGACGAGAGGCGATGATGAAATGCGTTCCAACTCATATTTTGGAAATAGGAATTAAGAAGCTACGAAGGCATGAAGTTAAAAGACGGTCAAGGCACAATGGGATTAAGCTCAAGGAAAGGCGACTTAGAAGGTTGAAGACTAGATACGCGCATAATAACTCTTTTTAAGATTATATCCTTGATCTCTATTTTCCTGTAGAACTTACTTGTATGCTATCTTATATGGATATCCTCTTGGTCTTGTTTTCAATCCTACTTCTGTTGCAAACCCCATAAGGAGTTTATCTTGTTTATCTTCTCGATCCTATTTTAGGAACCCTAGGTAGAACCTTGAGGATGTAAACATGTATTTGAAAACATGTTATGTTTGATATGGTTGCAAGTGGTTGCAAGTGGTTGCTCGTGGATGCTTGGATGTACATTAGACACTAGATCGACTCAGTCACATCTCATGTTGCATATGCACGAGTATTTTTACTTGTTTATGGATGAAATTGAATATGTTATCATGTGGATGTTGCATGTGGATGAATGTTTGTGCACACATATAGTATTTATATGACTAGGACTATTTGCATACATGTTGGATTCATGGCACTAAACATATTCTGCATTTAGAAGATCATTCAGGCCTGATCATTTGCATTAGCTAAGAAACATATACACACACTTTCTGCATGTGTTCATAAAGCATTAGAAATCTTTTAAGGACAATGGTTGCCTGTGGATGATGGTTTGAGTAGATGGATGATGGATGGTAGGATACGTTCTTCCTAACTTGGAGATTTCGGGGACGAAATCCTTAAAGGAGGGGAGAATGTAACAACCCGAATTTTAACAATGTGTTAAGACAAAAATCAAGGCAGAATTAAATTTTAAAATCTGAATCAGGGGAAACGGGCTGTGCCATTGCGCTCGTCTCGGAAAAATACGCGAAATAGAGTCCGAGTTTTCGAGAATCGGAGTCCGTATGACCAAGTTATGGCCCGTCAAAGTTTTCAGAAAATTCCAAGTTTAAAACAACCCCGAAAATTCAAATTTGAACCAAACAGACTGGGCGGGAAAAATTCCCGCCCAAGCCCCAGGTCGACTGGGGTGTCGACACGCCCAGGGCCAGGTCAACTGCTCAGTCGACCTAGGTGTCGACCTGGGTGGTCCGGCCAGGTTGGCCTGGGTGCACCTGTTTGGTTCTCTGGTCTTGTTTTTGGCCCTGTTACGATTTTTGATGGATCAGATTCATTCTAGGGTTAATCCTATAGCCTAAACTTGTTTCTACTCCTATAAAAATACCCTAAGACCTAGCCTAAACCATCATAAATCAATCTAACAACGAAGTGCTGCCCAAATGTCTCTTGATCATGGCCTCCATCTCCAACTTCAAAGGCTTATGCATTCAAACTAGATCCATGTCAAAGGAGCAAGCTTTCTACATCAAATCAAGGGAGTGGATCATCATCTCAACATGGATCCTACGACAAATACTAGCTCTTAATTCTCTAGCCTCGATTTGTAAGTTCTAGCTACTTCTAGATCTAAACGGTAGTTTTAATATTGACATGGGATAAAGTGAAATGAGATCTAAGTATGATTTCCTATGCGAATCTATGTTTACCCCTTTCTTGAACCTATGACTTTGGGCTATGTCTTATTGACTAAGTCATGCCACTCATGTTGTGTTTGACTTAGTTATTATGCAAGATTAGTAACATTAATTTGGACCTATGCATGTTGCAAATCACTCTTTCATGTCCTTATCATGCATGTAATGATGATTTTCTTTCGGATCTTGTTTTATGCAAAGTCTCTACCTTCCCCTATTTATTTTCTTTTGAGGAACCTTGGTCGATTTCGGACCTAGGCCTAAGCTACGACTTACGTGCGATTTGTATACGGGGGAATATTGGGATTTCACCTATTTGGACATAGGTGTTTGGTAGAATTGATTTCATAACATGAACAAAAGGGAAATTTGGGGTATTGCCATGTAATTTGCAAGTTTGGGCATACATGAATTGGCATATGAATTAAATCATGAGTTTTGGGGACTAGGTAAGTTAAATCAAGGGAATGGGCTTATGCTAATTAGGCATAAGTGGAATTGGGGACATGAACCATGATGTGGGTTTATTTGGGCATGAACTTGACAACATGTAACTTTGGCTAGAACTTGATTTGGGTAAATTGGCATAAACTTGACATAAAGTTACATGAAAATATGGCGTTTATGATAACTTGAATGTGGACATGACACATAGGAAAACATGGAACTTGAAAACTAGACATGATATTACATAGGGAACGCATGGGTAATAAATATGAATACGACACTAAGGTAAACATGAAAGTGACCAACTCGAGGTTGGGTTGAGTTTGTAGCATAAATCTGCCCGGGCCCGCCCGACAAATCCAGTAGCTACAAACAATAGAACCCAATGTGAGTAGTTGGTCATACCGCGCTTGAAACCCGAGGTTAGACTAGGTTGTGGTGTAAATCTGTCCGGACCCGCCCGGCGTAACCAGTAACCACAACAACGTCTAATGTGAGAGGTTGGTAGTGCATTAATTTGTTTAATGCCACATGATAAGGTTAAGTTAACTTGACTAATGGCACTTAACTGATATAACATGGATGGGTAGGTTAAGCAAGACCGGGCTTGATTTCTTAAAGACATTTAACCAATCTAACACAGTAATTTGATGAGGTTAAGTTAACCTATACTTAACCAATCTAACTTAATAATTTTGATGAGGTTAAGTTAACCAATACTTAACCAATCTAACATGATAACTTGATAAGGCTAAGTCACGAACCGCTTGAATACACTTAACTGATTTGACTCGATAATTTGATGAGGTTAAGTTAATCTATACTTAACCAATCTAAAATGATTATTGGATAAGGTTAAGTCGTGAACTGCTTGATATACTTAACCAACTTGACACATGGTTAGTAGGGCTAAGTCTTGAACCTGAACACTTAGCTAATTTTGACATGATTCGTAGGCGGGTTAAGTCATGAACTTGAGTGACACTTAACCCATTAGACAAAACCCTAGTTCAGGGAATTAAGTGGATAGTCATTGTTAACAAGGATAACGGGAAAGGAAACTGAGTGATAAACCTTAGTTAAGAATAACGAAGTAATAATTCTTAGTCAAGAGAATTGGACCAGTTCATACACAGATGAGTAACCCGATACGGTAGGTCATCGCTTAAACAAACACACAAGGAGAAGCGAATGTTTATCTGACCGAGATAAAGGCTCCAACGAACTGGGTGACGAAGCGTTAGCTTCAGGGGACGTGAGGGTACTCTTGGTATCCCTCTGTGAGGTTGCAGATGATCCGCCTGGGCTCACAGAGGTTAAGGTCTGCGGTAGAAGAACCAAGGTTATGCCTTGGTTGCTGTACGAGCAACCTAAAGACTGGGGTGGATTGGCGTGGAGTCGACGATACTTAGTTTAGCCCTGGATAGCGCGTCGTCGACTACCTACCATCTTTAGTCAATCGTGTACGTATACGGAAAGGCAGAGAACTCCCAACAGACCATATACTTGCTATCTAGTTACGGGTGAGGTTAGCCAATACGTAAGTGGGGAATAGGGGGCCGGAGTATAGTTCTCGTGCATGATTTTTCTTGGACTGCCTTTCATTAGTTGAGGGAGGGGTCACGTGGGACCGTAGCCATGGGTAGAATAACAGACTTAGTATCTGCATCGGCAGATAACCTAAAGCTCCCGACCGAGTCCTGTATTTCTTAATTTGCCCTGTCACGGGACTCGGATGGCACATTGAGATACATGTGCATCTAGTCATGGAAAAACAATTCACGATACATACATGGGGAAAAATGGCGCGGTTGACAGGTAGCATAATCCCTAGTAGCCCTAGGTGGCTTGAACCCAAACCGAGATACGAAAAACGTTCATTAGGTAGCATAATCCCTAGTGGTCCTAGGTGGCATAAATCCTAGTTGAACACACGATAGTTCTTAATGAGAAAACCTAGCCAGATCAAGGGTGGCAGTCCAAACGATTTCAAGGATAATGGAACTACGTTGAAGTAGTATAGAATTTCATGGGGAAAGCCCGTACGATTTACGGCAAAAGACTAAACATATACGTGGAAAAAAACATACAAGTTGGGAAACCTGCATATGCGATATATTAGGTTGACATGGACCATTTCATGACATTGGGCAAGGGATATTTTTATAGTTAAGACATGACACGGGTTGGGATACTAGTACGGAAGGTGCAGAGCAAATATACATGATAGATATTGTGGGATGTTATACATGATAGATACCGTGGGATGTTATACATGATAGATACCTTGGGATATTATACTTGATGGAACCTGGCGATATGATACCTTGATTTATCTTGACACCATAGTTTACCATGATACATTAGTTTATCCTGATACCATAGTTCATCCTGTTATCGGGGTTTAGTTTATCTATCTTGTCATCATCCTTATGTTTACTTTCAGTTTATGTATGTCATGTTACCTTTACCTGTTTTTATGCTGGAAGTAGATAGGACTTACCAGTCTTTATGACTGACCCCGTTTCCTTTCGCTTCTTTGTCTTCCGTTCCCCCCAGGTTTTCAGGGAGAAAATACTGTTACTTAGTTTGGACTTCTTCTGCTTCAAGGTCATCATGTATGGCTTGGACTTTTTTTTCTGGGCTATGGCTGCCTTTACCATGTTTACTTAGGGAATATTTTATGACTATGGTATTATGCTTCTTTACTATTGCAAGACAGGTTTTGATGTAAGAAATTTAGTGGCATTCTGATGTCAAAGGCTTTAGACCTTACTATTTTATAAAGTAATAAAATCTGGTTTTTCTTCCGCTGTTTTATATATATGTTCTGTCTCGTAATATTTTTGTGCATGTTTACCTTGATTAACACCCCTCCAAAGCTAGTGTACTTGCTTAGAGTGACCCTGGCGGAGGTGGGGTGTTACAAGACTTCTAATCACCTCAGTAGATATTCCACAGATGAAAAAGGGTGGTTGCGACGAGATGGAAGGCTTTGTGTTCACCGACTTGGGAGTTTGTTGAAGACAGTCCTAGAGGAAGCCCATCATTCTAAGATGACTGTTCATCCAGGTGGTGATAAGATGTATAGAAATATGAAGAGGGTTCTCTTTTGGGCTAGGATGAAGAAAGATTTGGCGGAGTTTGTTTCTCAATGTTTGATTTGCCAGCAAGTCAAAGCTGAGCAAAAGAAGCCCAGTGGTTTACTTCATCCTTTGGAGGTCCCATAGTGGAAGTGGGAGAGCGTCTCTATGGATTTCATAGATGGTTTTCCTAGATCGAAGAAAGGCAACACCAGTATTTGGCTTGTAGTAGACATACTTACTAAGAGCACTCATTTCATTCCAGTTAAAAGTAAGAGGATGATGGCATGGTTGGCAGCAGTTTACGTTCGTGAGATAGTCCATCTTCGTGGAGTACCTTCCAGCAATGTAAGTGATTGTGACCCCATTTTCACTAGTGAATTTTGGAGGGGGCTTGTAAGAGACATTAGGTACACAGTTGTGTTTGAGCACCGCTTATCACCCTCATACCGATGGACAGACGAAAGGATGAATAGAGTTCCTGAGGATCTTTTAAGGCTGTGTATCATAGACTTCGGAGGGACTTGGGAAGAGCACCTTCCTTTAGAATAGTTTGCGTACAACAATAGTGATCAAGCTAGCATTGGCATGGAACCCCTCACAGCATTGTACGGACAACCCTATAGATCTCCGACTTGTTGGTGGGAATCTACATAAAGACTACTACTTGGACCAGATATGGTTAGAGAAACATCCAAGAAGATTGATCTTATTAGATGGCGAATGAAGACCTCTCAAGATAGGCAGAAGTCCTACGTAGACAAGATAAGGACTGACAATGAATTTGAGGTGGGAGACATGGTTTTCATTAAGGTGTCACCTTTGAGGAATGTTGTTCACTTTGTATCTGTAGGGAAATTGGCATTAAGATTTGTAGGGCCATTTCCCACAACAGAAAGGATTGGCCAACTGGCCTAAAGAGTAAAGCTACCTGAGAGACTATCTGGTGTTCATGATGTTTTCTACGTTTCTCATTTACGGAAGTGCTTGCATGATACCGCCAAAGTAGTTGAGCCGAGTATACTAGAGGAAGTAGAGGTGGAACGGGAGGCGACAGTTAGGAATGTTCCTACCCGTATCCTTGAATCAGAAGTTAAGAAGCTACGCAATAGAGAAGTCAAGTTGACGAAGGTTCAGTGGGGAGATAACCCAAAAGATGCAACTTGGGAGACCGAAGACAAGATTCACGCTTCGTACCCTTTTCTTTTCGAGGGTATGTTCATAACTTCCTTTCCAAAGCTTTTATTTACGCTTGTTTCTATCATTTAAGTATCGAATCTTTGACCCTTAGATAGGAATCCCATGAATGTAAACATGTGTTTGAGACATGTTATGTTTGATGGATACAAGTGGCTGACTCGTGGATACATATACACACACATTAGGCACTATATTGGCTTAATCACTCTCATACCGTATATGGATGTGTGTGCATTTTTCTTCTTTTAATGGATGAAAGTAAGTGTATCATCATATGGATGTTGCATTTGGACGGATGTTTGTGCACACATACAAAACTTACATGTTATAATAGGATTATTTGCATACATGATGGATTCATGGAACTAACATACATTGCATTAAGGAGGTCGACTGAATCAGTAGACCGCCTGACCTTTTATATTAATATAAGGACATATACACACACCTTTGCATATGTTCATATAAGTATTAGAAGCATTTAAGGACAATGGATGCTCATGACTGGTGGATAAGTAGATGGGTAATGGATGGTAGGATATACATTCTTCTTAACTTAGAGATTTCGGGGACGAAATCCTTTAAGTAGGGGATAATGTAACACCCTGTAGTTTTAACGACACTAAAGATGATAAATTAAAGAATAATTAATTAAATATTCAGAATTAAGTGAAATGGACTACGCCATTGCGTTCGTCTCGGAATTCTAGTCAAAATAGACACCTGGTTTGCGTAAAACGGACACTGTATGAAGAAGTTATTAAGGTTTGAAGTTTGTATATACATAAGAAGTATATATACGAATAAAATAAGTCCAGAAATTCAAAACAGTTCAAATTCACGCAGAAAAGGGGAGCGGGAAAATTCCCGCCCATGGGTGTCGACCCCATCAAGGGAGTGTCGACCCCTGGGTCGACACACCAAGGGGGGGTCGACCCCCTCGCAGATATGGGCAGATTCTAGGGTTTTCTGAAACGGCTATATATATGACCCCATTCTCATTGTTTTATTCATTCTAAAAACAATGGAGGACTAGATGTTGCCTTTGCCCATATTAAATCAAGCCTTTTCTTCTTTACCAATCAAGTCATTCAAGTTTAGAGATATGTGATTCAACATCAACAATCTTTCTTCTATTTTCTTAGATCCAATCACAGTGATTCTCGTTATTTTTAGATCTAAATACTTAAAAGTTAATGTTGACATGACTATAACTTAGATCTAAGCCTATGACTATTTGAATTATATCAAATCTATTATAACCTGTGTATCTAAGTTATTATGACATGACTATGAACTAGATCTAAGCCTATACGTATTGAATCATGTCAGATCTATCATTATTTGTAGATCTAATTTACTGTTTAGATCTCATCGTGCTTGTCCCTGTGATGTTAATGGTTAAATTGGTGCTATTATCACAACAGATCTGTTATTAGTTGGATATCCAATTCATTGTATAGATCTCATCATGCTTGTTTACGATATTAGAATCAGTCCTATTATCTCATGTTCAGCAAATTTATTCCTTTATGCATATCTTATCATTACACCCAACTTTGTCACGATATGTTTATTAGTTGCTATGCCTATTTTACCATAGTATGTTAATCCTATTATTGTGATTACTTCTGTCCTCTTCCCTTCTTCTTTCCCCTTTTTATTTTTATAGCCAGGCCACCTTCGTGCCTTGGCATGCCGCTGAAATATGCGAACACGTAAAATTGGGAATGAGGGGAAAACGTTTAATTTGGGGCATAACTAGTATTGGGAAATTTGGGCACAACTTGAATGTAATACATGAATATGGATTTGGGGTATAAACCAAACTTTAATTAAAGACCTAAATTTGGGTCATATGATTTATTATGAACATGACTTAGGAAAGAGGCATGAAAACCTATAATGACAAAGGAATAATTGGTTAATAATGAAGATGCCTAGAATTAGAAACTGTAATCGCGCTTAGACACGAGGTTAGATTACACTTATGGTGGAAGCCTGTCCGAAACCGCCCGGCATGTCCAGCGACCACAAGTGGTAAATCTAATGCGAGCGGTCTAAGTGCATAAACACGTGACGTGCTAAGACACGAGGTTAACCCCGACTTGTGGAAGAATTCTGCCCGGGCCCAACCGGCATATCCAGCATCCACAAGTTGTAGGCCTAATGTGGGAGTTCTACCACATTATAACCATAAATGAATATGGTAATAAACTTGAATACTTAACCTATTTGAATCCACAGGGATTGTATATGTTAACTTGAGTAGGGGTTAAGTAAACTTGTATAAACAGTGGGAGTGTTAAGTATATCTTGGGCTGGTGGGTAATATTCATATATATAGGCCCACAAACTTAACTTGTGGGGTTATGCAATCTTTTACTCTGGTATGGCATAACCTGTGGAAAACCTAGTGGGGATGAAAGCATAGGGGGAAGCTTGTATCATCTTGTGTGTGGGACCCGTTTCAGTCAGTAACCCATATATAGGTATCAAACGAGTACTCCGAACTAGGTTGGAGTCGGGGCATGCTTACTGGGCTGATTGTAAGACATCCAAAAGTGGGGGACGGTGTGGGTGGCGCATTCCGATGGAGTCATGTGCATGCATGGGTCCGGAAAAGGAGGTCTAGACGTCGTGACACCTGTAGATATGGTTGTGCACATCTTGAAAACAAAGGGTTGCCACTTTAGGAAGTATACATCCTACTGTGAGGCAAGCACATGATATCTACGGAGTAGGGAGCCGATCGATTGGGGTAGTAATTAGGGTACATCTAAACTCCGGTATGTTTAGGAGCCCATTATTATCCTTAGGGGTAACTCCGGTATGTTGGGCTTCCTGTTATTATATGGGGTTAAAACCTCTCACTAGAAGTACACCTAAGTCTACCGTCTTATACATGTTGGGGATCATCTCATTCTGGTTATACTAGTACTGCTGCAGAGAAAGGGGAAGTATTAGAGAAGCGCAATATATCCTATCATGTTTGTTCTGTTTAACTTGTCATACCCACCATTTGTGATGTTATCTCTCTTATCCACTTTATATGCCTATCATGATACTTTTACTTATTTATATGCTAAAAGTAACTGGACTCGCTAGACTTTATGTTTGACCCATTATGTTTCCTCTTCTTTCTCTTCTGTTCCCCCTTCCAGGTTCTCAAGGTGGGAATACTCAAGCTTGATCAGGATTCTGCTTTCATCTTGCTTGGAGCTGCTTAGATGTACTGCTTGATTTCATATCTCTCTCTACTATGGCTATGTTACGGGGATTATGCTTCTTTTGTTATTGTACTCTGATGGTTTAGTACAAGATAGAAATTTTAAGTTGATGTACTGGATTTATGTATTTTCAGACTTATGATGTTTTGAACCACGATGTTATGTTTTCTTCTTAATAAAATTTTAAATTCCGCTGCTATTTTATATCTTTCTTGTAATGTTTCTGTTTTTGTTTACCTATAATGCTTCACAAAACTTAATGCATTCTTATTAATGAGTGACATTAACGGACATGGGGTGCCACACTTGGTATCGGAGCTGAAGGTTACCAGATCAAATAAAAGATTTTGAAAATTATTTTCAAAATGGTTTTAAAATAAAGCATTTTCAAAAGAAAAGTCTGTTTTGAAAAACATATTCCCCAAAGCCATATGTAATATCTTTCGATCCTCTATTTGAATCCTTTTCCTTTTCTTTTTAGCATGTATGGGGAACCTAATATTTCTGAGGGCGTTACGATACCCGGCTGGTTCCGTAGGTATCTAGAGGCCATGGCGCCCATCGGTGGCCAACCAGGCGTTCCTCCCCCAGTTGCACCCGCTGTTCCTCATCCTCCTCCTTCGCGAGTAGATAATATCTCTAAGATCTGCAAAGATTTCTGTGCTATAGGTGGAAATCCATTCTAAGGAACTGAAACGTACGTAGAGGCAAGGATTTGGCTCAAGGAGACGGAGGACTTGTTTGGAATTTTCGAACTGGACGATCATAGGAAGATTCAATTAGCCGCTTTGCTACTGAAAGATGAGGCTTCATTCTGGTGGGAAGTGATGCAAGTATGGCATTCGGTGAAAACTTGGGATGATTTTCGGTAGAGGTTTGAAATGAAATTTCTTTCTCAAGCTGAGAAAAGCATGCAAATGGAATGGTTTCTGGCACTCAAGCAAGGAGGTATGATTGTTAAAGTGTATGTTAACAAATTTAACCAACTGGCAAGGTTTCGGTTGGAGAGCTAGTAGATACCCTGCATAAGAAAGCTTTGTGGTTTGCTAGAGGAATGAATGAACCCCTCCATGGGTTAGATATATATCATATTCTAGTGGGAGCAACTTTTGAGAGGCTCGTGATATTGCATTGATGCATGAGGAAGATAAAGCTGAAAAGAAAGAAGCCAAGGTTAAGGAAACACAAAACAAGTAAGTATGGCCCCAGAAGGGACAATAACAACAAAAGATGGGCGGAAAGAACGACAAGGCTAAGGATAAAAGGAAGTGCCATAATTGAGGACGCGAGGGTCATTTGATCAAGGACTGCAAAAGAAGGAAGAATGCTTGCTTCAGTTGTGGAGAGATCGGACACATTTCTAAGGGGTGCCCGAAGAAGTAAGGACAAGGTCAAAGGGCAGGTGCATGCTCTCGTGACCAGTGCTCCAGATAGAGGTAGGAAATTTTCTGTGGAAGGTTTGATTTCTCTTTTCAGTCATCCTATTAGAACTCTTTTTAATTCTGGCGCTTCGCATTCATTTATATCTGATTCTGTGGTTGATTCTCTGCACCTTAATACTAGTATGGTAGTGGATCCCGTCGTTGTCTCAAACCCCATTGAGTGTATGACTCATTTGTCCATGATTTGTCAGGGTTTGAGAACATCTGTGTTAGGCGTCAAGTTTGTGTGCGACGCATATGTGCTTGGTTTTATGGGCCATGGTTTTATTTTAGGGATGGATTGGCTAGCCATGTATGGTGCCATTCTGGATTGTGAGAGGAGGGACGTTAGACTTTTGACTGGCTATGGGAGGATCCTCGAGATTTCTTGTGACCCAAAGGTGTCTGTCATGCTTAGTTTCCTAAAGTCACTTGATGCATATATCGATGATCTGCGATTTGTACTAGTAGTCCTTAAGTATCCTAATGTTTTTGATGAGGTTCGGGGCTTACCTCCGAGGCGCGATATCGATTTTCGTATATACTTGGTAGACAACGCAAAGCCAGTTGCATTGCATGTACGCCATATGGCTCCAAGAGAAAGGAGGGATCTTAGTAAGCAAGTAGGGGAGCTAGTTGAGAAAGGGTTTATTAGGAGAAGCATATCTAAATGGGGTGCTCCGGGGGTATTCGCAACTAGGACGGATGGTTCTCTTCGCTTATGTGTAGACTATGGAGTGTTGAATAAACTCACTAAAAAGAATAGGCACCCACTCCCAAGGATAGATGATCTGTTTGACCAGCTTGTTGGTGCATCAGTTTTCTCTCAGTTAGACTTGGCCAAGGGGTTTCATCAAATGAGGGTGGCCGAGGACAGTATAGACGAGACCGCTTTTAGGACTCCAGATGGTTACTTCGAGTGGCTTGATTTGCCTTTTGGGTTGACGAATGCACCCGCCTATTTTTTGATCTAATGAGTATGGTGTTCCTAAATAAATTTTTTGTGGTCTTCGTTAATGATATCTTGATTTTTTCGAAGAACGAGGAAGAGCATACCTTACATATAAGGGAAGTTTTGAAAACCCTGCATGCGCATCAACTAAAGGCAAAATTCTCCAAATGCCATTTTTGGAGAAAAGAGGTGAGATTTCTAAGGCATGTAGTCTCTAAAGATGGGATATCAGTAGATCCCACCAAGGTAGTTGCAGTTCAAGATTGGCAGATCCCAAAGAATGCAATAGAGGTGAGAAGTTTTCTGGGGTTAGCAAGCTATTATAGGAAGTTCTTTAAGGACTTCGCAAAGATATCAGCCCCACTCACCAAGCTGACAAAGAAGATTGACATTTTCGTAGGATATAGATTATGATGTTGTTTTCCATTGATTGAAGAGGGCTCTGACAACAGCCCCAGTCTTGACCTTGCCCGATGGAAATCAAGTGTTTACAGTATACACTGATGCATGTGGTAAAGGGCCTAGTACAGTTCTGATGCAAGAGGGAAGGGTACTATGTTATGGAGGTAGGCAACTAAGAGTACATGAGAAGAACTACCTTACCCATGACTTAGAGCTAGCTACCATAGTATTCACAATTAACATGTGGTGCCATTATTTACTTGGAGAAAAGTTCGAGTTGTACACTGATCATAAATCTCTCAAGTACTTGTTCTCGTAATAGGACCTTAATTTGAGGCAGCAAAGGTGGATGGAGTTCCTAGCATCTTATGACTTTAAGATTGCTTATACCCCTGACAAGGGTAAAGTGGTGGTAGATGCACAGGTTAGGCAGAGGATGGACTTAAGTCCTCTATTTTTGGAGAGGAAAAGCTTGGAGTTTATATCGACTTTTGACTTTTGAATTTAGACCCTCCACCGAGTTTTTTCCTAGCTAATTTGCACCACTAGAGGTGCGACCTTATCTTATGGATTAGATAGGAACTTCGCAATGAGAGGATCCACATATTTCAGACATCTTGGATAGGCTCAGTAGAGGAGAGACTTCTAGTCACCTCAGTAAATATTCCACAGATGATACAGGGTGGTTGCGATGAAATGGAAGGCTTTGTGTTCCCCGACTTAGGAGTTTGTTGAAGACAGTCCTAGAGGAAGCCCATCATTCTAAGATGACTATTCATTCAGGTGGTGATAAGATGTATAGAGATATGAGGAGGGTTTCCTTTTGGGCTGGGATGAAGAAAGATGTGGCGGAGTTTGTTTCTCAATGTTTGATTTGCCAGCAAGTCAAAGCTAAGCAAAAGAAGCCCGGTGGTTTACTTCATCCTTTGGAGGTCCCATAGTGGAAGTGGGAGAGCGTCTCTATGGATTTCATAGATGGTTTGCCTAGTTCAAAGAAAGGCAACACCAATATTTGGGTTGTAGTAGACATACTTATTAAGAGCGCTCATTTCATTCCAGTTAAGAGTAAGAGGACGACGACATGGTTGGCAGCAGTTTACGTTCGTGAGATAGTCCGTCTTCATGGAGTACCTTCCAACATCGTTAGTGATTATGACCCCATTTTCACTAGTAAATTTTGGAGGGGCTGGCAAGAACTATTAGGTACACAGTTGTGTTTGCGCACCGCTTATCACCCTCAGATCGATGGATAGACGGAAAGGTTGAATAGAGTTCTTGAGGATCTTTTAAGGCTGTGTATCATAGACTTCGAAGGGACTTGGGAAGAGTCCCTTCCTTTAGTAGAGTTCTCCTACAACAACATTTATCAAGCTAGCATTGGCATGGCACCATTCAAAGCATTGTACGGACGACCCTGTAGATCACTGACTTGTTGGTGGGCATCTACAGAAAGACTACTACTTGGACCAGATATGGTTAGAGAAATGTCCGAGAAGATTGATCTTATTAGACGGAGAATGAAGACCGCTCAAGATAGGCAGAAGTCCTACGCAGACAAGAGAAGGACTCACATTGAACTTAAGGTGGGAGACATGGTTTTCATTAAGGTGTCACCTTTGAGGAATGTGGTTCGCTTTGGATCTGTAGGGAATTGGCTCCAAGATTTGTAGGGCCATTTCCCACAACAGAAAGGATTGGCCAAATGGCCTACAGAGTAAAGCTACCCGAGAGACTATCCGGTGTTCATGATGTCTTCCATGTTTCTCATTTACGGAAGTGCTTGCATGATACCGCCGAAGTAGTTGAGCCGAGTATACTAGAGGCAGTAGAGGTGGAACGGGAGGCGACACTTAGGCAAGTTCCTGCCCGTATCCTTAGATCAGAAGTTAAGAAGCTACGCAATAGGGAAGTCAAGTTGATGAAGGTTCAATGAGGAGATAACCCAGAAGATGCAACTTGGGAGACCGAAGACAAGATTCGCGCTTCGTACCCTTTTCTTTTTGAGGGTTTGTTCTTAACTTCCTTTCCAAAGCTTTTATTTACGCTTGTTTCTATCATTTAAGTACCGAATCTTCGACCCTTAGATAGGAATCCCACGAATGTAAACATGTGTTTGAGACATGTTATGTTTGATGGATGCAAGTGGATGCAAGTGTTTGCTCGTGGATACATATACACATACATTAGGCACTAGATCGGCTCAACCACTCTCATACTGCATATGGATGTGTGTGCGTTTTTCTTCTTTTAGTGGATGAAAGTGAGTGTACCATCATATGGTTGTTGCATATGGACGGATGATTGTGCACACATACAGAACTTACATGTTATAATAGGATTATTTGCATACATGATGGATTCATGGCACTAACATACATTGCATTTAGGAGCTCAATTGAATAAGTAGACCGTTTGATCTTTTACATTAGTATAAGGACATGTACACATACCTTTGCATATGTTCATATAAGCATTAGAAGTCTTTAAGGACAATGGATGCTCGTGATTGGTGGATAAGTAAATGGGTGATGGATGGTAGGATATACATTCTTCTTAACTTAGAGATTTCGGGGACGAAATCCTTTGAGTAGGGGAGAATGTAACACCCTATAATAACGACACTAAAGATGATAAATTAAAGAATAATTAATTAAATATTCAGAATTAAGTGAAACGGACCACGCCATTGCGTTCATCTTGTAATTCTGGTCAAAACAAACACCTGGTTTGCATAAAACGGACATTGTATAAAGAATTTATTAAGGTTTGAAGTTCGTATAGGCATATGAAGTATATATATGAATAAAATAATTCCAGAAATTCAAAGCAGTTTAAATTCATGCAGAAAAGGGGAGCGGGAAAATTCCTGCCTATGGGTGTCGACCCCATCAAGGGGGTGTCGACCCCTGGGATGACACACCAAGGGAGGGGTCGACCCCCTCAATGATCTGGGCAGATTCTAGGGTTTTCTAAAACGACTATATATATGACCTCATTCTCATTTTTTTATTCATTCTAAAAACAATGGAGGACTAGATGCTGCCTCAACCGAGATTAAATCAAGCCTTTTCTTCTTCATCAATCAAATCATTCAAGTTTAGAGATCTATGATTCAATATCTGCATTCTTTCTTCTATTCTCTTAGATCCAATCACAGTGAGTCTATGTTATTTTTAGATCTAAATACTTAAAAGTTAATCTTGACATGACTATAACTTGGATCTAAGCATGTGACTATTTGAATTATATCAGATATGTTATAACCTGTGTATCTAAGTTATTCTGACATGACTATGAACTAGATCTAAGCCTATACCTATTGAATCATGTCAGATCTATCATTATTTGTTGATCTAATTTACTATTTAGATCTCATCACGCATGTCCCTGTAATGTTAATGGTTAAATCGGTGCTATTGTCACAATAGATATGTTATTAGTTGGATATCTAATTCATTGTTTAGATTTCATCATGCTTGTTTATGATATTAGAACTAGTCATGTTATCACATATTCATCAGATCTGTTCCTTTATTCCTATCTTATCATTATGCCCAACTTTGTCATTGTATGTTTACTAGTTGCTATGCCTATTTTACCGTCATATGTCAATCTTGTTATTGTGATTGCTTCTGTCCTCTTCCCTTCTTCTTTTCCCTTTTTATTTTTATAGCCAGGCTACCTTCGAGCCTAGGCATGCCGTTGAAACATGAAAACGCGTAAAATTGGGAACGAGGGGAAAACATTAAATTTGGGGCATAACTTGTATTGGGACATTTGGGCATAACTTGAATGTAATACATGAATATGGATTTGGGGAATAAGCCAAACTTTGATTAAAGACCTTAATTTGGGTCATATGATTCATTATGAACATGACTTGGGAAAGGGGCATTAAAACCTATAATGACATAGGAATAATTGGTTAATAATGAAGATGCTTATAATTACAGTAATTAGAAACTGTAAACGCGCTTAGACACGAGGTTAGATTACACTTGCGGTGGAAGTCTGTCGGGAACCACCCGGCATATCTAGCGACCACAAGTGGTAAATCTAATGTGAGGGGTCTAAGTGCATAAACACGAGACGTGCTAAGACACGAGGTTAAGCCCGACTTGTGTAAGAAGTTTGCGCGGACCCAACCGGCATATCCGGCTTCCACAAGTTGTAGGCCTAATGTGGGAGGTCTAGCACATTATAACCGTAAATGAATATGGCAATAAACTTGAATACTTAACCTAGTTGAATCTATAGGTATTGTATATGTTAACTTGAGTAGGGGTTAAGTAAACTTGTGTAAACAGTGGGAGGGTTAAGTATATCTTGGGTTGGTGGGTAATATTCATGTATATAGGCCCACAAACTTAACATATGGGATTATGCAATCTTTTACTCTGGTATGGCATAACCTGTGGAAAACCTAGTGGGGATGCAAGCGTAGGGGGAAGCTTGTATCATCTTATGTATGGGACTCGTTTCAGTCGGTAACCCATATATAGGTATCAAACGAGTACTCCGAACTAGGTCAGAATCGAGGCACGCTTACTAGGCTGATTGTAAGAGACCCAAAAGTGGGGGACGATGTGGATGGCGCAATTTGACGAAGTCATGTGCGTGCATGGGTCCGGCAAAGGAGGTTTAGACGTCGTGACCCCTGTAGATATGGTTGTGCACATCCTGAAAACGAAGGGTTGCCACTTTAGGAAGTGTTACATCTACTGTGGGGCCAGCACAGGATATCTAAGGAGTAGGGAGCCGATCGCTGCTATTTTATATCTATCTTGTAATGTTTCTGTATCTGTTTCTGTTTGCCTATAACGCTTCACGAAACTTAATGCATTCTCTTTATAAGTGACATTAACGGACGTGGGCTGTCACAATTATGCCTATAGAAAATAAAAACAAAATGAGATGAATGCAAAACAGAAATTAAACGTGTATTAACAATGCAACTGCGAATGAATTTTATTTGTTTTTGGATTTTTTTGGTGAATGCAAATGCAAGCAATCAACAATGCAAGGTAAATAAAAACAAAGGTTGAGAGTATAATACCAGAGTATGTAGAATTTTAATAGTAATTTATTTAGAAGTAGTTTTTTTTTAGTAAAGCAGCGCTATTTTTCCAAGCAATTATTAGCAAGCAATCTTCTACCGCTAAGTTCTACAAACTAAAATGAGTTAAGTACAAGGATAAAACAAATTTATTTTTTTGGAGAAAGAAGAAACTAAATTAAATGGAAAAAAGGGTTAAAACAAAGGCAACTTGAATAAGAATTTTAACAAACTTGTGAAATAAGTTCTCACAGCACACCCATTTTTTTTAAAACAAAGACGTCCATCAAATACAAACTACTCAAAGGGAAATTCTATTAACACCCCTTTTTTCCTTTGCCACCCCATTGAAAACTAAAAATATGATGTGACAAATATACCCTTGTATAGTATTCAAGTTATCTTATTTACTTTTCCAATTTGTTACTTTAATTATAAAAAAATACAATGATACTAATATGTTTTGAAAAGAGAAATGAT
Organism: Allium sativum; assembly: GCA_030737875.1. Lineage (NCBI taxonomy): Eukaryota > Viridiplantae > Streptophyta > Magnoliopsida > Asparagales > Amaryllidaceae > Allium > Allium sativum. The sequence goes on along the minus strand of JASFAX010000042.1, from coordinate 4,722,073 downwards.
ATGGATAAAGAAAATAATGTTTTTTCCAAGGAAATGGTGCTTTATTTTAAATTTACTCGTTTTCAAGCTTTATGTCTTTTTTCTTAACTTTGTTTGATTTTATAATTTCTAGGGTAATATAAATATTAATTATTTTTAAATTGAACTGAAATATATATATTTTTTAGATTGCAAAACAAAATAAAATAAATAAATATGAATTATTATTTTTGTTTATCGATCTACCTTTTATTTCTTTTCATTGTTAACATATAGTTTGTTGTTTGTTAAAATATAAATTGAAGGGTAGTTCTGGTAAATTTTGGGGTGTGAAAAGCAAAAAGTGGAGTGAAATATTTTTTGTTTAAATGGCGGGGTGTGAAAGGCAAAATGTGGGGTGCAAATAGATTTGGACCTACTCAAAACCAAACAAAAGAAACTAAAAATCCAAATCGACCAACTCTGAAAATACCAAATCAAATTCCAACAACTTTATTTTTCAAAATCAAAATCAAAATGGGTCGGTGAAGTTACAATTTCGAGCGTTGAGGGTGAGGAGTTCACGCAATTTAATTGTGAATTGGCTATTGGAGGAGTTCAGTTGATGATTTTGGGGGTTCGTGACCTCGGTTCCTGAATTCGGATGTGGGGAAATTGCAAAGTCAAGTAGGTACGTGTGAGTTTGATACTGTGGAATTTTCGTGAGTAGGTGAATATGTGGTCAGTTGTTTTGTTGGTGAATCTAGGACAGTTTTCTGATGAAGACAAGGGGTTAAAATTGTTGCAACCAGATGGAGACTTGTGTGAGTAATGTTGCTGTTTTGGTTGGGAATTAGTGTTGAAGGGGAAACAGGTGTTGTAGGTAGAAAGGGTTGTTGGGGGTTCTGGCAATCGGGTTTGTGCATAGTAGCTTCTTGGTGGTTGTTTGACGTAGGGGTTTTTAGTATGATGGTATGCTAATGTTTGAATGAGTTGATCTCATGGGGATGTGCTGCAGTAAGGTGTGGTATTGGTTGCTCGACAATTGAATGCTCTAAGATGTTCAATTGCAAGACTGTTTTGAAGTGGAAGAGGGTTGTATATGGTTGGTGTGTGTGGTCTGCTTTTGTATAGGGGGCAGTTTGTGGTTTTCCAACTGAGGGAGTTGATGTGGGTTATTGTTTGCAGGTGTTTTGTTAGCAGTAGTATCAACAGTATGGTCAGGGAATGGTTTTGAGTAGGCAGAGGGGCTGATGGTAGTTGAAGTGTATTTTGGGTATTTGAAGAGGGTCTGCATACGATTTTGGAACTGGGCTGTAGAGGAGGTGAGGTTAGTAAACGTGGTGAATGTGTGTATCAGTGAATGTGGGAGGACCTGTGAGTATCAGTGAATGTGTGTGGATCAGTTGTGAAAAAGGGAAGACGATGAGGATGGCTTGGGGTCTGGGTAGAAAGCAGCCGTGATGTGGACTGATTGTGAAGGAGCAATTAATTGATTGAAGGAGTTTAGTTTGACAGTAGAGGATGAAGCAACGAGGAAGTAGACACAGGGTGGTATTTGTGGCTAATGAACGGGGCTGAAGGAGGGATGAAGTGTTGAAATGGTAGAGAGTTGTGATTCTATTTCGTTTTGAAATCGACAAAAGCAAAGAAATGCAACAGAAGAAGGAACTTGTATATGAAATGCAAATGTATTTTTTTTTCTTTTTCTTTTTGAAATCAACATAAAAAAATATGTAAGAAAAAACTATTTGAAATAACAAATGATTACAAATGTGATAAGAGAGATTGAAACAAATAAAGGTGTAGAAAAATGTGAAAACAGAGACTAAATGCCTTAAATAAGATGCACTGTAATTCAAATGCGATTACATTCACTTTGTTTGGTTGTCTCATTTTTTTTCTGGTAGCAGAAACAGAATTACAAAGAAAAGAAATGTAGTTTTTTTTAATAAAGAATTAACATGAAAGAAAATGAACACACACACACACAAAAAATCTAAACAAAATACAAATACTAAAATAAAGTTGAACAAAACAAAAGCAACGACACACAAGAATGAACAAAATAGAGAACAACACAAGAAGTTATGAACAACTCTTTTTTTTAGAGATAACTAACACAAAGAAAGTGAACACTCGATCAAATAAGCACACACAAATCATAAATGCAAATGAAAACAACGAGCTAACTAATTACGAAATGAACGACAATTATTATTATTATTATTATTATTAAAAATGGGAGAACCAACAAGAAAACTAATTCGAAGAATAAAATTAAAATCAAATTCTCTCCCCGGCAACGACGCCAAAAACTTGTTCGACGACGAATATTCTATTGGTGTGGAAATCCATTGTGAAGTGTATTAAACCACAAGAGCACGGTGTACACTTGTAGTACGTTGCGAATACGAGTGGATCCACAGAAAAAGAAGCACTTCTAATTTTATTCAATCAAATTAAAACAAAGTCGAGTGAAAATTTAACTAAATACAACCAAACTAAGATAGATAAAAAATATGAGAGTAAAAATCAATTTAGAAGTAACTTCACTCTCATGACTACATAACTCAACATACAATGATTTCATGATCACTTAATTTATCCTTTGTGTAATTAGTTAGTGTAAATATCATAAGCACGGCCTAATTATGTTATAAGTTAACACACTTAAACCGTCAAACATTAATACACTCTCTAATCCACAATTATACTTTCATGAAATGACAACAAAAGTGAAACTAAAATTTATTTTAAGTATACTCTATTTACTATTAATTTAGTAACATAGAATATCAAATTTGAATTTCAGTCACACTTTAATTACCATATTCATATGTAGTTGAAGAGGCAATCTTGTGTTTATATTGACTAAGCATAGCCTATTTTTTTGTTGTTAACAAACATATACTATCAAAACCAAAACTCAAACAATAATATAATTACTACTTCAACCATTCCATTAAGCATAGAAAGAGAGCATAAAGTTCAAAATATATTGCATTTACATAATCAAGAGGCTTCATTACCCCTAAATCAAAGGGATTAGCCTCTCATGTTTGTTATTCTAACAACAAAAGTAGATTGCAACATAGAACAAAAACAAAAGAAAAAGAGAGCAAAGAAAAGGAAAATTTATTCTACTTGCATAAAATAAATCCAATCTACTTGCATGAAATGTAAATCTATACTACCAACATAAAAGAAAAGAGCTTGTAAATAAAAAAATAACTAATTAACAATGCATTAGAAAATGAAAGTTACATAAAAAAAAGGCTAAGTAGCCATGGAAATAAAAGAGTGCTTTGATCCTCCAAAACCAAACTAAACTAAAAGAGAGGATAATATTCATGAACATAAAGGGGTATATATACAGATTATAAAACCCTAATCCATATTTGTTGGGGACTACCAAAAATGCTCTCTTCCTGAAACTTCCATTAGTCTATATCCATTAATGAATCATTAAAAGTGCATGTAGCTTGTTTTGTCTCTATTAGCCAATAAATTAGCCTTTAAATGTAGCATTAGAGAAAGAGGGATAATGGGTGGGGTCCTCCACTAAGTTGTGCGTGAATTAATTCCATTTCATTCCTTTGTATCCACTTTGTGCATGCATATCTCCATGTAAACTTCAAGTGCATACTTCATTTTTGCTCCTAAATTCCTACAAGACACATGAAAATGAACAAGTAAATTTTATCAAACATAAATACATGCACAAATGACCGTTTTGACCCAATATGAAGATAAATCCATGATAATTTAATGATTTTGGTTTTTTGGTTAAAACATGTAAAAATAGCCAACTTATGTTATTTATTTAACTAAAACAAGAATAAATGCATGAATATAAAATAGCCCACTTATGCTATTTATGTTATTTTTTGACACTTAGGTATTTCTTTGGAAAATTTGGAATAATATCCAGATGTTCTTGGTATTCTTGGCCGATGGGATTAGCCGGATTTCTACCTGTAAGAAGTAACAGATATCAGAGGCCTTTTCACGCAATCAATATAATAGTAAGTCGAGATTCAGCTCCTACTGCATTTAAGCCATCTACGGGCACACCGTGGCCGTTGGGGGAGTATAGATCCAATCATGCGTGACATCTCCTAGCTTGCCAAGTACATACCCGAAGATTTTCGTACACGAACAGCTTCGAAGAAAAGAAATAAAGGAGTTGGGTCCTCTTTGTGCTTGAAATTAAAAAAATAAAACCACGTCTTCGAAGGTTGGAGCCTGATGGAGATATTCCATGTACAAGACATATAGAGACAACAGACTGGCATAAGAAATAGGATGGAGCTACATCAACGCCAATGTCATACGTCTGAGGAATTCGAGGTTGAAAGGATGAAAGAAAGGAATGATTTTGACGGTACACATCTGTCACGTTATCGCCATCAAACCCTCAACCGAGTTGTGAGGGCGCTCTTTCTCTTTGGGAATACGGATCTCTTCCCAGGGGATTGTATGTTTAAGGCTTAATTCTCATAGTTTTACTTCATTCATGGTACAAGGCCAGGAATCTACGGGATTAGCCAAAACTACAACGTCTGGAAGCATACCGAGAACTACTTCTTCAGCCACTGCTCCACCCATAATTTTCTCTTCTCCAGAGGATGATGCATTTGCCTCTTGATCGTGAAGTTTGACTCCAAAGTTGGGATTGGGATTCGTCTCTGTAGACAAACTATATTCTATCAGGGTTAGGAGGAAGCAATTTTCCTTTCCCTTCTCTAGATCCTCTTGTATCATATCTTTCGGTCATGGTTGGTTATGCTGTTCAAGAAAGATCATTGATTAGAGAATTAAAGCAGTCACCCCTAGTGTGTGTACTAAGTGCAAGTGCGTGAAGTGGAAATGTATATAGATAATTGCAGAAAAAGAAACAATAAAGGCAGAGATATGCTCAAGTTGATTCAGTTCATATGTCATCTTAAGTTTACATGTCTAATGCACTATCCTAACTGTCCAGATTTATAGGTGAAGATTTGTCCATTAATCGTTGTTGTGCATGAAGGTATTCAATTGAGCAAAATGGCTTTGATTTTTGATCTTAAGGTTTAGGTCGAACAGCTTCGGTTCTACTTCCCCGGGTCGAAGTCTTTGGGATCGAGTAAGTCCAGGTATAACCTGTTTCGGCATGTGTAAATATCTTTAATGCATGAAGATGTCTTTCAAGGGTCGGTTCGAGCAGACAAGTGATCGACCCGAGATTTTTCCCAGTCCTCCCTAGCACGTGCTAATACCTTCGTCTCGATATTCTTGGGCTCGACTTGTCCTTCCATTGACTTAAAACACTGCTTCGATTCAGATACCTTCATATCGACCACCACGCCTAATAGAACCGAACACCTACTCCACTTCACTTCAAGCCTCCTCTTCGGGTTGGTGAGTGACACCATTGACTGGAACCATGTTTTCTTTACACCAACATATCCACCATTCTACTCCTATTCAGACTCTAGGGTTGATGATTTTCCTTCCTCAACCAGAGCCATTCTTCCACTTTATACCATATCCTCCATTGCATTCTCTTCCCACTTGATTACGTGGGACCACTAGAAGGCCTCTCGAGCTTCTTCCATCTTCTCGCAAAAAATCAAAATCTCAAATCAAATTCCTTCTCGAGCTCCATGGTATGGAATCACCATCATGTCCCCAGTGTTGGTCCTCCACGAATATCAACCAAGATCGCCACCTCCTGGCCTTACCTTTGGCTTCGATATGATCGCCAATGACAACTCCAACTGTAAGTCAAATCTGGTTTGATATAAAACAAGAAGGGAACGAGAAGATCGATTTTATGAATTGAATCATATGAAATCATGGTTTAAAACATTAGATGATGGATCAAAGGCTACCTAATTTCAAATCTAGAAGAATATTGATGGGTATTGTTTGATTCAATTGATTTGTAAATCTTGAAAGAAAAATTCGATTTGAGTATCAGTAAAAGTAAAATAATGGGGGTGGGCCAGCCTTATATAGCAAAACAGAAAAGTCACTTCGTATTTTGATGAAGTGACAGTTCACAGAAGGGTCAGCTGTAAAGGCCTACAAATCCGTACCAATTTGAGCTGACTAATATCCTACACCTTCAACCCAAAATGCACGAAAATACAGATCTTTAATAGAAAGAAATAAAAGGATAAGGAAGATAAGATAGAACTAATAAAACAGAAGAATGAGAAGAACATCAGAATCAGAGTAAACACGAATCTCACAGCGGAACGAATAACATATATTACATATAACCCAAACATTTTGATATCAAAGTACAGTGATATTATAATAATGTCAAATCAAATAAATATCCAAATAGCAGAACGCTTGCATCTCATGCTCCACATATATAAAATATAAAATAAAAAACCGCAAGACGTTTATTGGATATTGGATTCCAACAGACAAGGTATGGGATCACCTTCCGATCAGTGTACTCTAGAGGGTACACACTGGGGTTCAACAAGAACATCTTGCAACCTGGCCACACATGACCGCCCATTCATTTAACTTGAGTGTAACGAATATATTGTCACCCACGGTTGTTAGCCATCCAACCGTAATCCGTAGATACAGAATTGAAAAGAAGAACAAATACGAATTTTCTCTAGATCGGTGACAATACACCCTGCTTGGGTATGACCCAACTAGCCATGTTACCTGCCCGATTTCTGTCATTTCCCGATTGTAACACCCCACGTCCATTAATGTCACTCACAAAGGGAATGCATTAACTTTCATAGAGTATTTTTAGTGTATAGAACAGAAAATAACAAGACAGATATAATTATTGGTACTTGAAAAATTTAAAACAACTTTTATTGCAGCGGAGAAATAGTTTGATTACAACAACATCAAAAACCAATAGTAAAACCAAGTACACTCAATATCCATCTTGACAAATTGTTTTTTGAGTACATAAAGTAAAAAAGCATAACCCCAACATAAATAGCCATAAAGAGATGACCTGAACTTTACTTTCAGCAATCCAAGCACTTCCAAAAGATAGAGAAAGAGATCCAAATCAAGCTCCACTCGCGCTAGTCCCACCCTGAGAACCTTGGGGGGGGGGAGGAAGGGAGAAAAGAGGCGAAAATAAAGGGGTCAAACATAAAGTCTGGCGAGTACAATAACTTTAACAATATAATTATTAAAGTAACTAGGATAAGGCATAAGATGGTAAAACAAGGAATGACTTTGAAACAAATGGGTATGACAAAGCAAACAAGAGGAATAAGTTAATGTTAATTACGCCTCCAACACTATAAGATAAATACTATACGGCACCAATACTAGTCACCCGTAAAAGTTGATCCCGCCTACTGAACATAATAATCATAATGGTAGTTTCATGTACCCCTAGCTGTCTTCATAGGTGCCGCATGCCCCTATCTCCACCAGTTGTACCCACTACCCTCGCCATTACAATTACAACATTTATTCATAATATGGTAATTGTACTCCTAGCTGTCTTCATAGGTGCCGCCTGCTCCTATCTCCACCAGTCGTACCCACTGCCTTCCCCATTCGATCGGCTCCCTACCTCGTAGATACTCGTGCTGGTCCCACAGTGGGGTGTATCACTCCCCAAAGTGGCAACCCAATACCACTAAAGATGCACGGCTTATACCTACACGATGCAACAACATCTTACCTACCAGCCCGGGCCCATGCACGCACATGACCCCGTTGGACTTGCGTTGCCACCACTAACCTATTTTGACCTCTTACAATCAAACCCAGTAAGCGTGTCCCGTCCTCGACCTAGATCGAGATCACTTAGATACTAAATGGGTTACTGGTTGAAAAAGGTCCCCACACTTGACACAAGCTTTCCACCTATGCTTGGTCCCCAATAGGATTTCCCACTTAACCCCTCCTTGTTCATGTCTTCTTACATGTTTCAACTTGGTTAAGTGTTTATAATTATTTCCCACATTTCACCCATGTTACCCACTTATCAAATCAACATGTGTTATTGGTTAAGCTTGTCTTAACCCTATCCACTTATCAGATCAATATATATATATATATATATATTATTGGTTAAGTTGGTCTTAACCCTATCCACTTATCAAATTAATATATATTATTGGTTATGTTGGTCTTAACCCTATCCACTTATCATATTATTAGTTAAGCCGGTCTTAACCCTATCCACTTAACATTTTTTATGTATTATATATATATATATCGTATAACATGTTTTACTTAATTTATGATTAAGTACGTCTTAGTTCACAGATACATTGGTTAAGAGAATAACTCCCTAAGTATCAACCCCGAAGACCGAAATCAACATTAGATTGATACTCAGAGAATTACTCAACTCAACCAAACTTCTGTTTGTCGCTCATATTCATCTTTGATCAGCATTAATTAATTATTAATGCACAGAACTCTCACATTAAGTCGATTGCTTGTGGCCGCTGGATATGCCGGGCGGTTCCGGGCAGACTTCCACCACAAGCTAGACTTAACCTCATGTCTACGAATCTTTTAATTATACCTATGACCTCTCACATTAGACTGACGTTTGCGGTTGCTGGATGTGTCGGGCGGGTTCGGGCAGTCTTATACCACAAACGAGTCTAACCTCGTGTCTTAGGCATTTATTATCACACATTATTACTCAACCCCCAATTTGAATTAATATCCCTATTTCAAATTGTCAATAACTTCCTATTTTAATCCATGTCCATAATTGTCACTTAAATTATGTCCATAATTTCTATGCATATAAATTAGGCCAATTAATGTCTCAAATTAATTATATGCTTTTATTTCAAATTTTCAATAACTTCCTATTTTAATCCATGTCTATAAGTGTCACTTAAATTATGGTCATAATTTCTATGCACATAAATTAGGCCAATTAATGTCTTAAATTAATTATATCCTTTTATTTCAAATTTTCATGTTTTGCTGCAATATTTAATCTAAAGATAGCTTCTTCATATGGGGTCCGATTTACGCAAACTCGGACTCTATCTCAAGCAGAATTCTGAGACAAACGCAATGGCGCAACCCGTTTCACCTAATCCTTGTTTTTCAAATTAATTATTCCTTAATTTGTTATTTTAATATTCTCAAAAAATACGGGGTGTTACATTCTCCCCTCCTTAAAGGATTTCGTCCACGAAATCTCCAAGTTAAGGAGAATGTATATCTTACCATCCAATCATCCATCTACTCAATCATCAAACACAGGCATCCATTGCCCTTAAAAGATTTCTAATGCCATATGAACATATGAAAAAAGTGTGTGTATATGTTCCTTATCCAATGCAAAATCAGGCGGTCTACTGATTCAGTTGACCTCCTTAATCCGAATTACGATAGTGTCATGCGTCCATTATGTATGCAAAAGAACTCTATTGATACATATCATTTCTATATGAGTGCGCAACCATACATTCAAATGCAACACCCATATGATAACACATTCAATATACATCCATTAAATTAAATATGCACACATATTCATATGCAATATGAAAGTGATTGAGCAGATCTAGTGCCTAATGTGTGTGCAAATGTATCCGCGAGCAACCACTAGCAAACACTTGCATCCACCAAACATAACATGTCTCAAACACATGTTTTCAACCATTGGATTTTTCTGTCTAAAGATCGAAGATATAATCGAGAGGACGTACTAAACGATAAAACAGATAAAAACAAAGCGATAGGAAAAGGAGAAGTTAAAAACATATCCTCAAAAAAAGGAAAGGGTACAATGTATGCATCTTGCTTTCCGTCCCCCAAGTTGCGTCTCCTTGATCAGCTCCCCATTGGATTTTAACCAACTTGACCTCTCTGTTGCGTAACTTTATAACCTCCGATCTAAGGATGCATGTAGGAGCTCGTCAAATCGTGGCGTCTCACTCCACTTCCACTTCTCTAAGCACGCTCGGCTCCACTACTTCTGTGATATCTTGTAAACACTTCCGTAAATGCGACACGTGAAACCCGTCATGAACACCACTAAGCTAGTTGCCTCTTCTCATGTCCTTCCAAAATCATAACCTCAAAAGATCTTCAAGGATTCTATTCACCCCTTTCTGTCCGTTCATCAGTCTGTGGACGATAAGTGATGCTCATACTTACCGCCTTTTGCATATCACCTTTTCCTCTTGCATCAAAAAATGCTTTAGGCCTTGTCCCGCCAGCACTGATATATACTGTAAATGGTTTGCTTCCATCTAGCAAAGCCAAAACTGGGGCTGATATCTTTGTAAAGTCCTTAATGGACTTCCTATAGTAGCCCGCCAGCCCTAGAAAGCTTCTTACTTCCGTTGCGTTTCTAGGAACCTTCTAATCTTGGATTGCCACCACCTTTGCGGGATCCACAGCTATCCCTTCCTTAGAGACCATGTGTCCTAAGAACCTCACTTCTCCAACAACTATTTTACTTGCTTACTGGGTTCTCTTCTCTACCTCGGAGCCATGTGTCGTACAGGTAATGCAACTGACTTTGCATTATCTACTAGGTATATACGAAAGTCTATCTCACGCCTCGGGGGTAAACCCCGAACTTCATCTAAGACATCACCATACTCACGGACCACACGAACAGAATACAAATCATCATTGGACGCATCAAGAGATTCTAGGTAGCTAGGCGTCACTGAACCCCTAGGGTCACAAGAAATATCAAGGGTCTTTCCACAACGAGTCAACGATCTAACTACCCTTCTTTCACAGTGTAACACCCCACCTCCGCTAGGGTCACTCTCAAAGGGAATGCACTAGTTTTGGAGGGGTATTATCTAGTAAACAGGCACAGAGATAATACAAGATAGAACATAAATTAAACAGAGTATATAAAGCAGCGGATAAAAATTAAAAACCAAATCTCATTACGTGGAAAATAGAGTCAAAACCACTTACATCAAAATACCAAGTCATTATTTCATTACATCAAGTTCTAAAGAAGCAAAGTACTTAAAATAACATAAGTGAAATTTTATTCCCCAAAAAGAGCATGAGTGCAGCCATAGCATAGCTCAAGACCAAACCGTACATGAGCTGTCAGAAAAGCAAGCTAAGTCCAAGCTAAGAGCTAGAGTTTCCTCCCTGAGAACCTGGGGGGAGGGGGGGGGGGACGAAAGAAAAAGAGGTGGAAGAAAATGGGTCAGTCAAAAAGACTGGTAAGCCCTAGTGACTATCAGCATAAAAACTAATAAAGTTAACTGGACATGAGAAACTGAGATTAAACATAAAGATAATAACTGGACTGGCATGATAACAAAAGATAACAAGATAAGAGTGTGGCATCGCATAAATAAGGTTTACTGCACTGACTGTACTAGTGTTCAAACCCATGTCAAGTATAAATCCAGAAATGATCCCTAGGCCCAATAACATGAAATGACCCAATACGGGGTCCAATAGTCCAACCTAATCAATCGGCTCTACTCGTCGTGTGTCGGTGTCATACGGCCCAATCGTGGAACGTAGTCACATGCGCTAGGTCCACCCAAGAGTGTATCAGGCCCTAGGGTGTCAACCACTGACACAATTCAAGCATGCACAATGTAGATCTACGGGTGCCCATGCCTACTTTTTCAAATCCGGACTAAGTGCACGACACTAGTCCGCTTGAACCTACAATGGCACACCTTACTCAGCCGTCATTTTTGGTCGCTTACAATCAGCCCAGTAATTGTGCCCCACCCTGCCTGGTCCCCAGGGTTTCGTGATACTTCTAAGTGGGTTACTACTAAAAGGGACCACGTAGCTAGGGTTTCTAATGGGTTAAGTGTTGTCATTAAAAAGGTCATGACTTAACCCTATCCAAACATGTATCTAGTTGGTTAAGTGTATACAAGCAGTTCAAGACTTAACCCTACCAAATCAACGTGTCAAATTGGTTAAGTATATTTAAGTGGTCCATGACTTAACCTTACCATGTGGCATTAATTTACTTAATGCACCCCAACCTCTCACATTAGACTTGGTTATGGTTACTAGATGTGCCGGGCGGGTCCGGGCAGCTTTACACCATAACCTAGTCTAACCTCGGGTTTTCAAGTGCTATATGACCAACTACTCACATTGGGTCCTATTATTTGCAACTACTGGATTTGCCGGGCGGTTCCGGGCAGATTTACGTTGCAAATTCAACCCAACCTCGAGTTGGCCACTTTCAAGTTATCTAATTGTCATGTCCCAAATTCATGTTTTCAAGTTTATTCTCATGTCAAGTTTACATGTCATATCATGTCAATTCCATAGTCAATTTCAAGTTTGCCTAATCTACCCAAAACGTGTCCCCAACGTACGTGAATTCGCATCAATACAACATGTCAAAAATAGGGAATAACACAAAAATGATAGTCATAGGATGGCAAAGGTGTTCATAAGTTAAGCATGATGATTATAACATTTCAGGCATATAAAATAGGGTCTCACATAACAAACTTGGCAAAATAAGGTGATAGACATGGCAATGGGTGACGTAAGATAATAACCCCAATATGTGAACAATAATGGTTTCAACATCACAGGCATGTCAAGATAAAGGTCATGAGGGGTTTTAGGTTTAAGCATGAATATGCCCCAAGTCAAGTTTATACAATATTCCCACAAGTCAAAGTTTTACATGAACAGATCTAGGGTGTACAGAATTGGATCCAAAGAAAAAGGGATAGTCATAGATCAAAGATATACAATGGTAGATCCAATATAGTTATCATGTTTAGGCATAATTTCAGCTTACATCGTGTTCAGGTTAAACTTACAGTTTAGATCTAAGAGTGACAGGGGCTTACAGATCGTGGTCTAGAGAATAAGAAAGCAGAAGAGTAGAAGAAGAATCTCTAGCAAATCCCCAAATCAACGTAGCTCTAATGAAGTCTTGAATAGCCTCGTTTTTCTCTATCCTTCCCGTCAGAATTTCAGCAGCATAAGGCCAGGAAGAAATGTGATATAGAGTTTAAGGTTAGGGGCTGTTTATATAGGGTTTAGGGAGTGAACTTGGACAAGCAACGAGACCAGAAACGTCTGGCCCAAAAACAGATTCGGGGACCAGGTCGACACCCAAGTTGACTGTCCAGTCGACTTGGTCTTGGGGGGGTTGATTGCCCAGTCGACTCCCCAGTCGACCTGGGTGCTGGCGGGAAATTTCCCGCCCAGCCTGTTCTGGGTTTTGAATTTCGAATTTGAACTTGAATTCGAACTGTTTTGAACTCTGAAATTTCTGAAACTTTGGAGAGCCATAACTTCATCGTACGGACTCCAATTTTTGTAAACTCAGACTCGTTTTCAAGCAGAATTTCGAGACGAACGTAATGGCGTAACCCATTTCCCTTGATTCTTATTTTAAAATTTAATTCTGCCTTGATTTAAAGTTATAACACGCTATAAAAATACGGGTTGTTACATTCTCCCCTCCTTAAAGGATTTCGTCCCCGAAATCTCTGAGTTAGGAAGAAAGCATCCTACCATCCAACATCCCTCTACTCAAAACATCATTCACGAGCAACCATTGTCCTTAAAAGGGTTTCTAGTGCTGTATGTATGCAGAAAGTGTGTGTATACGTACTTATATAATGCAAGAGATCAGGCGGTTACTGATTCAGTAAACCTCCTTAATGCGAGATATGTTAGTGTAATGAGTCCACATGTATGAAAATTCCTAACATAATTTAAAATCTCTACACTGAGTGCACATAACATCATCCATATGCAATATCCGAATGATAGCATAACAAGTTTCATCCATGTATAGGTATAAGCAACCATGCTTATGCAACATGAAAATGTGTCTGAGCCGATCTAGTGCCTAATGTGTGTCATGCATCCACTAGAAATCACTTGCAAACACTTGCAACCATTTGCAAACATCAACCATAACATGTTTCAAATACATGTTTACATCCAAAAGGGGTTCTAAGGTTCTCAAGACAAGATTAACAAAACAAACATAGGTAGCAAAAGCATGATACGAAAGGTTTTCAAGCTCAAGGGAAAAAGAGATGGAGAAAGTACCCTAAAAAAGAAATGGGTAAAGCGCGCGTATCTTCTCCTCGGTTTCCCAAGTTGCGTCTTCTTGGGCTTCTCTCCATTATACTTTAACTAGCTTGACTTCTCGATGCCTTAGTTTTTGATCTCCGTCCCTAAGATACAAATCGGAACTCGCCTCAAAGTTGCTTCTTTCTCCACTTCTACGCCTTCAAGGATGCTTGGCTCAACCACCTCAGCTGATTCATGTAGGCACTTTCGGAGACGCGAGACGTAAAAGACATTGTGTACTCCGGCCAGCCTCTCAGGTAATTCTACCTTATAGGCCATCTTCCCAATCCTCTCAGTGACAGGGAACGGTCCTACGAATCTCGGTGCTAGCTTTCCAGCTGCTCCAAAACGAACCACATTGCGCAAAGGAGAGACTTTTATGAAAACCATATCTCCGACTTTGAACTCTAGGTCTGTCCTTCTCTTGTCCGCATACGATTTCTGTCTATCTTGGGCCGCTTTCATCCGTCTTCGTATCAACTCAACCTTCTCAGAAGTGTCCCTTATCATGTCGGGCCCAAGTATAAGTCTGTCTGTCGTCTCCCACCAACAAGTTGGTGACTTGCACGGTCTTCCATATAGGGCTTCGAACAGTGCCATCCCTATGCTAGCTTGGTAGCTATTATTATAAGCAAACTCCACGAGAGGGAGATGGTCTTCCCAAGTACCACCAAAATCAAGAATGCATAGCCTCAAAAGATCCTCTAGTACCCTATTTACCCTTTCGGTTTGTCCATCCGTCTGAGGGTGATAGGCTGTACTTAAATTAAGTTGCGTACCCATTGCTTCTTGTAGACTATTCCAAAACTGGCTAGTGAAAATTGGGTCACGGTCACTGACTATGCTAGAAGGAACCCCATGCAACCGTACTATCTCTCGAAGGTAAATAGATGCTAGCCATGATGCAGTCCTTTTGGTTTTCACCGGAATGAAGTGAGCACTCTTCTTGAGTCTATCAACAATGACCCATATGCTAGTATTCCCCTTCCTCGACCTAGGTAATCCATCCACGAAATCCATCGAGATACTTTCCCACTTCCATTGCGGGACCTCTAAAGGATGTAATAGCCCACCGGGCTTCTTCGATTCAGCCTTTACTTGTTGGCACACCATGCACTTTGAAATGAACTCCGCCACGTCCCTTTTCATTCCAGCCCAAAAGAAAATGCGTTTCATATCTCTGTACATCTTATCCCCTCTGGGATGTATAGTCATCTTCGAGTGATGCGCCTCTTCGAGAACTTAATTTACTAAGTCTCCCACTAGTGGAACACATAGCCTTCCATCGCGCCTTAGCCATCCCTTGTCATCAAAGGCATACCTATCAAGGTGACTTGACGTCTCACCACTGATTAACTTGTCCATGATTTCGACTATCTGTGGGTCCTCTTTCTGCGAAGTCCCTACTTGATCTAGGAGTGTAGGTCTTAGCTCAAGAGATGCTAACGTACCAGTCAATGACTCAACAGCATGTGTAAAATCAAAGGTCGCTATAAACTTTAGACTTTTTCTTTCAACAAATAAGGGGCTCAAAGCCAACCTTTTCCTACTAAGCGCATCTGCCACCACGTTCCCCTTGCCAGGGTATAAGTTATATCGAAGTCATATGATGCCAAGAATTCCCTCCACCGCTGTTGTCTCAGATTCAAATCTTTTTGCGAAAAGAGGTACTTAAGCGATTTGTGGTCGGTATACAGCTCGAATCTCTCCCCTAGGAGATAATGGCGCCAAGCTTTAAGTGCAAAAATAATCGCGGCCAACTCCAAGTCATGTGTGGGATAGTTCTTCTCATGAACTTTAAGTTGCCTACCCCCATAGCATATCACTCTTCCTTCTTGCATTAGGACAGCGCCTAATCCCGTGCCGCACGCATCTGTGTACACCGTAAACATCTTTCCTCCATCGGGTAGTGCTAAAACTGGAGCTGTGGTGAGGGCTCTCTTGAGTCTCTGAAAAGCAATCTCACATTCTATGTCCCATGCAAACGCTAGGTTTTTCTTTGTTAACTTAGTAAGAGGGGCTGAAATCTTAGCGAAGTCCTTAATGAACTTCCTATAAAAGCCCGCCAAACCGAGAAAGCTTCTCACCTCCGTTGCATTCTTAGGAATTTTCCAGTCTTGCACCACAACTACCTTTGCGGGGTCCACGGCTAAACCTTGCTTAGAAACTACGTGCCCAAGAAACCGAACTTCCTCCCTCCAAAAATGGCGTTTGGAGAACTTAGCCTTTAACTGGTGTGCTCTAAGCGTATCCATGACTTCCTTGAGGTGTCTAGCATGCTCTTCTTCATCCTTTGAGAAGATTAAAATATCGTCCACAAAAACCACCATAAACTTGTTAAGGAACTCCCGAAACACCCTACTCATCAGATCTACAAAGTACGCGGGTGCATTCGTTAACCCAAACGGCATGACGAGCCATTCGAAGAACCCATCTGGAGTCCTAAACGCAGTTTTGTCAATGCTATCCTCAGCCACCCTAAGCTGATGGAATCCTGTGGCTAGATCGAGTTGAGAGAAAACAGATGCTCCCACAAGCTGGTCAAAAAGATCATCGATTCTTGGTAGTGGGTGCCTATTCTTCTTCGTCAGCTTGTTTAACTCACGATAATCTACGCACAGACGAAGCGAACCATCCGCCTTAGTAGCGAATACCACCGGAGCACCCCATTCAGAAATGCTTCGCCTTATGAAATTTTTCTCAAGCAACTCCTTGACTTGTTTACTGAGCTCTCTTCTTTCTTGCGGGGCCATATGCCTAACGGGCAATGAAACAGGCTTGGCATTATCAACAAGATAAATTCGGAAGTCTATCTCGCGTTTAGGGGGTAACCCCTTCACCTCGTCAAAGATATCTGGATATTCTCGGACTACTCTCATGGAGTGCAGATTGTCGACGGACGAGTCAAGAGATTCAAGATAACATAACATGACCGGACCCTTCGGGTTACAAGAAAGTTCAAGGGTATTACCAAGGCGTGTCATGAGCCTCACTACCCTTCGTTCACAATCAAGGATGGCTCCATAATTGGACAGCCAATCCATGCCCAGAATTAAACCATATCCCATGAATCCAAGAACATAAGCATTACACGTGAATTCTACGCTTAAGATAGAAATCCTCAAATCAACAAAAATCATAGATAAATGGGCAGAGCCCCCAATCGGATTTGAAACACTAACGGGATCATCAACTAGACTAGTACTTAGGTGCAGATTTTCAGCAATATCAGAAGAGATAAAAGTATGCGATGCACCAGAGTCAAATAAGGTTCGAACAGGAAATTCAGAAATGTAAACAAGGATTTCTACAGAAATATTACTACATCGATCAAGAGCTGGAGCGGTGTTGAGAGCCTGCAACTGCCCTCCAGAAGGTCCTGCTCGCTGGGTCTGCCCTTGTCCCTGTCCTTGCTTCTTAGGGCAATCCTTACTGATGTGTCCAGTATCCCCGCAATGAAAGCATTCACCCAACTTTCTTTTCTTCCTTCTACAGTCTTTAGCTAGATGTCCCGTGATACCACAAAAGTTGCACTTCCTCGTCTCACGCGGTTTGTTAGCATTGTTGTTGTTGCCCTTGTTATTCTTGTTATTCTTGTTGCCTCCCTTCTTAAAGTCAACCTTCTTATTCTGAGTCTCATTAGACATAACCTCCTTTTTGTCACCCTTGTCTTCCTCATGAAGTAGGGCCATACTCACCAAGCTTTCAAAGGTCTCCCCCGTGGGTACATGTGTCATGGCCATACCGTGGAGTGGCTCGCTCAATCCTCAAGCAAAGCGTAGAGCCTTCTTCTCAGCCGTGTTGACAAAGTCCGAACCAAACCAAGCAAGCTGATTAAACTTATTCACGTACTCCCTAACCGACATGTCCCCTTGCTTGAGTGCCAAGAACCTCTCCAACTGAAGGATCGCTTCTGCTAACGATAAGAATTTAAGCCCAAACCTCTCTCTAAAGTCTGCCCAAGTCTCAGCTGGCCTGGTAGCGTTGGTGACTTCCCACCAAAATGCAGCTTCCTCTTTCAACAACCATACTGCCAACTGAACTTTCCTATGATCCTCCATATCGAAGATAACGAACAGGTCTTTAGTCTCCTTTATCCAGTTTCGTGCCTCAGCGAAGGTCTCAGTTCCAACGAAGTTCTTGCCGCCCATTCCTATAAAGTCTTTGCATATTTTGGCGAAGGCGTTACCGGAAGGAGGAGGAGGAGGAACCGCGGCCACAGGGGGAGGAGGAGGAGGGATGTCTGCCGGGCCCGCGCCGTTGGCCCTAGCTTCCAAGTACCTTCGGAACCATCCGGGTATGGGTACTCCCTCGGGAAGGTTAAGATCGGCCATGCTGAAAAGCAAAAAGAAAAAAGATTCAAATGAGGAAACAAAGGAAAGTGCTAATGACTTCTGGGGAATAGCCTTTTCTTAAAAATAAAACTTTTCTTGAAAAATGCTTCTTTATAAATGGTTTTGAAAATAATTTCAGAAGATTTTTAAAACTTTTTGCCCAGTCTGGTAACCTTCTGCTCTGGTACCAAATGTAACACTCCACCTCCGCTAGGGTCACTCTCAAAGGGTATGCACTAGTTTTGGAGGGGTATTATCTAGTAAACAGGCAAAGAGATAATACAAGACAGAACATAAATTAAACAGAGTATATAAAGCAGCGGATAAAAATTAAAAACCAAATCTCATTACGTGGAAAATAGAGTCAAAACCACTTACATCAAAATACCAAGTCACTATTTCATTACATCAAGTTCTAAAGAAGCAAAGTACTTAAAATAACATAAGTAAAATATTATTCCCCAAAAAGAGCATGAGTGCAGCCATAGCATAGCTCAAGACCAAACCGTACATGAGCTGTCAGAAAAGCAAGCTAAGTCCAAGCTAAGAGCTAGAGTTTCCTCCCTGAGATCCTGGGAGGGGTGGAACGAAAGAAAAAAGAGGTGGAAGAAAACGGGTCAGTCAAAATGACTGGTAAGCCCTAGTGACTATCAGCATAAAAACTAATAAAGTTAACTGGACATGAGAAACTGAGATTAAACATAAAGATAATAACTGGACTGGCATGATAACAAAAGATAACAAGATAAGAGTGTGGCATCGCATAAATAAGGTTTACTGCACTGACTGTACTAGTGTTCAAACCCATGTCAAGTATAAATCCAGAAATGATCCCTAGGCCCAATAACATGAAATGACCCAATACGGGGTCCAATAGTCCAACCTAATCAATCGGCTCTACTCGTCGTGTGTCGGTGTCATACGGCCCAATCGCGGAATGTAGTCACATGTGCTAGGTCCACCCTAGAGTGTATCAGGCCCTAGGGTGTCAACCACTGACACAATTCAAGCACGCACAATGTAGATCTATGGGTGCCCATGCCTACTTTTTCAAATCCGGACTAAGTGCACAACCCTAGTCCGCCTGAACCTACAATGGCACACCTTACTAAGCCGTCATTTTTGGTCGCTTACAATCAGCCCAATAATCGTGCCCCACCCTGCCTAGTCCCTAGGGTATCGTGATACTTCTAAGTGGGTTACTGCTGAAAGGGACCACATAGCTAGGGTTTCTAATGGGTTAAGTGTTGTCATTAAAAAGGTCATGACTTAATCCTATCCAAACATGTATCTAGTTAGTCAAGTGTACACAAGCAGTTCAAGGCTTAACCCTACCAAATCAACGTGTCAAATTGGTTAAGTATATTTAAGTGGTCCATGACTTAACCTTACCATGTGGCATTAATTTACTTAATGCACCCCAACCTCTCACATTAGACTTGGTTATGGTTACTGGATGTGCCGGGCGGGTCTGGGCAGCTTTACACCATAGCCTAGTCTAACCTCGGGTTTTCAAGTGCTATATGACCAACTACTCACATTGGGTCTTATTATTTGCAACTACTGGATTTGCCGGGCGGTTCCGGGCAGATTTACGTTGCAAATTCAACCCAACCTCGAGTTGGCCACTTTCAAGTTATCTAATTGTCATGTCCCAAATTCATGTTTTCAAGTTTATTCTCATGTCAAGTTTACATGTCATATCATGTCAATTCCATAGCCAATTTCAAGTTTGCCTAATATACCCAAAACGTGTCCCCAACGTACGTGAATTCGCATCAATACAACATGTCAAAAATAGGGAATAACACAAAAAGGATAGTCATAGGATGGCAAAGGTGTTCATAAGTTAAGCATGATGATTATAACATTTCAGGCATATAAAATAGGGTCTCACATAACAAACTTGGCAAAATAAGGTGATAGACATGGCAATGGGTGACATAAGATAATAACCCCAATATGTGAACAATAATGGTTTCAACATCACAGGCATGTCAAGATAAAGGTCACGAGGGGTTTTAGGTTTAAACATGAATATGCCCCAAGTCAAGTTTATACAATATTCCCACAAGTCAAAGTTTTACATGAACAGATCTAGGGTGTACAGATTTGGATCCAAAGAAAAAGGGATAGTCATAGATCAAAGATATACAATGGTAGATCCAATATAGTTATCATGTTTAGGCATAATTTCAGCTTACATCGTGTTCAGGTTAAATTTACAGTTTAGATCTAAGAGTGACAAGGGCTTACAGATCGTGGTCTAGAGAATAAGAAAGCGGAAGAGTAGAAGAAGAATCTCTAGCAAATCCCCAAATCAACGTAGATCTAACAAAGTCTTGAATAGCCTCCTTTTTCTCTATCCTTCCCGTCAGAATTCCAGCAGCATAAGGCCCGGAAGAAATGTGATAGAGAGTCTAAGGTTAGGGGCTGTTTATATAGGGTTTAGGGAGTGAACTTGGACAAGCAACGAGACCAGAAACGTCTGGCCCAAAAACAGATTCGGGGACCAGGTCGACACCCAAGTCGACTGCCCAGTCGACTCCCCTGTCGACCTGGGTGCTAGCGGGAAATTTCCCGCCCAGCCTGTTCTGGGTTTTGAATTACGTACTTGAATTCGAATTGTTTTGAACTCTGAAATTTCTGAAACTTTGGAGAGCCATAACTTCATCATACGGACTTCGATTTTCGTAAACTCGGACTCGTTTTCAAGCAGAATTTTGAGACAAACGTAATGGCGTAACCCGTTTCCCTTGATTCTTATTTTAAAATTTAATTCTGCCTTGATTTGAAGTTATAACACGCTATAAAAATACGGGTTATTACACACAGTCTAGGATAGCACCGTATCTAGCTAGCCAATCCATGCCTAGAATCAAGCCATGGCCCATGAAGTCAAGAACGTAGGCGTTGCATTCAAACCCAATGCCCAAGATAGACACTCTCAAATCCTGACACACCATAAATAAATGAGCCGAACCACCA
Organism: Allium sativum; assembly: GCA_030737875.1. Classification (NCBI taxonomy): domain Eukaryota; kingdom Viridiplantae; phylum Streptophyta; class Magnoliopsida; order Asparagales; family Amaryllidaceae; genus Allium; species Allium sativum. The sequence goes on along the minus strand of JASFAX010000042.1, from coordinate 4,700,756 downwards.
ATAGGATTTGAGACTACCATGGGATCCCTAACTAGACTAGTATTTAGGTGCAGTGCTTCAACTAACGAAGCAGATACAAACTAATGTGAAGCGCCAAAATTCAAACAAAGTTCGAGCAAGATAATCAAGAAAAAGAAAAACCAAACTTTCAACCAAGATATTTCTACCTCTACTAGGTATACCACCCGTGAGGGAACGCGTCTGCCCTCCAGAAGATCCTGTACTTTGTCCTTACCCTTGCCTTTTGCTTCTTTGGACAAAACCTAATAAGATGTTTTGTTTCTCCGTAACGATAACAACTAGTCTTCTTCTTCTTTCTAACGTATTTATTTAAGTAGTCAGGTACTTTACAAGTGTGGCCCTTCCTTTTCTCTTGGCCCCTTGTTATCCTTACACCCTTTCTTTGGATCTACTTCCTTATTGAGTCTTATCCATGTCTCTCCTGCACATTCTCCATTCGTGACCTCCCACCAAAATGAGGCTTCGTCCTTCATTAACCAAGCAGCTGGTTGAACCTTCCTCCCATCGTCTATCTTAAGGGGACCAACAAGTCCTCCACTTCCTCCTAGCTTTGACAAACATCCCAGTGCCATGAAGCGGTTTTATGCTCATTGTACGGAAGTTTTTACATATCTTAGAAAAAGCATCTGTACGTGGAGGAAGAAACTAAAAAGGGAAAGGGGAAGAGATTCGAAGCAAAGAATCGAAAGAAAGATATATGGATTTTGGGGGTTATGTTTTTCAAAATAAACTTTTCTCTTGAAAATACTCTCCTTAAAACATATTTCTGAAAGTATTTCTTTATAAAAATAGTTTTGAAAAATAGTTTTTCAAAATCTCATATCTGTTCTGGTAACCTTCAGCTCTGATACCACATGTAACACCCCACGTCCATTAATGTCACTCACAAAGGGAATGCATTAACTTTCATGGTGTATTTTTAGTGTATAGAACAGAAAATAACAAGACAGATATAATTATTGGCACTTGAAAATTTTAAAACAACTTTCATTGCAGCGGAAAAATAGTTTGATTAACAACATCAAAAACCAATAGTAAAACTATGTACACTTAATATCCATCTTGACAAATTGTTTTCTGAGTACATAAAGTAAAAAAGCATAACCCCAACATAAATAACCATAAAGAAATGAGCTGAACTTTACTTTCAGCAATCCAAGCACTTCCAAAAGAGAGAGAAAGAGATCCAAATCAAGCTCCACTAGCGCTAGTCCCACCCTGAGAACCAGGGGAGGAAGGAAGAAAAGAGGCGAAAATAAAGGGGGTCAGACATAAAGTCTGGCGAGTACAATAACTTTAACAATATAATTATTAAAGTAACTAGGATAAGGCATAAGCTGGTAAAACAGGGAATGACTGTGAAACAAATGGGTATGACAAAGCAAACAAGAGGAATAAGATAACGTTAATTGCGCCTCCAACAATATAAGATAATTACTATACTGCACTAATACTAGTCACCCTTAAAAGTTGATCCCGCCTACTGAACATAATAATCATAATGGTAGTTTCGTGTACCCCTAGCTGTCTTCATAGGTGCCGCCTGCCCCTATCTCCACTAGTTATACCCACTGCCCTCCCCATTCTAATTACAACATTTATTCATAATATGGTAATTGTACTCCTAGCTATCTTCATAGGTGCCGCCTGCTCCTATCTCCTCCAGTCGTACCCACTACCTTCTCCATTCGATCGGCTCCCTACCTCGTAGATACCCGTGCTGGTCCCACAGTGGGGTGTATCGCTACCCAAAGTGGCAACCCGATACCACTAAAGATGCAGGGCTTATACCTACACGATGCAACAACATCTTGCCTACCAGCCCGGGCCCACGCACGCACATGACCCCGTTGGACTTTAGTTGCCACCGCTAACCCGTTTTGACCTCTTACAATCAAACCCAGTAAGTGTGTCCCGTCCTCGACCTAGATCTAGCTCACTTAGATACTAAATGGGTTACTGGTTGAAAAGGGTCCCCACACTTGACACAAGCTTTCCACCTATGCTTGGTCCCCACTAGGATTTCCCACTTAACCCCCTCTTATTCATGTCTTCTTACATGTTTCAACTTGGTTAAGTGTTTATAATTATATCCCACATGCCACCCATGTTACCCACTTATCAAATCAACATGTGTTATTGGTTAAGCCTGTCTTAACCCTATCCACTTATCAGATCAATATATATATATATATATTATTGGTTAAGCTGGTCTTAACCCTATCCACTTATCAAATACTATATATTATTGGTTAAGCTTGTCTTAACCCTATCCACTTATCAGATTATTAGTTAAGCTAGTCTTAACCCTATACACTAAACATGTTTAATGTATCATATATATATATATATATATATATATATATCGTATAACATGTTTTACTTAATTTATGATTAAGTACATCTTAGTTCACAGATACATTGGTTAAGAGAATAACTCCCTAAGTATCAACCCCGAAGACCGAAATCAACATCAGATTGATACTCAGAGAATTACTCAACTCAACCACACTTCTGTTTGTCGCTCAAATTCGTCTTTGATCAGCATTAATTAATTATTAATGCACATACCTCTCACATTAAGTCGATTGCTTGTGGCTGCTGGATATGCCGGGCTGTTTCGGGCAGACTTCCACCACAAGCTAGACTTAACCTCTTGTCTAAGCATCTTTTAATTATGCCTATGACCTCTCACATTAGACTGCCGTTTGCGGTTGCTGGATGTGCCGGGCGGGTTCGGGCAGTCTTATACCACAAACGAGTCTAACCTCGTGTCTTAGGCATTTATTATCACACATTATTACTCAACCCCCAATTTGAATTAATATCCCTATTTCAAATTGTCAATAACTTCCTATTTTAATCCATGTCCATAATTGTCACTTAAATTATGTCCATAATTTATATGCATATAAATTAGGCCAATTAATGTCTCAAATTAATTATATGCTTTTATTTCAAATTTTCAATAACTTCCTATTTTAATCCATGTCTATAAGTGTCACTTAAATTATGGTCAGAATTTCTATGCACATAAATTAGGCCAATTAATGTCTTAAATTAATTATATCCTTTTATTTCAAATTTTCATGTTTTGCTGCAATATTTAATCTAAAGATAGCTTCTTCATATGGGGTCCGATTTACGCAAACTCGGACTCTATCTCAAGCAGAATTCTGAGACAAACGCAATGGCGCAACCCGTTTCACCTAATCCTTGTTTTTCAAATTAATTATTCCTTAATTTGTTATTTTAATATTCTAAAAAAATACGGGGTGTTACACCATTTATGAGACTAGAGGCTATGTCTATCTTTTCATAACATCTGATCACCATTCAGTTTGAATGCCACATCGTTAAACCCGTCAATTCACTAATCGATTTCCAAAAATATCACCGATATAAAAAGCTAAGAGGAACGAATTCCTCCACCACCAGACGTAATACCTTTAAGAGATCAACCATACGTGATTTGTTAGGTATACTCTGTCAGACACTCATCCATACAAGTTGTCCTGGGACTGGACAAACAGAAAAAACCTGTAACAACCCGAATTTTAACAACGTGTTAAAAAAAGAATCAAGGCAGAATTAAAATATAAAATCTGAATCAGGAGAAATGGGTTGTTCCATTGCGTCCGTCTCGGAAAAATGAGCGAAATAGGGTCTGAAATTTCGTAAATCGGAGTCCGTATGGCTGAGATATGACCTTGCGAAGTTTCACGAAAAAAAATCAGAAAACGAAACAAATTTCAAATTTCAGAAAATCAAAGCAGGCAGGAAAAATCCCACCCAGACCAGGTCGACCTGGTGGGGACCATGTCGACTCTAGAGTCGACCTGCCTAGTCGAGCCCCAGGCAACCTGGTGCACCTGCTTGACTTCTTGGCTCGATTTTGGAGGATGGTGACGAATTCTGACGGTTCTGATCTATCCTAGGGTTAATCTAAGGGCCTAAACTAGTCCTAATCTCTATAAAAACACCCCTAAGCCTACCCTAAATCACCACAAATCATTCTTGCCACGAAGTGCTGCCCAAATCTCTCTTGATAATGGCCTCCACTTTCATCTTCAAAAGCCTAGTATGCAAACTAGATTCAAATCAAAGGTGCAAGCTTTCTACACCAAATCAAGAGTTTTGATCATTATCTCAACATGGGTTCTACGACAAGACGATTCATGATCTTTCCCTAAGCCTCGCTATGTAAGTTCTAGCTACTCCTAGATCTAAACGGTAGTTTTAATGTGACATGGGATAAAATGAGATTTAAACTAAGCATGATTACCTATGCGAACCTAGTCTTGCCCCTTTTCTTTAACATATGACTTTGGGCTATGTTTAGTGACTAAATCATGCCACTCACGTTGTGTTTAACCTAGTTTATCATGTAAAGATTGAATCTTGACTTGTGGTTTGTTGGCATGAACCCTTGAGACCACTTTGACTTGTGAAAAATGTGCATGAATATGACTTGGGGCTTATGCATGTAAAATAATCTAAACCCCTTATGATATTATGCAAGTTAGAGGCCAAAACCCTTATGATATCATGCATGTTTATGGCCAATCCCTTTATGATGATATGCATGTTGGAATCCAATCCCTTTATGGCATCATGCACGTTTTGAGGCCGATATGTAGTCATAGTATTTCTACTATGTCGACTCGCTTTTACTTGCGTTGGAAATACGATTTGGGGTAGTGTAGGTAAACATGATTATGACGTGATAACTTGACATGGGGTTTACATGAGAACATGACATTCATGATACACTTAAATGTGGACATGACACGTAGGAAAACATGGAACTAGAACTAGACATGTGTGGGTTGTAAGTGTAATAAGACACTAGACTAAACATGAAAGTGACCAACTCGAGGTTGGGTTGAGTTTGTAGCATAAATCTGCCCGGACCCGCCCGGCAAATCCAGTGGCTACAAACAATAGGACCCAATGTGGGTAGTTGGTCATATCGCGCTTGAAACCCGAGGTTAGACTAGGTTGTGGTGTAAATCTGCCCGGACCCGCCCGGCTTAACCAGCAACCACAACAACGTCTAATGTGAGAGGTTGAGAGTGCATTAATTTAATTAATGCCACATAATAAGGTTAAGTAAATTTGACTAATGACACTTAACCGATATGACATGAATGGGTAGGTTAAGTTAAACCGGACTTGACTTCTTAATGATACTTAACCGTAAAATACAGTTAGGGGATGGAGTTAAGCTAATCTACACTTAACTAATCTAAACACGGTAATTAGACGGGGTTAAGTAACCTACACTTAACTAATCTAAACACGGTAATTAGATGGGATTAAGTAACCTACACTTAACTAATCTAAACACGGTAATTAGATGGGGTTAAGTAACCTACACTTAACTAATCTAAACACGGTAATTTGATGGAGTTAAGTTAACCTAGACTTAACTAATCTAAACACGGTAATTCGATGGGGTTAAGTTAAACTCTTAACCAATCTAAACTTGATAATTCAATGTGGTTAAGTAACCAATACTTAACCAACTTAACATGATGATTTAATGGGGTTAAGTAACTTATACTTAACCAATTATACTTGATGATTTGATAAGGTTAAGTAATCTATACTTAACCAATCTAATATGAGAACCTGACAGGGTTAAGTCACAAGACCGTTTAAATATACTTAACCATTATAATACAATTAGTGGATGGGGTTAAGTTAACCTATACTTAACCAATCTGACTCGGTAATCTGATGGGGTTAAGTTAATCTATACTTAACCAATCCGACTCGATAATCCGATGGGGTTAAGATAATCTATTCTTAACCAATCTAACACGATAATCTGATAGGGTTAAGACAAACAAATACTTATCCAATTTGGCTTGATGAGTGAATAGGGTTAAGTCATGAGCTTCTTGGTATACTTAACCAACTTGACATAGGGTTTGTAGGGCTAGGTCTTGAACTTAAATACTTAGCCAAATCTTGACATGATTCGTAGGCGGGTTAAGTCATGAACTGGAATAACAACACTTAACCCATTAAACAAAACCCTAGTTCAGGGGACTAGGTGGTAAACCGCAAGGATAACATGAAAAAGTAGCTAAGTGGTAAACCTTAGTTAAGGATAACTAAGTAATAATTCTTAGCCAAGGAAATTAGACCAGTTCATAAACGGATGAGGAACCCGATACGGTAGGTCATCGCTTAAACCCACGAGGAGGAGCAAATTATCCGACTTAGATAAAGGCTCCAACGAACTGGGTGACGAAGCGGTAGCTTCGGGGGACGTGAGGGTACTCTTGGTATCCCTCTGTGAGGTTGCAGATGATCCGCCTGGGCTCACAAGAGGTTAAGGTCTGCGGTAGAAGAACCAAGAGTATGCCTTGGTTGCTATGCGAGCGACCTAAAGACTGGGATGGATTAGCATGGAGTCGACGATTCTTGTTTTTGCCCTGGATAGCGCGTCGTCGACTACCTACCATCTTTAGTCAATCGTTTACGTACGGAAAGGCAGAGAACTCCCAACAGACTATATACTTGCTGTCGAGTTATAGGTGAGGTTGGCCAATAGGAAAGTGGGGATATAGGGGGCCGAAGTATAGTTCTCATGCATGATTTTCTTGGATTGCCTTTCAGTAGTTGAGGGAGGGGTCACATGGGACCATAGCCACGGATGCAAAAACAGACCTTGATATCTGCATCGGCAGATGAATTAAAGCTCCCGACCGAGTTCCGTATTTCTTGATTTGCCCTGGCACGGAACTCGGATGGCACATTGAGATACATGTGCATCTAGACATGGAAAATGATTCACGATTCATACGTGGGATAAAGGGCGCGGTTGACGGGTAGCATAATCCCTAGTGGCCCTAGGTGGCTTGAACCCAAACCGAGACACGGAAACGTTCATTAGGTAGCATAATCCCTAGCGGTCCTAGGTGGCATAAATCCTAGTTGAACACGCGATAATTCATGATAAGAAAACCTAGCTAGATCAAGGGAAACAGTCCAAACGATTTCGAGGATAATATGACATGAGGAAGTCCATACGAGGTACGGCAAAGGACTGAACTTATACACTTGGAAAGAAACATACGAGTTGGGAAAACCTACATATGCTATATATTAGGTTGACATGGACCATTACATGACATTGGGCAAGGGACATTCATAGTTAACACATGACGCGGGTTGGGATACTAGTACGAGAGGTGTAGAGCAAATATATACATGATAGATACCATGGGATGTTATTCATGATGGATACCTTGGGATAGTTTATACTTGATAGAAACCTGACAATATGATACCTTGATTTATCTTGACACCGTAGTTATCATGATACCTTAGTTTATCTTGATACAGTAGTTCATCCTGTTATCTTGGTTTAGATTATCTATCTTGACATCATCCTTATGTTTACTTTCAGTTTATGCATGTCATGATCCTTTACCTGTTTTTATGCTAGAAGTAGATAGGACTTATCAGTCTTTATGACTGACCCCGTTTTCTTTCGCCTCTTTGTCTTCCGTTCCCCCCTAGGTTTTCAGGGAGGAAATACTGTTGTTTAGTTCGGACTTGTTCTTCTTCTTGAAGGTCATCTTAGGGTCTGGAATTTTCTTGGCTATGGCTGCTTTACAGTTTTACTTGGGGAATAATTTATGAAAAGGTTTTATGCTTCTTTACTATTGCAAGACAGGTTTCTATGTAACTCTGATGTAAAAGGCTTTAGACCTTGATGTTTTATAAGGTAATAAAATTTGGTTTTATTTCCGCTATTTTATATGTTCTGTCTTGTAATATTTCTGTGCATGTTTACCTCATTTAACGCCCCTCCAAAGCTAGTGTCCTTGCAAGAGTGACCCTGGCGGAGGTGGGGTGTTACATTTGGTATCAAAGCAGAAGGTTACCAGACTGGGAAAAAGTTTTAAAAACCTTCTGAAAACTATTTGAAAAACCGTTTACAAAGAAGCATTTTTCAAGGAAAATTTTGTTTTTAAAAGGCTATTCCCCAAAGGCCATTAGCACTATCCTTGTTTCCTTGGTTGAATCTCTTTTCCTTTCTTTCCTCCATCTGTAGTCACAGTAATTCTAGCTGCGACTAATCCTTGTCTATCTACGTAAATGTTTTCCCGTGCGATGGAGGTGGTTCTCGAAAGACCTGTTACCGAAGTTTTAAGAAAGGATAATAAGAGCAAGGATAAAGGACACGAGCTTAAGGATAAGCAACTTATTGGTATGGCTCAACGCATGACGAGAGAGTACCTTTGGTAGGGAAAAACGGGACGGATAGTTAAGTGTTATGGGACGAGGACAAGATCGTCGAGAGGGCAATTGCATGCTCTCACATGTAGCGTACCAAAAAGGGATGGTACCGTTTCTGGAAAAGGTTTAGCCTTTCTTTTCTATCATCCCGTCCAGACTTTGTTTTGATCATCGCATCATTTAAGTCTGCCTCGATAGCTAAGTCTCTGCACCTTAGTACTAGCATGGTAGAAGATCCCACTTTTGTCCCAAAATCTGGTTGGAGAGTCGGTCCATTTATTCATGACTTGTTTGAGCTATGGGTGGATTCTAGGGATAAAGTGGTCATCCAGAAAGGGTGCCATTCCCGGTTCTGAAAGAGGGTAGTTAGACTCTTGACTTGCCTTGGTAATACCCTCGAAGTCTTGTGTAACCTTTTGGGTTATGTCATAGTTAGTTACCTAGAATATCTTGATGCATTTATCGGAAATCTCTGATCCGATCGAGTAACGTTCGCCAATAAGGCGGATGGTTCATTCCGCTTAAGCATAGGTTATAGGAATCACCCTAGTAAGTGCACGTGGCAACATGATTGGCATCGGTAAACGAGGTCCAGAATTCACTAGTGAGTTTTTGAGAGCTTGCTTGAGTACGCAGATATGTTTGAGCCGAGTATACTAGGGAAAGAATAAGTGAAAGTGAAACGAGAGGTGACAGTGAAATGAGTTCCAACTCACACCTTGGAAATAGGAATCAAGGAGCTACGAAATCATGAAGTCAAAGGTGGTCAAGGTACAATGGAATTAAGCTCAAGGAAATGCGGCTTAGACGCGCGCATCATATCTCTTTTTGAGAGTATATCTTTGATCCCTGGTTCTCCTGTAGAGCTTACTTGTATGCCATCTGTTATGGATATCCTCTCGGTCCTGTTTTCAGTCCTATCTCTGATACAAGCCCCGTAAGGAGTTTGTCTTGTTTATCTCCTCGATCCTTTCTTGGGAACCTTAGGTAGAACCCTATGGATGTAAACATGTATTTGAAACATGTTATGATTGATATGGTTGCAAATGGTTGCAAGTGGTTGCTCGTGGATGCGCGAATACACATTAGATACTAGATCGACGCACTCACATTTCACATTGCATATGCACGAGTATTTATACTTGTTTATGGATGAAACTGAATCTGTTATCATGTGGATGTTGCATGTGGATGAATGTTTGTGCACACATATAGTGTTTATATGACTAGGACTATTTGCATACATGTTGGATTCATGGCACTAAACATACCTTGCATTAGAAGATCATTCAGGCCTGATCATTAGCATTAGCTAAGGAGCATATACACACACGTTCTGCATATGTTCATATGGCAATATAAATCGTCTAAGGACAATGGTTGCCTGCGGATGATGTTTTGAGTAGATGGATGATGGATGATAGGATATGTTCTTCCTAACTTGGAGATTTCGGGGACGAAATCCTTAAAGGATGGGAGAATGTAACAACCCGAATTTTAACAACGTGTTAAAACAAGAATCAAGGCAGAATTAAAATATAAAATCTGAACCAGGAGAAACGGGTTGCGCCATTGCGTGCGTCTAGGAAAAATACGCGAAATAGAGTCCGAAATTTCGTAAATCGGAGTCGGTATGGCTGAGATATGACCTTGCGAAGTTTCACGAAAAAAATCAGAAAACGAAACAGATTTCAAATTTCAAAAAATCAAGGCAGGCGGGAAAAATCCCGCCCAGACCAGGTCGACCTGGTGGGGACCAGGTCGACTCTAGAGTCGACCTGGGGGTCGACCTGCCTGGTCGAGCCCCAGGAAACCTGGTGCACCTGCTTGACTTCTTGGCTCGGTTTTGGAGGCTTGTGACGAATTCTGACGGTTCTGATCTATCCTAGGGTTAATCTAAGGGCCTAAACTAGTCATAATCTCTAAAAAAAACACCCCTAAGCCTACCCTAAATCACCACAAATCATTCTTGCCATGAAGTGCTGCCCAAATCTCTCTTGATCATGGCCTCCACCTTCATCTTCAAAAGCCTATGTATGCAAACTAGATTCAAATCAAAGGTGCAAGCTTTCTACACCAAATCAAGAGTTTTGATCATTATCTCAACATGGGTTCTACGACAAGACGATTCATGATCATTCCCTAAGCCTCGCTATGTAAGTTCTAGCTACTCCTAGATCTAAACGGTAGTTTTAATGTGACATGGGATAAAATGAGATTTAAACTAAGCATGATTACCTATGCGAACCTAGTCTTGTCCCTTTTCTTTAACATATGACTTTGAGCTATGTTTAGTGACTAAATCATGCCACTCACGTTGTGTTTAACCTAGTTTATCATGTAAAGATTGAATCTTGACTTGTGGTTTGTTGGCATGAACCCTTGAGACCACTTTGACTTGTAAAAAATGTGCATGAATATGACTTGGGGCTTATGCATGTAAAATAATCTAAACCCCTTATGATATTATGCAAGTTAGAGGCCAAAACCCTTATGATATCATGCATGTTTATGGCCAATCCCTTTATGATGATATGCATGTTGGAAGCCAATCCCTTTATGGCATCATGCATGTTTTGAGGCCGATATGTAGTCATAGCATTTCTACTATGTCGACTCACTTTTACTTGCATTGGAAATACGATTTGGGGTAGTGTAGGTAAACATGATTATGACGTGATAACTTGACATGGGGTTTACATGAGAACATGTCATTCATGATACACTTAAATGTGGACATGACACGTAGGAAAACATGGAACTTGAACTAGACATGTGTGGGTTGTAAGTGTAATAAGACACTAGACTAAACATGAAAGTGGCCAACTCGAGGTTGGGTTGAGTTTGTAGCATAAATCTGCCCGGACCCGCCCGGCAAATCCAGTGGCTACAAACAATAGGACCCAATGTGGGTAGTTGGTCATATCGCGCTTGAAACCCGAGGTTAAACTAAGTTGTGGTGTAAATCTGCCCGGGCCCGCCCGGCGTCACCAGCAACCACAACAACGTCTAATGTGAGAGGTTGAGAGTGCATTAATTTAATTAATGCCACATGATAAGGTTAAGTAAATTTGACTAATGACACTTAACCGATATGACATGAATGGGTAGGTTAAGTTAAACCGGACTTGACTTTTTAATGATACTTAACCGTAAAGTACAGTTAGGGGATGGAGTTAAGCTAATCTACACTTAACTAATCTAAACACGGTAATTAGATGGGGTTAAGTAACCTACACTTGACTAATCTAAACACGGTAATTAGATGGGATTAAGTAACCTACACTTAACTAATCTAAACACGGTAATTAGATGGGGTTAAGTAACCTACACTTAACTAATCTAAACACGGTAATTTGATGGAGTTAAGTTAACCTAGACTTAACTAATCTAAACACGGTAATTCGATGGGGTTAAGTTAAACTCTTAAACAATCTAAACTTGATAATTCAATGTGGTTAAGTAACCAATACTTAACCAACTTAACATGATGATTTAATGGGGTTAAGTAACTTATACTTAACCAATTATACTTGATGATTTGATAACGTTAAGTAATTTATACTTAACCAATCTAATATGAGAACCTGATAGGGTTAAGTCACAAGACCGTTTAAATATACTTAACCATTATAATACGATTAGTGGATGGGGTTAAGTTAACCTATACTTAACCAATCTGACTCGGTAATCTGATGGGGTTAAGTTAATCTATACTTAACCAATCCGACTCGATAATCCGATGGGGTTAAGATAATCTATGCTTAACCAATCTAACACGATAATCTTATAGGGTTAAGACAAACAAATATTTAACCAATTTGGCTTGATGAGTGAATAGGGTTAAGTCATGAGCTTCTTGGTATACTTAACCAACATGACATAGGGTTTGTAGGGCTAGGTCTTGAACTTAAATACTTAGCCAAATCTTGACATGATTCGTAGGTGGGTTAAGTCATGAACTGGAATAACAACATTAACCCATTCAACAAAACCCTAGTTCAGGGGACTAGGTGGAAAACCGCAAGGATAACATGAAAAAGAAGCTAAGTGGTAAACCTTTGTTAAGGATAACTAAGTAATAATTCTTAGTCAAGGAAATTAGACCAGTTCATAAACGGATGAGGAACCCGATACGGTAGATCATCGCTTAAACACACGAGGAGGAGCAAATTATCCGACTTAGATAAAGGCTCCAACGAACTGGGTGACGAAGCGGTAGCTTCGGGGGACGTGAGGGTACTCTTGGTATCCCTCTGTGAGGTTGCAGATGATCCGCCTGGGCTCACAAGAGGTTAAGGTCTGCGGTAGAAGAACCAAGAGTATGCCTTGGTTGCTATGCGAGCGACCTAAAGACTGGGATGGATTAGCGTGGAGTCGACGATTCTTGTTTTTGCCCTGGATAGCGCGTCGTCGACTACCTACCATCTTTAGTCAATCGTGTACGTACGGAAAGGCAGAGAACTCCCAACAGACCATATACTTGCTATCAAGTTATGGGTTAGGTTGGCCAATAGGAAAGTGGGACTATAGGGGGCCGGAGTATAGTTCTCGTGCATGATTTTCTTGGATTGCCTTTCAGTAGTTGAGGGAGGGGTCACGTGGGACCATAGCCACGGATACAAAAACAGACCTTGATATCTGCATCGGCAGATGACTTAAAGCTCCCGACCGAGTTCCGTATTTCTTGATTTGCCCTGGCATGGAACTCGGATGGCACATTGAGATACGTGTGCGTCTACACATGGAAAACGATTCACGGTTCATACGTGGGATAAAGGGCGCGGTTGACGGGTAGCATAATCCCTAGTGGCCCTAGGTGGCTTGAACCCAAACCGAGACACGGAAACGTTCATTAGGTAGCATAATCCCTAGCGGTCCTAGGTGGCATAAATCCTAGTTGAACACGCGATAATTTATGATAAGAAAACCTAGCTAGATCAAGGATGACAGTCCAAACGATTTCGAGGATAATACGACATGAGGAAGTCCGTACGAGGTACGGCAAAGGACTGAACTTATACACTTGGAAAGAAACATACGAGTTGGGAAAACCTACATATGCTATATATTAGGTTGACATGGACCATTACATGAAGTTAACACATGACGCGGGTTGGGATACTAGTACGAGAGGTGCAGAGCAAATATATACATGATAGATACCATGGGATGTTATTCATGATAGATACCTTGGGATAGTTTATACTTGATAGAAACCTGACAATATGATACCTTGATTTATCTTGACACCGTAGTTATCATGATACCTTAGTTTATCTTGATACAGTAGTTCATCCTGTTATCTTGGTTTAGCTTATCTATCTTGACATCATCCTTATGTTTACTTTCAGTTTATGCATGTCATGTTACCTTTACCTGTTTTTATGCTGGAAGTAGATAGTACTTACCAATATTTATGACTGACCCCGTTTTCTTTCGCCTCTTTGTCTTCCGTTCCCCCCCCTCAGGTTTTCAGGGAGGAAATACTATTGTTTAGTTCAGACTTCTTCTTCTTCTTGAAGGTCATCTTATGGTCTGGAATTTTCTTGGCTATGGCTGCTTTACAGTTTTACTTGGGGAATAATTTATGAAAAGGTTTTGCTTCTTTACTATTGCAAGACAGGTTTCTATGTAACTCTGATGTAAAAGGCTTTAGACCTTGATGTTTTATAAGGTAATGAAATTTGGTTTTATTTCTGCTGTTTTATATGTTCTATCTTGTAATATTTCTGTGCATGTTTACCTCGTTTAACGCCCCTTCAAAGCTAGTGTCCTTGCAAGAGTGACCCTGGCGGAGGTGGGGTGTTACAAAACCATTCTGGAACAGACCGACCCTTGCATTTCACTCCGTCTTTAATTATCTTCAGCATAATCTAATTCGCAACGCCTATGCCTATACGGAGTGATTTTCGAATTATAAATCCAACCGGTCTCTCCGTATTGACACCGATGGTCCAAACACTTCGATGGTCGGTTATTTAACTATCGAAATAAAAACAAACATCCATTCAAATGTACAACTAAACATCACACAATCACGGGCACTTTTTATTTAACATTCGTTTTTATTATTCAAATTCCCATATCTTACCAGATATTTCTCAAACCCCGTTTTAGCCTTTCCATACTTCTTGGAAAACATTCCCAGTTATTATAAACTCTTATTCTCTTATGTTCCAGAAAATGTACGTTATTAATGTTCGAAATATTTCCATTATTTTCCCATTCTTTATTTTCTACACTTGGATAATATACCCTATCTACATTGGAAAATATTTCCAATTTCATTATAAACATTTTAATCTTCCATACGTTCACTTTTAAAACAATATTCACTTTAAAATGTGAATATCATCCCTGTTATAGAAATCTGAATACCTTTATCAAATAACTCTTTATTCAAGTAATAAATACCCTTATCTTGTTTATCGAAATCTCTTTCATAATTTTATATTCCCATTACACTTTATAAACTCTATTTCTAAGTCAACTTCTTGTTAAATCAATATCAAGTTTATAACTAAATATTGATTACCTATCCTATTATAATTAATTGGTTTAAACTAAATATTAACTATCCTATCAGATTATAATTCCTAAAAATAATTTTCTTTAATACATTCGACATCGTCGAATCATGGTTCCAATTCCTAATAGTGTTATTTAGTTCTAATCATATTCCAAACATCGAAATGATGTCATCGTTTTCTGAAACGATTCTCCAATTTCTCTTTCTAAACTCTTTCTTATATTTCTTTGGACAAACATCGTTACATATTACTTCAGAATAAGCGGATTTCAAACCAAACTGTTTTCATTTCCTAGGGAACAGTGCTATATATAAAAATCACGCTTAAGCTTGGTCAACAACATTAATTTATCGTTACACTTCAAAAACTTGCAATACGCTGCAATATCCCCTTTATAACTAATCTTGATATCTCTTTCCGTTACAAACTGATACCATTCCTCGATAATAGTGAAGCCATTCAAGTTGGGGTATTTTATTTACCTCTCAGACCTTGATCGACAACGTTCTTATCTTAGAATAGGTATAAGTCCATAACTCTAACCCCTTATTATTTCTAATCTTAATCATACTGTATTTCTTGTTTCATTTTACAATATAGATTTATAATGCCATATACTTACTTCGAAATCTTTGTTGTTTATGGCTATTTATATTAAATATTAACCCTTCACTTCAATCTCATTATATAACTCCATTTATAACTCCTTTACCCATAACTCTTTAACGCTTTTTGTCCTTTGACAATTCTCTTTTCATTCGAATTATTTAATTCAAGTAAAATATCCCATTACAAACTTAATACCATTTTGAATAATTGACTAATAATTATTCATCTCTGAAGTAAAACAGTTTACTTTATTATTAATCTAAAATAGATTAATTTCTTACTTTATATAATAATTACTAATCATATTAGTTCAATAATCATTTAAGCTTCATTAAAAGGGTAATTAATAATTAAGAAAATCTTATTAATTTAAACAATTAATTTCTAAGCTATTATCATTAGATTAATTGAATACCTTTTTAATCTAATAATCATTTTCCAATAAACCAGTTGATTTAGTCCACTTCAAACCATCAGTTAATTCATTAACTGATTCTAAATACTTTACTTAATTAGATTAATATAGTTAACCTAATAATATTCCTTTACCATTTGCCCTAAAATAATTATCTAAACTATTTACTTATAGGATAATTACAGCGTCATAACTTATTTAAATATCACATAATCGTTTATATTTACTTTATAAAAACGAACTATAAAATACCAGTTTATAATAGAACTTCTATTACATTTTAAAACTTCGTTTTAATTATAAAAATATAATTTTTATAACTAATTTCGTTGATTTTCCTGACGGCTAATCAACTTCTTAACAAAAAGACAGGTTTATAATCGACTGCTGCCATTTCCTTAATCGATATCGTTTATTTATTAAATCAAAATAACGTTGAATTTCCATTCAACATCAATATCCACATAGGGTTTCAATGTCATTTGGGTTCAAACAATGCAAATATAAATAATATAAAACAAACAGTACATATAAATATTGAGGAATCCGGTTGGATTCCTCCAACTGGTTTCCTGCGTCCACAGATGTTAGTCAACACAATTAGCACTGATTCCATACTAGGGAATATTATAATCGATGGAATTAGTATCCAACCAATGATGTGTGCATTTGCAACGATATATTATTCAACCAATTTAATTGTAAACTACTTAAACGACCATCACACAGCATTCAACCATTATTTAAAATATAATTATAATATTTAAAAATAGAACAGAGTTAGTGAATTTACTCACCTTTGCATGTTAACCGTTAAATAATGATTTGCGTCAGTCGACTAAAGCTAGGCGTTCAATCCTACCATAAATTCAAACGTTCTTCTAATTTCTCCAACCTGACTTCATAGCGTCGCCAGCTTCCGTGCAATTCCAAAGTGATGGATCGTTCCTGAAACTGTGTTCGTATGCTCGAGATATCACGTTTATAATTAGGTATACATTATTTAATTTAAAATAAACTTATATATATTTATTCAATTTGGACCTCATACCCACCAAATCAGGCTCAAACTCCATGCTTTTTAACATTATGGCCCTTGTGATCTCCATCCCAAATTTATGCAGCAGCTACCACGCATGTGCATACATCCCATTTATGTAACTTGTAATATTTCCCCACTTCAGTGTTTTTTTCCATGGGCTTTACAAGTTCAAGCCGGCCCAAAACCATCCCCATGCACCCGCCATCCACCCCAACAGTAGCTCGTCTACTTTGTTTCTCCAATTCTGCTTCCGTCATTATACTCTCCCCCATACCGTAAATACCACCTTCTACCTTAACACTTCCATCCTTAATACAAAAATATGTGTGCTTCCTACCAGTTAATACTTCTGTTCCAATTTCCAAACCCCAAAGTTCAACTCCACACTCTGACAACTGACGTGCGTTCTTCCCTCACGGCTCTCTCTTCCTTTTTGACCAGTCACTGTCGTGACTACATCTGTAACGACCCGGAATTTTAGGGCCAATTTAAAATTTTATTTTAATGAATTTAAAGTATTTTAAATGATTTATTCATTTTAATCGAAGTTAAAATGAGCAAATTTAATTTAAATATATAAAAGGAGTTTAAAATAAGCGCTGCAGTTTGAAATTTTGATTTGAAACTTTAACTGAATATACAGGATTCAAAATAAAACGAATTTTAGTGAAACCAAAAATATTTAAATCTGTTTAAGAATATCTTTTTAATGAATCTAAAAAATTGAAATTTCACTTTAAAATTTATAAGTTATGTCAAAATTAAAATTTAGAAAAGTCGCTGTGAAATGAATATATAAAATATATAAAGGTCAGAATTGCCACTTTTTACATACGAAGGAATTGGAGCTCGAAACCACTTCCATTGAATTCAGAACGATGTTTCTGCATTGAAAAACAGTAAACACTTATATATTTTGAGTTTCAGAAATTATTGTTTTCAAAATGTATTTTTAATATTAAATATATTCGCCCTGAAAATAGCCATTTTTCAAAAAAGCTCAGAATTGAACGAAACAAATTTTGTTGTGATCGTATCGTCATAAGAAAGCCAAAAATAATTTTTCCGGATTTTTCTGACTTCGTATGTGGCCCCGGCAAAATTATATTTACGCTTGAATTTAAAATAAAAGATTTAATTTGGAAATAAAAGGAAACCATACTGTAACTTCAGAATTGGACCATGGGGATAGCACCATCGCGTTCAGAAGGCGTGAAAACATTAAGATCGACAGTCGTTGAGCGCGAATCGGAGATCGTATGTGAAAACTGTAATTTCTCGAATTAATTAATTAATTAATTAATTGAAATAATAATTATTAAACCCTAATTATACACGTATTTATACCCCTCCGTATACAGCTACAGTACCTTCTTCCTCTTCGTTCAAACACAGCCGCCGAACCCATTTACATCGAATTTTCAAACTCCGATTCCTCTTCCAATTCTTGACGGATTTTAGCAAACTCACCCTCATATCGAAGAGGAAACCAAGGCCTTCGATTCCATACCTATCCCGGCACCCACCGTCGCCGGAATCGCCGCCACCAGTCCCGCAAACAGCCACCGCACGCACAGCAGTGGGCCCCACCACGCACGATCGCACCCCACCCCCTTCCGACCGCCGATACTCCTCTCTTTCCCGGTCGCTGTCCAACAAACGGCGCTCAATTTCGTTCAGTAAATCCAGAGAAAATCGAGATTGAAGTTTTGAACAAAACTGAGTTCTTAAGGTAATTTTAATTTCAGAAATTGTAACGCTTTTAAGCGTGGCAGAAATAGTTGTTAAAAGTCTGGTTAATTAAAACATTGATAACTTATTCGTATGAACTCGGATTCCGAAAATTTCAGAACCAATAGGATCGTGACGACGATTAGGACCTGCTGAGATTGATTGGGGCATTCTGAAATTTTCTTGGATTTATTATTATTATCCAATCAAGGTGAGAGTTTTTTTTCTTTTATTATTTAAAATTTATATCGAAATGAATTATTCAATATTGATGTGATGTAAATATAAATCCAGATCTGTTTGGTTGGACATGTTAGATGATGATCGTTCTTTGAATTGAGTAGCTATTATTAGATCCCTTACAAATTTTGTTCATGTTTAAAAATAGAAAATTATTCATGGTATGTTCATTGGCATTTTTGCCAATGTTTAAAATAGAAAACTATTCATGGTATGTTCATTGGCATTTTTGTCAATGTTTAAAAATAGAAAATTATTCATTGTATGTTCAATGACATTTTGTATGTATAAAATTGAATATGTCACCGTATGAAATGAACTATTTTTGTCATTATAAAATAGAATATGTCACTATATGTTTATGGACAAATTTGTGTCATTATAAAATGGGATTATACACCGTATGTTGATGGGTACTATTTTTGTTCATTAATAAAATAGAAATTACCATAGTATGTTAATTGATAAATTTTATCAATATTAAAATAGAAATTATTCACCGTATGTTAATGAGCAATTTTTGTTAATATAATGTTCACCGTATGAAATTAACATTTTTATTTAATGTTAATATAAAGAATGGTCACCTTATGATAATGACATTTGTGGAAAATGTTGAAAATGTTCATTGTATGATAATTAACATTTTAATATATTAAAATAGAAAATGTTGAAATTGTTCATTGTATGTTAGAGTGACATTTTGTACATATTAATATAGAAAATGACATCGTATGATAATATAACTTTTTGTTATGTTAAAATATGAAAATATACATCGTATGAAATGAATGACATTTTTGTTATGTTAAAATATGAAAATATACATCGTATGAAATGAATGACATTTTTGTTATGTTAAAATATGAAAATATACATCGTATGAAATGAATGACATTTTTGTTATGATAAAAATATGAAAATATACACCGTATGATTCAATAACATTTTTGTTAATGTTACATAGAAAATACATTGTATGTTAAATCAGCATTTTTGTCATGTTATTTATATAAAAATACACTGTATGTTAAATCAGCATTTTTGTCATGTTATTTGTATAAAAATACGCTGTATGTTAAATCAGCATTTTTGTCATGTTATTAATATAAAAATGCACTGTATGTTAAACCAGCGTTTTGTCATGTTAAAAATATATAAATTTGCATTGTATGTAAACTAGCATTTTGGTTATGTTAAAAAAATAGAAAATGCATTGTAAGTAAAATAATATTTTTGTTTAAGTGTTAAGAAATAAAAGAATTTTCATTTCATGAAAAATTAACATTTATTTTTAATGTTAATAAATATGAAATGTAAGGCATGTAAAATTAACATTTATTGTTAATGTTAATAAAAAGGAAAATGTATTGTAGGTTAAATTAACATTTATTTTTAATGTTAATTAAAAATGAAATGAATGCATATTAAATTAACATTCATTTTTGTTATATAAAAAGAAAGGATGATTTAGCATTATTTTTAATGTTAAGATAAAAGTATTTTCATTTTACATAAATTTAACATTACTTTCAATGTTAAAAACAGAAAATGCATTGTATGTAAATGTAACCTTATTCTTATGTTAATTAAGAAGGAATTTGCATTATAAGATAGATGTACATTATTTTATTATGTGTATAAAAAGAGAATTCACCTCGTAGGGAAAATGTACATTATTCTTAATGTTAATAAAGGATAATTTAACCATAGGATTTATATACATTTATTTTCAATGGTAATAAAAAGAAAAAGCATTGTATGTAAAATTAACATCATTTACAATATTAAATAAAAAGAAATTCCACCGTATGACATTATTTTACTGATAATGTTTAAGAAATTTGTAACGAACCATAATTTCTGTATATTTAAAATGTAAATTTTAATTAAATAAATCATATACTATTGGTTAAATTTATATTTATTTATATTACGGGCCTGAAATGGCGCGGTAGTTTGAAAATTCGATTTCAAACTTTGGAAAATTATATAAAATTCATTTTAAATCAGAATTGAATAAAACTGGAAACGTTGGAATCGAATTTATCATATCTTTCCAGAGAATGTAAGAAATTGGAATTTCGCCGGATAAATTGCAAGTTATGAGTAAATCAAAATTTCGAAAGGTCGCTATGGAATTTATATAAAGAAATTATAAGTGTTGAGATTTAAAATTTGAATTCCGGATTTGTTAAATTTTAAATAATTATACATGGGAATATAAAATATGTGAATTTGATTTATAAAATTTTATTTAAGTTGTACATTTATTTAAATTGAATTTTAAGGATATTCAATTTGAAATTTAAGTTAAAGTTGGGATTTAATTTGTTATATTTAAATTGAAAATTCAAGTTTGAAATTTGAAAATAATTAAAGGTGGAATTTAAAATATATGTGAAATAAATTTGTAAATTTATATAAATTGTAATTTGGTTTAAATATGAATTTTTAAATATTTAAATTTGAATTTAAACAGTTAATCGATTAATTTATTATTTTATTTATTTATTTAACTGTGAAATTAACTGTTTTGGCGACTGTCTCGGAATTCGACGAAACTGGCGCCATTGGATCCGGAACGGTGAATTATTATAGGATTTCAATTTGCGTCAAATTCCGATTTATCGGTTGATCGTACGGGAGAAAATACGAATGGAGATCAGTGTAATCGAATAATTGGGTGTTGCAACATTTGGGCCTTATGTATATATATATTCTAACACCCCATCAGCCCATTTACCTTATAATTCACTTTGCTCCATCCAAACCATGCTTCCATGGCTGAAAATCAAGTCCAAACCCTAGGTTTCAAAATAAAAAATAAGCTGAAAATAAAATCTCTTCAAAACCCATCATATTATATACCAAATCGTAGATCTCGATGATACGAACCCGCGGGTACCCTCAGATCTGACATGCAGCGAACGACGTGGCCGGAAATTGCGGTCAAAGCCTCTGGAAATCGAAACATACACATGCAAATTGGGGCTTTTCGATTCAGGCGACAATCGACGAATTGGAGGTTGTGTAGAGGATGTCGAGTGGAGGCCGACGATGGTCATGGCTGCGCCTGAAAGTGGGTAGATGGCCGGAATTTCTTGATTTAGGGTCCGAAAACCCTTGGGTTTGTGCGATCGCCGGCGGCCAGAGACACGACCGGAGGCGATGGCAGCGGGGGCGTTAGGTGCGGTGGAGGCTGAGCTTTCGGTGGGAGGTGGTTGCAGCTCGAACGGTGGTCGGATCTAGGAGATAATGGCAGTCAAAATGGCACGGTTTTGGGGTCCTTCGGGTGGAGTACTGTAGCACGCGGACGGGAAGATGGTTGACTGCGGGATGCTGACGTGGCGCCTCCGGGTCGGGTGAGATATTATTTAAATAAATTTTTATATATTTTAAATCCGTATAGAAAAACACTGATAACTTCTTCATACGGACTCGGATTGACGAACGGCTTGTTGCGTTGGGATCGTGGCGGAGTTGCGGGCGTTTTGACACTAATTTCACTGCAATTGGAGACTGTCGAATTTTGGGCCTCTTCTGGACGTCCGATTCAAATTGAAACCGAAGGTGAGTGTTTCATCGCTCACGAAATACTGAATTTATCCCATATTTATCGAATTAATGTATGAAATAAATTGGTTGCATGGTTGTGTTTGATTTGGTGAATGACTGCTTCAATTGGACATGCCAGCGTGTTACATGCAATGATAATCGATAATTAGTTATTTAAATTTAATCTAAATTTCCAATTGAAACCCTGACACTTGTTACCCGATAAGATGATTCCTTTTACTGTTGAATGAAATGTTTGTGATGGTTGCCCTGGTTGATATGGTTCTGAATTGATATTGTCCGGAATACTATTTAATTCAGTGCATGGATGTTGTGTGCCCACAATTGACGATAAAACCCCATTTTACCTTGATGTTGCGGGCATCTAATAAACCCGGGGTTTATCGATAAAATAAATTAAGAACACAGAGTGAAATGATAAATCTCTGTGACCCCGATTTGGATTGAAATGATAGATCCATCCCGAATATCGAAAAATTAAAATTTAGTCACTTGGCCGTAGGATAGTAAATTATATACGGACACCGGTCGGTTAAATGAAATTTTGAATTTTTGAAATTTATTGTTTAACGACAATAAGCGATATCTTATAATATCTTTTCCGTTGAATTTGAAGTTTGAAATACAAATAAAAAGGGAAATGAAATTGTGTTGTAATTATAGTTTAATACTAAGTGAAATTTATTTTAAATTCGAATTTATTGAAATTGAATTGTTTTGTCGGCTTTTGAAATGTACGTTAAATCAATCTTGTTTTGGATTAAATATTGATTTGTAAACTCAGTAATCGTTTGAAGAAAAATCTTTGAAAACAATGAAATTGAATTGAAAATTTAAATTATGTTATAAACTGAATTTTGGAAATGGGGATATGGTTTGAAATTCAAATTTTTGTCTTTGGAATTGCATTGTTTTCATTGAAATGAATATGAAAGTGGAAATTTGAATAATTGAGATGATCGAATCTGATTTTGGTTTATTTGTTATAAAATCGAGATCTTTGGAATGGGAATGCATGTTGAATTAACCATTTGAAATAAATTGGCTGATCTGGAACGAACGAAAAATTGAAATGAAGTCGATCGGGATGGCGAATTTGAATTTGATTTACTTGAAGTTGAAATACAACTGCAAGTGTAAACGAAATCTGGTCGAACGATGCTAATTCAAACTATAGTATGTCAAAACCATTTTTCAAACATTTTGATGATAAATTTAATTTCCTTATAACTATTTATTTTATAAATTATTTAAATAAATTACTTTATAATTGATTTTTATTTATTTATGAATTATCTCAATGTTTTAAGTGTATATTTTTAATAAATTTGATAAATCCTAATTTTATTAAAAACTATTATTTCAAAACTATTTTGATTATATCTTTTAGCTATTTAAAATATTGTTAACTATTTTGATATTCAAATTTTATTTAAGTTGGAATTAGTTCAAGAGGTTATGCATTAGTGGAAAATCCCATTTGAAAAATATTCTATTTAGAATATGAAATGATTTTGAAACATGATATTTCGATATGAAACACGAACTCCTTTGAAAGGTAAAAGCACTGACCGGTGTGAAAAATATAAACGTTCGGTTGTTAAGGAGACCGGAGTCGACATAAGGCATACTCTCTGTCAGTTTCGATACCACTTTGACAACTGTGTACGCGGTGGAAGTTCCAGAACCGGAGTAGGATGGTATGGAGGCGATTACTGGATTTGAAGAAAGAGAACGATGATGGACTAGCCTTGACCTTCGGGTCATAATTGAAATGACTAAAACAGGAGCCATACCCAGGTTAATGAGATCGCATCTCTGATCGAACGCGCTCCTTCGAAACCATCTCTATTACTGTTGTGATTGATTTGGGTGCACACTTTGAGTATGGGAATGTCGATCGAGGTGGGCGGTAGTTGCGGCTATGCGTTACCACCGGCCTGGGGGCCGCGAATTCGGTAGAATCCTACCGGGGTATTCCTCTGTGCCTTGTCATATTATCCTGATCGAGCCCCTACGATTTTGATTTAACGTTGTCGTATCACGGCGCATCCCTATCCACCGAAGTACTGGTGTGTTATATGCAAACTGTACGGCAATGGTATAAACGGCGTAAGGGTAACATGGTAATCCCGCTTACGCTATTTTCGATATTATACTTTACTGAATAAACACTATTGTAATAGCGTATTATACTATGTATGTATTAGTTTAACGGATCCTTGAGAGATGGAAAAATCCCGTAACATCTCTTGAGTTACTGTACCCATGACATCAATGCAATTTCATATTTTAATTTGACTAATATGAGATGATTTAGTGCTGATCCGAGTGTTTGTTGTGTTTTCTTTTATGCAATACGCTCGGGTCAGCAGATGTTGCAGTTAATGAAGATTATTTGGCTTTGGAGATCGAAGACGGAGTTTTGGTATTTATATCCACTACACTTTATTTCCGCTGTATTACTGTATGTAAGTGTATAACTCTGATGATTTAAATGTTGTAACTCGAATGTATATGTTTAAATGCTTTTGAATATTTAATTGTCTATTATATGTGATCCTTCCGCTGTGAGATTCTGTGATTGTTTTTCTTTCTGTTCTTCTTTTCCTTCTTTTTCCCAATAACTATCTGGGTTGGCGATTTGTTTGGGTCGACATGTGTGGTTTATTGTCGATTTAAACGGTCAAAAATCTGGGTCGTTACATTTGGTATCAGAGCGATGGTTAGCGATAACCTTGGCTCTGTTTGGGAATTAACTCATTAGAGATGGGGTCAGTAACGCCCTAGAATGAGTTCGAGTGAATATATGAGAGAGCGTATTTGTATTTTGGATATAAAATGATTTTATGTTGTGTTAATTGTTTTGTTGAATATTTACAGATTCTGGTCGATATATGGGACGCCATAGAGTCGATAGGAATTTCTAAATGATCGGACAGAATGACTTGACATAATATGGTTTTCGATTATATTTTAAAATATATTAAATCTATATTTTGAGTTCAAATATGTATGTATTTGTTTTAGTATGTGGTAATGTTAAGTCATTACCCATTTTGGTTGATTAAATCGTAAATCAAATAAGGAAAAATTAATGAATGTAGAAATATGTAAAATCGAAAAAAATACCAGTGGGTATAATTGGTTGCAAACAGTTTGTGATAAAGTAGAAATGAACTTGTAATTGATTCCGGGCTTTGATAATAATTTACCAAAGTTTTGAAATATTATTATTTTATAGAATAGTTTTGGAAATAGTTTTGAAAGGGTTTTAAAACGAAATGAGTGTAATCCCTTCTTAGACCTTAGAAACGACCTTGGTAATGAGTGCACGCATTATCGATGTGTATTCTGAAGAGTCTAAGTGGGGGAGACTGCTCAAATGTTATTATAATTTGTTAAATAAAGGATTTGGATTTAAATCCCATATGATATAAATTTTTAAGTTCATATGTTATGAATTTTGATAAAGGTATTAGAATATGTTATTTAAAGTAAACACATTTTGCAACTTTTTATATGTTTGGTAATAAAAGATTTGGGTTTAAAAATTTTATATGTCATGTCTTATATAAAATAGTATAAATATATAAGTTATTTTGAACTTAGGTTAAAAACCGGAATCAAGCCATGTAAGTTCGTCCTGATTAACGACATCGATTCAAGATTAATATGCTTGTTTTGTTGAAAATTTTAGACTTCAAAATTTGGAATGGACTTAAGAACTGAGGGGTCGTCACGGAATTCTTGAATACGGATTGTAAAATATTTTATCAGATGAAGTATAACTTATTTAAGTAGAGTGAATCGAATAATAATAGTTTGAGAATTAAGTATGAATTTGAGTCGTGAACAGTCGTTAATTCAAATCATGACTTGTACGTCGAATAAATAAATTTGGTTAATGGAATAAGGGTCAAGTGAATCCAGTTCGTCGAAAATTTTAAAGTGAATTCAAGTTTAATCGGAATATAACACTTGAAACAAAACCGGAAATTGAATAGAAAGAATATCGAATATAAAGTAAGCAATTGAATGTAGATCCAATTATTGAAAATGAGGTGATAACAACGTTAAGTGTTAAGGATTTACAAAGTATTGGAATCGAAAGGTTGAAATTTCAAATAGAAGTAACCCAACGTTATGAGAAAATCCAAAATAGTCGATAAGCTGAAATATAAATGACCGTAACTTTTGATTGGAAGATCGGAATTTGATGATTCCAGACTTTTTGGAAACCTTAGAAACTGAGTTAAAATTTTCGTTAATAGCGCCCGTTGAAATTCTCATGTTTACTATGCTGAAATTCAAGTTTTAGACATAGTTGTATGTGCAGGAAATAAAAAAATAGAGGTGTACATCAATATTGTTTTGATCATAACTCCCAAACGAAACGTCGGATTTTAGTGTGCGAGTACAATTCGGAAAGGCCAGAGTGTAAACTAAAACTTTTCTTTAATATACTGAGTAAAATTTTGATGTTTTGAGGGTTGAAAACTGACATGAACAATTCAGACCTGCATTTTCAGTGCTCGGGCTGAAGCGTTCACTTCCGGTAAAACTGCCATAACTTTTAAACCGATTATCCGAATTCGAAGAGTCCGGACTTTTCGAAAAGCCTGAAACGATAGCAACAATTTTTGCCTAGTATGTTTTTGCCCAATTCCAAATTTTATTGGGTGATATTCAATGATTTGTTCGCTGGCCTGTTACGGATATTTGGTTTTGTAGTTGAAACGACGAAATTTTGATATGTATGTTGTATGCATTTGCTATATATTGTATATATGTTTGATTTTCATGTATATGTAAGTATTTGGCAGGTGTACGGAGAGTGCGCTACGACTTCGAAGCTCGCTTGCGCTAAAATGCTAAACGCTAAGGTAAATAAAAGTGCAATATAACGCTAAAAGAGGTACGTACTTGTGGTATATCGTTTTGAGGGTTTTATTTTGTTTTTCCCCACTTTTGGGATGCCTCATCATTGGATGAGATGTATATTGAGTCGTATATGTATTGGGATTTTTCCCCGGACCTCTCCGTACAAAGGAGATGCTGCCGAAATTTTTCGTGATTTCGGGAGTTAGAAATTTTTTCGAGTTTTACAACTATATGCTTATTTTGTAAATACTATTTTAAATTATGGACTTGAAATTTATATACGCTGAATATCGGTTCATTCTCTTTTCGAGGACGAAAAGATTTTAAGTGAGGGAGAATGTAACGAACCATAATTTCTGTATATTTAAAATGTAAATTTTAATTAAATAAATCGTATACTATTGGTTAAATTTATATTTATTTATATTACGGGCCTGAAATGGCGCGGTAGTTTGAAAATTCGATTTCAAACTTTGGAAAATTATATAAAATTCATTTTAAATCAAAATTGAATAAAACTGGAAACGTTGGAATCGAATTTATCATATCTTTCCAGAGAATGTAAGAAATTGGAATTTTGCCGGATAAATTGCAAGTTATGAGTAAATCAAAATTTCGAAAAGTCGCAATGGAATTTATATAAAGAAATTATAAGTGTTGAGATTTAAAATTTGAATTCCGGATTTGTTAAATTTTAAATAATTATACATGGGAATATAAAATATGTGAATTTTATTTATAAAATTTTATTTAAGTTGTACATTTATTTAAATTGAATTTTAAGGATATTCAATTTGAAATTTAAGTTAAAGTTGGGATTTAATTTGTTATATTTAAATTGAAAATTCAAGTTTGAAATTTGAAA
Organism: Allium sativum; assembly: GCA_030737875.1. NCBI lineage: Eukaryota > Viridiplantae > Streptophyta > Magnoliopsida > Asparagales > Amaryllidaceae > Allium > Allium sativum. The sequence goes on along the minus strand of JASFAX010000042.1, from coordinate 4,672,578 downwards.
ATAATTAAAGGTGGAATTTAAAATATATGTGAAATAAATTTGTAAATTTATCTAAATTGTAATTTGGTTTAAATATGAATTTTTAAATATTTAAATTTGAATTCAAATAGTTAATCGAATAATTTATTATTTTATTTATTTATTTAACTGTGAAATTAACTGTTTTGGCGACTGTCTCGGAATTCGACGAAACTGGCGCCATTGGATCCGGAACGGCGAATTATTATAGGATTTCAATTTGCGTCAAATTCCGATTTATCGGTTGATCGTACGGGAGAAAATACGAATGGAGATCAGTGTAATCGAATAATTGGGTGTTGCAACATTTGGGCCTTATGTATATATATATATATTCTAACACCCCATCAGCCCATTTACCTTATAATTCACTTTGCTCCATCCAAACCATGCTTCCATGGCTGAAAATCAAGTCCAAACCCTAGGTTTCAAAATCAAAAATAAGCTGAAAATAAAATCTCTTCAAAATCCATCATATTATATACCAAATCGTAGATCTCGACGATACGAACCCGCGGGTACCCTCAGATCTGACATGCAGCGAACGACGTGGCCGGAAATTGCGGTCAAAGCCTCTGGAAATCGAAACATACACATGCAAATTGGGGCTTTTCGATTCAGGCAACAATCGACGAATTAGAGACATGGGTTGTGTAGAGGATGTCGAGTGGAGGCCGACGATGGTCATGGCTGCGCCTGAAAGTGGGTAGATGGCCGGAATTTCTTGATTTAGGGTCCGAAAATCCTTGGGTTTGTGGGATCGCCGGCGGCCAGAGACACGACTGGAGGCGATGGCAGCGGGGGCGTTAGGTGCGGCGGAGGCTGAGCTTTCGGTGGGAGGTGGTTGCAGCTCGAACGGTGGTCGGATCTAGGAGATAATGGCAGTCAAAATGGCACGGTTTTGGGTTCCTTCGGGTGGAGTACTGTAGCACGCGGACGGGAAGATGGTTGACTGGGGGATGCTGACGTGGCGCCTCCGGGTTGGGTGAGATATTATTTAAATAAATTTTTATATATTTTAAATCCGTATAGAAAAACACTGATAACTTCTTCATACGGACTCGGATTGACGAACGGTTTGTTGCGTTGGGATCGTGGCGGAGTTGCGGGCGTTTTGTCACTAATTTCACTGCAATTGGAGACTGTCGAATTTTGGGCCTCTTCTGGACGTCCGATTCAAATTGAAACCGAAGGTGAGTGTTTCATCGCTCACGAAATACTGAATTTATCCCATATTTATCGAATTAATGTATGAAATAAATTGGTTGCATGGTTGTGTTTGATTTGGTGAATGACTGCTTCAATTGGACATGCCAGCGTGTTACATGCAATGATAATCGATAATTAGTTATTTAAATTTAATCTAAATTTCCAATTGAAACCCTGACACTTGTTACCCGATAAGATGATTCCTTTTACTGTTGAATGAAATGTTTGTGATGGTTGCCCTGGTTGATATGGTTCTGAATTGATATTGTCCGGAATACTATTTAATTCAGTGCATGGATGTTGTGTGCCCACAATTGACGATAAAACCCCATTTTACCTTGATGTTGCGGGCGTCTAATAAACCCGGGGTTTATCGATAAAATAAATTAAGAACACAGAGTGAAATGATAAATCTCTGTGACCCCGATTTGGATTGAAATGATAGATCCATCCCGAATATCGAAAAATTAAAATTTAGTCACTTGGCCGTAGGATAGCAAATTATATACGAACACCGGTCGGTTAAATGAAATTTTGAATTTTTGAAATTTATTGTTTAACGACAATAAGCGATATCTTATAATTTCTTTTCCGTTGAATTTGAAGTTTGAAATACAAATAAAAAGGGAAATGAAATTGTGTTGTAATTATAGTTAAATACTAAGTGAAATTTATTTTAAATTCGAATTTATTGAAATTGAATTGTTTTGTCGGCTTTTGAAATGTACGTTAAATAAATCTTGTTTTGGATTAAATATTGATTTGTAAACTCAGTAATCGTTTGAAGAAAAATCTTTGAAAACAATGAAATTGAATTGAAAATTTAAATTATGTTATAAACTGAATCTTGGAAATGGGGATATGGTTTGAAATTCAAATTTTTGTCTTTGGAATTGCATTGTTTTCATTGAAATGAATATGAAAGTGGAAATTTGAATAATTGAGATGATCGAATCTGATTTTGGTTTATTTGTTATAAAATCGAGATCTTTGGAATGGGAATGCATGTTGAATTAACCATTTGAAATAAATTGGCTGATCTGGAACGAACGAAAAATTGAAATGAAGTCGATCGGGATGGAGAATTTGAATTTGATTTACTTGAAGTTGAAATACAACTGCTAGTGTAAACGAAATCTGGTCGAACGATGCTAATTCCAACTATAGTATGTCAAAACCATTTTTCAAACATTTTGATGATAAATTTAATTTCCTTATAACTATTTATTTTATAAATTATTTTAAAAAATTACTTTATAATTGATTTTTATTTATTTATGAATTATCTCAATGTTTTAAGAGTATATTTTTAATAAATTTGATAAATCCTAATTTTATTAAAAACTATTATTTCAAAACTATTTTGATTATATCTTTTAGCTATTTAAAATATTGTTAACTATTTTGATATTCAAATTTTATTTAAGTTGGAATTAGTTCAAGAGGTTATGCATTAGTGGAAAATCCCATTTGAAAAATATTCTATTTAGAATATGAAATGATTTTGAAACATGATATTTCGATATGAAACACGAACTCCTTTGAAAGGTAAAAGCACTGACCGGTGTGAAAAATATAAACGTTCGGTTGTTAAGGAGACCGGAGTCGACATAAGGCATACTCTCTGTCAGTGTCGATACCACTTTGACAACTGTGTACGCGGTGGAAGTTCCAGAACCGGAGTAGGATGGTATGGAGGCGATTACTGGATTTGAAGAAAGAGAACGATGATGGACTAGCCTTGACCTTCGGGTCATAATTGAAATGACTAAAACAGGAGCCATACCCAGGTTAATGAGATCGCATCTCTGATCGAACGCGCTCCTTCGAAACCATCTCTATTACTGTTGTGATTGATTTGGGTGCACCCTTTGAATATGGGAATGTCGTTCGAGGTGGGCGGTAGTTGCGGCTATGCGTTACCACCGGCCTGGGGGCCGCGAATTCGATAGAATCCTACCGGGGTATTCCTCAGTGCCTTGTCATATTATCCTGATCGAGCCCCTACGATTTTGATTTAACGTTGTCGTATCACGGCGCATCCCTATCCACCGACGTACTGGTGTGTTAGATGCAAACTGTACGGCAATGGTATAAACGGCGTAAGGGTAACATGGTAATCCCGCTTACGCTATTTTCGATATTATACTTTACTGAATAAACACTATTGTAATAGCGTATTATACTATGTATGTATTAGTTTAACGGATCCTTGAGAGATGGAAAAATCCCGTAACATCTCTTGAGTTACTGTACCCATGACATCAATGCTATTTCATATTTTAATTTGACTAATATGAGATGATTTAGTGCTGATCCGAGTGTTTGTTGTGTTTTCTTTTATGCAATACGCTCGGGTCAGCAGATGTTGCAGTTAATGAAGATTATTTGGCTTTGGAGATCGAAGACGGAGTTTTGGTATTTATATCCACTACACTTTATTTCCGCTGTATTACTGTATGTAAGTGTATAACTCTGATGATTTAAATGTTGTAACTCGAATGTATATGTTTAAATGCTTTTGAATATTTAATTGTCTATTATATGTGATCCTTCCGCTGTGAGATTCTGTGATTGTTTTTCTTTCTGTTCTTCTTTTCCTTCTTTTTCCCAATAACTATCTGGGTTGGCGATTTGTTTGGGTCGACATGTGTGGTTTATTGTCGATATAAACGGTCAAAAATCTGGGTCGTTACATTTGGTATCAGAGCGATGGTTAGCGATAACCTTGGCTCTGTTTGGGAATTAACTCATTAGAGATGGGGTTAGTAACGCCCTAGAATGAGTTCGAGTGAATATATGAGAGAACGTATTTGTATTTTGGATATAAAATGATTTTATGTTGTGTTAATTGTTCTGTTGAATATTTATAGATTCTGGTCGATATATGGGACGCCATAGAGTCGATAGGAATTTCTAAATGATCGGACAGAATGACTTGACATAATATGGTTTTCGATTATATTTTAAAATATATTAAATCTATATTTTGAGTTCAAATATGTATGTATTTGTTTTAGTATGTGGTAATGTTAAGTCATTACCCATTTTGGTTGATTAAATCGTAAATCAAATAAGGAAAAATTAATGAATGTAGAAATATGTAAAATCGAAAAAAATACCAGTGGGTATAATTGGTTGCAAACAGTTTATGATAAAGTAGAAATGAACTTGAAATTGATTCCGGGCTTTGATAATAATTTACCAAAGTTTTGAAATATTATTATTTTATAGAATAGTTTTGGAAATAGTTTTGAAAGGGTTTTAAAACGAAATGAGTGTAATCCCTTCTTAGACCTTAGAAACGACCTTGGTAATGAGTGCACGCATTATCGATGTGTATTCTGAAGAGTCTAAGTGGGGGAGACTGCTCAAATGTTATTATAATTTGTTAAATAAAGGATTTGGATTTAAATCCCATATGATATAAATTTTTAAGTTCATATGTTATGAATTTTGATAAAGGTATTAAAATAGGTTATTTAAAGTAAACATATTTTGCAAATTTTTATATGTTTGGTAATAAAAGATTTGGGTTTAAAAATTTTATATGTCATGTCTTCTATAAAATAGTATAAATATATAAGTTATTTTGAACTTAGGTTAAAAACCGGAATCAAGCCATGTAAGTTCGTCCTGATTAACGACATCGATTCAAGATTAATATGCTTGTTTTGTTGAAAATTTTAGACTTCGAAATTTGGAATGGACTTAAGAACTGAGGGGTCGTCACGGAATTCTTGAATACGGATTGTAAAATATTTTATCAGATGAAGTATAACTTATTTAAGTAGAGTGAATCGAATAATAATAGTTTGAGAATTAAGTATGAATTTGAGTCGTGAACAGTCGTTAATTCAAATCATGACTTGTACGTCGAATAAATAAATTTGGTTAATGGAATAAGGGTCAAGTGAATCCAGTTCGTCGAAAATTTTAAAGTGAATTCAAGTTTAATCGGAATATAACACTTGAAACAGAACCAGAAATTGAATAGAGAGAATATCAAATATAAAGTAAGCAATTGAATGTAGATCCAATTATTGAAAATGAAGTGATAACAACGTTAAGTGTTAAGGATTTACAAAGTATTGGAATCGAAAGGTTGAAATTTCAAATAGAAGTAACCCAACGTTATGAGAAAATCCAAAATAGTCGATAAGCTGAAATATAAATGACCCTAACTTTTGATTGGAAGATCGGAATTTGATGATTCCGGACTTTTTGGAAACCTTAGAAACTGAGTTAAAACTTTCGTTAATAGCGCCCGTTGAAATTCTCATGTTTACTATGCTGAAATTCAAGTTTTAGACATAGTTGTATGTGCAGGAAATAAAAAAACAGAGGTGTACATCAATATTGTTTTGATCATAACTCCCAAACGAAACGTCGGATTTTAGTGTGCGAGTACAATTCGGAAAGGCCAGAGTGTAAACTAAAACTTTTCTTTAATACACTGAGTAAAATTTTGATGTTTTGAGGGTTGAAAACTGACATGAACAATTCAGACCTGCATTTTCAGTGCTCGGGCTGAAGCGTCCACTTCTGGTAAAACTGCCATAACTTTTAAACCGATTATCCGAATTCGAAGAGTCCGGACTTTTCGAAAAGCCTGAAACAATAGCAACAATTTTTGCCTATGTTTTGGCCCAATTCCAAATTTTATTGGGTGATATTCAATGATTTGTTCGCTGGCCTGTTACGGATATTTGGTTTTGTAGTTGAAACGACGAAATTTTGATATGTATGTTGTATGCATTTGCTATATATTGTATATATGTTTGATTTTCATGTATATGTAAGTATTTGGCAGGTGTACGGAGAGTGCGCTACGACTTCGAAGCTCGCTTGCGCTAAAATGCTAAACGCTAAGGTAAATAAAAGTGCAATATAACGCTAAAAGAGGTACGTACTTGTGGTATATGGTTTTGAGGGTTTTATTTTGTTTTTCCCAACTTTTGGGATGCCTCATCATTGGATGAGATGTATATTGAGTCGTATATGTATTGGGATTTTTCCCCAGACCTCTCCGTACAAAGGATATGCTGCCGAAATTTTTCGTGATTTCGGGAGTTAGAAAATTTTTCGAGTTTTACAACTATATGCTTATTTTGTAAATACTATTTTAAATTATGGACTTGAAATTTATATACGCTGAATATCGGTTCATTCTCTTTTCGAGGACGAAAAGATTTTAAGTGGGGGAGAATGTAACGAACCATAATTTCTGTATATTTAAAATGTAAATTTTAATTAAATAAATCGTATACTATTGGTTAAATTTATATTTATTTATATTACGGGCCTGAAATGGCGCGGTAGTTTGAAAATTCGATTTCAAACTTTGGAAAATTATATAAAATTCATTTTAAATCAGAATTGAATAAAACTGAAAACGTTGGAATCGAATTTATCATATCTTTCCAGAGAATGTAAGAAACTGGAATTTCGCCGGATAAATTGCAAGTTATGAGTAAATCAAAATTTCGAAAGGTCGCTATGGAATTTATATAAAGAAATTATAAGTGTTGAGATTTAAAATTTGAATTCCGGATTTGTTAAATTTTAAATAATTATACATGGGAATATAAAATATGTGAATTTGATTTATAAAATTTTATTTAAGTTGTACATTTATTTAAATTGAATTTTAAGGATATTCAATTTGAAATTTAAGTTAAAGTTGGGATTTAATTTGTTATATTTAAATTGAAAATTCAATTTTGAAATTTGAAAATAATTAAAGGTGGAATTTAAAATATATGTGAAATAAATTTGTAAATTTATCTAAATTGTAATTTGGTTTAAATATGAATTTTTAAATATTTAAATTTGAATTTAAACAGGTAATCGAATAATTTATTATTTTATTTATTTATTTAACTGTGAAATTAACTGTTTTGGCGACTGTCTCGGAATTCGACGAAACTGGCGCCATTGGATCCGGAACGGCGAATTATTATAGGATTTCAATTTGCGTCAAATTCCGATTTATCGGTTGATCGTACGGGAGAAAATACGAATGGAGATCAGTGTAATCGAATAATTGGGTGTTGCAACATTTGGGCCTTATGTACATATATATTCTAACACCCCATCAGCCCATTTACCTTATAATTCACTTTGCTCCATCCAAACCATGCTTCCATGGCTGAAAATCAAGTCCAAACCCTAGGTTTCAAAATCAAAAATAAGCTGAAAATAAAATCTTTTCAAAACCCATCATATTATATACCAAATCGTAGATCTCGACGATACGAACCCGCGGGTACCCTCAGATCTGACATGCAGCGAACGACGTGGCCGGAAATTGCGGTAAAAGCCTCTGGAAATCGAAACATACACATGCAAATTGGGGCTTTCCGATTCAGGCGATAATCGATGAATTGGAGACATGGGTTGTGTAGAGGATGTCGAGTGGAGGCCGACGATGGTCATGGCTGCGCCTGAAAGTGGGTAGATGGCCGGAATTTCTTGATTTAGGGTCCGAAAACCCTTGGGTTTGTGGGATCGCCAGCGGCCAGAGACACGACCGGAGGCGATGGCAGCGGGGGCGTTAGGTGCGGCGGAGGCTGAGCTTTCGGTGGGAGGTGGTTGCAGCTCGAACGGTGGTCGGATCTAGGAGATAATGGAAGTCAAAATGGCACGGTTTTGGGTTCCTTCGGGTGGAGTACTGTAGCATGCGGACGGGAAGATGGTTGACTGGGGGATGCTGACGTGGCGCCTCCGGGTTGGGTGAGATATTATTTAAATAAATTTTTATATATTTTAAATCCGTATAGAAAAACACTGATAACTTCTTCATACGGACTCGGATTGACGAACGGTTTGTTGCGTTGGGATCGTGGCGGAGTTGCGGGCGTTTTGACACTAATTTCACTGCAATTGGAGACTGACGAATTTTGGGCCTCTTCTGGACGTCCGATTCAAATTGAAACCGAAGGTGAGTGTTTCATCGCTCACGAAATACTGAATTGAGTACTTTTGGCACAGGTCCCGGTTAGGTTTCAAAATTAGGCTCACATCCAGTCTTAAACTTATTGTAAATTAGGTCCCTATTTTTTTATTTAGAAAAATTGCATACATTTCTGTAACAATTCATCAATATTAGTTCAACTTTATTTGCATGCATGTATGCAATAATTCAGAATATTTGCATACATGTATGCAAATATTTAGAATATTTCCGTACATGTATGCAAATATTCGTTCAGAATAGTTGCATACATATATGCAAAAATTTAGAATATTTGCATATATGTATGCAAATATTCATTAGAATAGTTGCATACATGCATGCAAATATTTTGAATATTTGCATACATATATGCAAATGTTCGTTCAGAATAGTTGCATACATATATGCAAAAATTTAGAATATTTGCATACATGTATGCAAATATTCATTAGATTAGTTGCATACATGTATGCAAAAATTTAGAATATTTGCATATATGTATGCAAATATTCATTAAAATAGTTGCATACATTATGCAAAAATTCAAAATATTTGTATGCATTTATGCAAATATTCATTCAGAATATTTGCATACATGTATGCGAATATTATGAATAACACGTAAAAATGAAAACAGGGACCAAAATTATAATAAGTTTAAGACCGGACCTGAGCCTAATTTTGAAACATAATAGGGATGTGACACTAATTTTCACTACTGAATTTATCCCATATTTATCGAATTAATGTATGAAATAAATTGGTTGCATGGTTGTGTTTGATTTGGTGAATGACTGCTTGAATTGGACATGCCAGCATGTTACATGCAATGATAATCGATAATTAGTTATTTAAATTTAATCTAAATTTCCAATTGAAACCCTGACACTTGTTACCCGATAAGATGATTCCTTTTACTGTTGAATGAAATGTTTGTGATGGTTGCCCTGGTTGATATGGTTCTGAATTGATATTGTCCGGAATACTATTTAATTCAGTGCATGGATGTTGTGTGCCCACAATTGACGATAAAACCCCATTTTACCTTGATGTTGCGGGCATCTAATAAACCCAGGGTTTATCGATAAAATAAATTAAGAACACAGAGTGAAATGATAAATCTCTGTGACCCCGATTTGGATTGAAATGATAGATCCATCCCGAATATCGAAAAATTAAAATTCAGTCACTTGGCCGTAGGATAGCAAATTATGTACGGACACCAGTCGGTTAAATGAAATTTTGAATTTTTGAAATTTATTGTTTAACGACAATAAGCGATATCTTATAATTTCTTTTCCGTTGAATTTGAAGTTTGAAATACAAATAAAAAGGGAAATGAAATTGTGTTGTAATTATAGTTAAATACTAAGTGAAATTTATTTTAAATTCGAATTTATTGAAATTGAATTGTTTTGTCGGCTTTTGAAATGTACGTTAAATCAATCTTGTTTTGGATTAAATATTGATTTGTAAACTCAGTAATCGTTTGAAGAAAAATCTTTGAAAACAATGAAATTGAATTGAAAATTTAAATTATGTTATAAACTGAATCTTGGAAATGGGGATATGGTTTGAAATTCAAATTTTTGTCTTTGGAATTGCATTGTTTTCATTGAAATGAATATGAAAGTGGAAATTTGAATAATTGAGATGATCGAATCTGATTTTGGTTTATTTGTTATAAAATCGAGATCTTTGGAATGGGAATGCATGTTGAATTAACCATTTGAAATAAATTGGCTGATCTGGAACGAACGAAAAATTGAAATGAAGTCGATCGGGATGGCGAATTTGAATTTGATTTACTTGAAGTTGAAATACAACTGCAAGTGTAAACGAAATCTGGTCGAACGATGCTAATTCCAACTATAGTATGTCAAAACCATTTTTCAAACATTTTGATGATAAATTTAATTTCCTTATTACTATTTATTTTATAAATTATTTAAAAAAATTACTTTATAATTGATTTTTATTTATTTATGAATTATCTCAATGTTTTAAGTGTATATTTTTAATAAATTTGATAAATCCTAATTTTATTAAAAACTATTATTTCAAAACTATTTTGATTATATCTTTTAGCTATTTAAAATATTGTTAACTATTTTGATATTCAAATTTTATTTAAGTTGGAATTAGTTCAAGAGGTTATGCATTAGTGGAAAATCCCATTTGAAAAATATTCTATTTAGAATATGAAATGATTTTGAAACATGATATTTCGATATGAAACACGAACTCCTTTGAAAGGTAAAAGCACTGACCGGTGTGAAAAATATAAACGTTCGGTTGTTAAGGAGACCGGAGTCGACATAAGGCATACTCTCTGTCAGTGTCGATACCACTTTGACAACTGTGTACGCGGTGGAAGTTCCATAACCGGAGTAGGATGGTATGGAAGCGATTACTGGATTTGAAGAAAGAAAACGATGATGGACTAGCCTTGACCTTCGGGTCATAATTGAAATGACTAAAACAAGAGCCATACCCAGGTTAATGAGATCGCGTCTCTGATCGAACGCGCTCCTTCGAAACCATCTCTATTACTGTTGTGATTGATTTGGGTGCACCCTTTGAATATGGGAATGTCGTTCGAGGTGGGCGGTAGTTGCGGCTATGCGTTACCACCGGCCTGGGGGCCGCGAATTCGGTAGAATCCTACCGGGGTATTTCTCAGTGCCTTGTCATATTATCCTGATCGAGCCCCTACGATTTTGATTTAACGTTGTCGTATCACGGCGCATCCCTATCCACCGACGTACTGGTGTGTTATATGCAAACTGTACGGCAATGGTATAAACGGCGTAAGGGTAACATGGTAATCCCGCTTACGCTATTTTCGATATTATACTTTACTGAATAAACACTATTGTAATAGCGTATTATACTATGTATGTATTAGTTTAACGGATCCTTGAGAGATGGAAAAATCCCGTAACATCTCTTGAGTTACTGTACCCATGACATCAATGCTATTTCATATTTTAATTTGACTAATATGAGATGATTTAGTGCTGATCCGAGTGTTTGTTGTGTTTTCTTTTATGCAATACGCTCGGGTCAGCAGATGTTGCAGTTAATGAAGATTATTTGGCTTTGGAGATCGAAGACAGAATTTTGGTATTTATATCCACTACACTTTATTTCCGCTGTATTACTATATGTATTTGTATAACTCTGATGATCTAAATGTTGTAACTCGAATGTATATGTTTTAAATGCTTTTGAATATTTAATTGTCTATTATATGTGATCCTTCCGCTGTGAGATTCTGTGATTGTTTTTCTTTCTATTCTTCTTTTCCTTCTTTTTCCCAATAACTATCTGGGTTGGCGATTTGTTTGGGTCGACATGTGTGGTTTATTGTCGATTTAAACGGTCAAAAATCTGGGTCGTTACAAAATTCCACCGTATGACATTATTTTACTGATAATGTATAAGCAAATCCACCGTATGACAGTTACATTATTTTATAATGTTAATATATAAAGAATTTGACCGCAGGATAAGTTACATTATTTTAAAATGTTAATATACAAAGAATTTGACCGCAGGATAAGTTACATTATTTTATAATGTTAATATATAAAGAATTTGACCGCAGGATAAGTTACATTATTTTATAATGTTAATATATAAAGAATTTGACCGCAGGATAAGTTACATTATTTTACAATGTTAATATATAAAGAATTTGACCGCAGGATAAGTTACATTATTTTATAATGTTAATATATAAAGAATTTGACCGCAGGATAAGTTACATTATTTTATAATGTTAATATATAAAGAATTTGACCGCAGGATAAGTTACATTATTTTATAATGTTAATATATAAAGAATTTGACCGCAGGATAAGTTACATTATTTTATAATGTTAATATATAAAGAATTTGACCGTAGGATAAATTACATTATTTTATAATGTTAATATATAAAGAATTTGACCGTAGGAAAAAGATTACATTTTATTTATGTAATATATAAAGAATTTGACCTAGGAAAAAGATTACATTTTATTTATGTAATATATAAGAAATTATACAGTAGGTGAAACTTACATTTTATTTAATGTAAATAGGATAAGAAGGTGGCAAGAATGATGGTATACATTTTAATTTTATAAAAATAAAATAAGGATGTAACTTGTAAATAAAGATTACATTTGTATATGAAATTAGGAATGGAATTTACATCTTAAAATTACATTTTGGATGTAATTGAATTTAAAGAATGCATTTAAAAAGAGAATGAATACTTTATATGTAAATGGAATCATAATATGATGGAAAGATGAAATGGAATAAATGGAGCGATGAAGTATAATTTACTTTTTAATGAAAATTATAGAAATATTAAATAAAAATAAAATGAAGGAATAACTCACCGTCTAATTATAAAGCATATTTTCCTGCAAGGGAGAAAGTGAAAAGATAAGAGAAATGAAAGTTACGTAAGAACGATGAGTTACTATTTATATATATATATTTATATATATATAATTAAAATATAACGAATCGAGCGCGGTAGTTCGCGTTTTGAAATCGAACTTTTAAATGATTATACCGGAAGATCCGACCGTCGGATTTTCCCAAAACTGAAACCGCTAGGACCGTCTTGGAAAAATCTTTCCAACGATATATGATGTGTTAAAATCCAACGGTTAGATCTTGAGAAAAGTAAAAATCAGAATTGATGGAAAACAGCGACAGGGTCGCCCATGACCTGAAGCGTCGTTAAATAAGGAAATTAATTATATTAAATAATCAAGGCAAGAATTAATCGTTATAAAATAAAATAACGATATGAAATATGTTTTTCTCAAAATATATGAATGCGAGATTATTTGGAAAGTCCGGGTTAATCCCATTCCAAATGATCGTACGGTTTCAAGAATCTCAGTATGAAGACGGCGTATGAAGACCGTAAATCTTCCCTCGAATGGACAACGATCAAGACTCTGAATTGGTTTGATCCCAATTCAAGGGTCAGGGTAATTGCCCAAACGTACGCGTTGATTTCACGGGTTTGACCCTAGTTCAGACCTAGAGCATGGGTGTAAATGGATGGTGTGTCTGATATCGTACCCATTAAATATCATATTGTCGATTTTCTGGTAATGTATAAACGATTGGTGGTAGAGAATTTATTCTCTACTTAACGCCCGTTTATATATTGACAGACGGTCGATGGTACGGTATAGAGTGACGGTGTGGCATGCTAAGATGGAATGATCAAGGTTTCTTGTTGAAAAGAAGAACCTTGTGGTATGACATACATGACTTCACGAGCCTCACACACCGGTTGAGTCTAAAAAGGGGGAAGGGAACGCAGGGAAAGTAGCACGTTTCTTTCTAGTTAGTAGTCATTTTACTTTTGGAGGATGATGAAACGAGGCACCTCGGATAGGTCCTATAGGACCGGGGAACGTGTGCTTAGGAATAACTAATCCTCTAAGCTGTATGTGAGGACCGGCCCTGCCATTATCCAAGGGTTAACTGCGGGTAATCCTGGGGCATTAACTAGAGTGTCTCGAATCGGTAAGGAGTCCTCCCTAGCCTGGACTCATGATGGAAACCCAAATTTCCAATACGACCCCGACGGATTTGATTGTATTACTAGTACGGAGGCATAATATATGGTACCTATGCTTCCTAGGATTGATATTTTTATTTTGAATGGTTTAAAACATATACACTAATAATAAGTATTCGTTTCGTATTTGGCTGATTTAGCATGTTTAACCACCATAAGGTAAAACTCTATCCTCTTGGTGTGCGTTGCATTGTGTGATGGGACCTGAGTCTTATGGTGGTTCCATTTTTCAAAAAGACATTGCGTTGTGTTACGTTTTATTTATCTGTACTGACACTGTAGTTATGCACGGCAATCCATTGGTACAACCCGTTCCGCGTTAGCGGCGTGGTCTTTGAATTTGCCTTATTTTTGTATGAGATAAGTTAGTTAAGAATTCTCACACCAGTCCCACGACTGACCCATCGTTTGTTTCACCTTTTTGCAAACTTGGGTGCCCTCTCATCTACACGGGCAGCCAAGTAGACAGGTTCCCTTTCTGCTTGGAGTTTCTTTGGAGCAGCTTATTTTCTCTCTCTTGGAATTTGCTTTGGTGAAGAGGTGATGACTTGGAGCTTCGAAGACCCTTTATCTTTTGTTTCTATGGCATCTTTTCTTTTCTTTTCAGACATCAGACTTATTTCTTTTCTGCAAACTTGTTGTAATAACTTAGTTTCTGTGACTGTGGATTTTCTATTGCTGATGACATTATATATCCGCTGCTATGATGTTATTACTTTATGGATTTCCTTTGCTATATTGTATCTGTGTTCTGTTTTATTGTATTTATGTTGTATTCCATATGATTTCTCCTTGCTTTCACTTGTGGAAGTTTGGGGTTATCACAGTTCGTATCAGAGCTTTGGTTTACAAAGCGGAGTACAACATATCTATAATAATTCGTTCACGTAGAGTCACAATATTCTAGGGCGAACATTTCATGGGATACATAATAGCCAGTCACTTTGTCACCATCTTTCCTTTCACCCTTCGATCTTTTCTATCTCTTAATTCACCATTACAGTTGTTCTGACTCTTTCTTTGATCGTACAGAACCAACTAAAAATGAGTACTCATGCTGCTAGAACTGCTGGAGTTAGAGCAATGGGGCAAGATGATATTGGAACTAAGGAGCCCGCAGTTCAACAACCACCACCACCGAAGCCCTTTGATTTGGTAAGGGTAATAAAGGATTTCAAGAATTTAGATGGAGTTCCGTTCACGGGTACAGAGTCCGTGACACAGGCTAAGTCATGGCTCAAGAGTTGTGAAAGGATATTTAGAGCACTAGAACTAAAGGATAAAAGGTGGGGATATGTGGCTTCATGGATGCTACGAGGCGAAGCACAGCTTTGGTGGGAAGAAGTCAATATGGAAAGAGATGAAGAAAATATGTCTTGGACTGAAATTAAGGAACTGTTCAATAGGAGGTATACTACGAAGACTGAAGGTAGAAATTCAGGAGCTGTCAAGATTGATATCCAATGCTACGACTGCCAGAGGAATGGTCACCACAGAAAAGGCCGCAGGAATCCAAAGAAGGCCAGAAGAGAGGACACTAGAGAATGCTATAACTTCCATGTAAAGGGTCACATCAAACGTAATTGTCCACTTTTGAAGAGTTCCCAAGTTACCCATGTGTACGAGGGAGCATGTGCACCGCCTTCTTCAGCACCTACTCCTTCTGAATGAGCAAGTAAGCCTAATGTTTTAGGTGCTACTATTTATGTTAAAATCGTTTCAATAATTCTCTGTGTTTGTTCTTCCTCTTTTCCTCTTCTATTTTTCTTTTTCCTTTTCGGGGACGAAAAGTTCTTAAGTGGGGGAGATTGTAACGACCCGGAATTTTAGGGCCAATTTAAAATTTTATTTTAATGAATTTAAAGTATTTTAAATGATTTATTCATTTTATTCGAAGTTAAAATGAGCAAATTTAATTTAAATATATAAAAGGAGTTTAAAATAAGCGCTGCAGTTTGAAATTTTGATTTGAAACTTTAACTGAATATACAGGATTCAAAATAAAACGAATTTTAGTGAAACCAAAAATATCTAAATCTGTTTAAGAATATCTTTTTAATGAATCTTAAAAATTGAAATTTCACTTTAAAATTTATAAGTTATGTCAAAATTAAAATTTAGAAAAGTCGCTGTGAAATGAATATATAAAATATATAAAGGTCAGAATTGCCACTTTTTACATACGAAGGAATTGGAGCTCGAAACCACTTCCATTGAATTCAGAACGATGTTTCTGCATTGAAAAACAGTAAACACTTATATATTTTGAGTTTCAGAAATTATTGTTTTCAAAATGTATTTTTAATATTAAATATATTCGCCCTGAAAATAGCCATTTTTCAAAAAAGCTCAGAATTGAACGAAACAAATTTTGTTGTGATCGTATCGTCATAAGAAAGCCAAAAATAATTTTTCCGGATTTTTCTGACTTCGTATGTGGCCCTGGCAAAATTATATTTACGCTTGAATTTAAAATAAAAGATTTAATTTGGAAATAAAAGGAAACCATACTGTAACTTCAGAATTGGACCATGGGGATAGCACCATCGCGTTCAGAAGGCGTGAAAACATTAAGATCGACAGTCGTTGAGCGCGAATCGGAGATCGTATGTGAAAACTGTAATTTCTCGAATTAATTAATTAATTAATTAATTAATTGAAATAATAATTATTAAACCCTAATTATACACGTATTTATACCCCTCCGTATACAGCTACAGTACCTTCTTCCTCTTCGTTCAAACACAGCCGCCGAACCCATTTACATCGAATTTTCAAACTCCAATTCCTCTTCCAATTCTTGACGGATTTTAGCAAACTCACCCTCATATCGAAGAGGAAACCAAGGCCTTCGATTCCATACCTATCCCGGCACCCACCGTCGCCGGAATCGCCGCCACCAGTCCCCCAAACAGCCGCCGCACGCACAACAGTGGGCCCCACCACGCTCGATCGCACCCCACCCCCTTCCGGCCGCCGATACTCCTCTCTTTCCCGGTCGCTGTCCAACAAACGGCGCTCAATTTCATTCAGTAAATCCAGAGAAAATCGAGATTGAAGTTTTGAACAAAACTGAGTTCTTAAGGTAATTTTAATTTCAGAAATTGTAACGCTTTTAAGCGTGGCAGAAACAGTTGTTAAAAGTCTGGTTAATTAAAACATTGATAACTTATTCGTATGAACTCGGATTCCGAAAATTTCAGAACCGATAGGATCGTGACGACGATTAGGACCTGCTGAGATTGATTGGGGCATTCTGAAATTTTCTTGGATTTATTATTATTATCCAATCAAGGTGAGAGTTTTTTTTTCTTTTATTATTTAAAATTTATATCGAAATGAATTATTCAATATTGATGTGATGTAAATATAAATCGAGATCTGTTTGGTTGGACATGTTAGATGATGATCGTTCTTTGAATTGAGTAGCTATTATTAGATCCCTTACAAATTTTGTTCATGTTTAAAAATAGAAAATTATTCATGGTATGTTCATTGGCATTTTTGCCAATGTTTAAAATAGAAAATTATTCATGGTATGTTCATTGGCATTTTTGTCAATGTTTAAAAATAGAAAATTATTCATTGTATGTTCAATGACATTTTGTATGTATAAAATTGAATATGTCACCGTATGAAATGAACTATTTTTGTCATTATAAAATAGAATATGTCACTATATGTTTATGGACAAATTTGTGTCATTATAAAATGGGATTATACACCGTATGTTGATGGGCACTATTTTTGTTCATTAATAAAATAGAAATTGCCATAGTATGTTAATTGATAAATTTTGTCAATATTAAAATAGAAATTATTCACCATATGTTAATGAGCAATTTTTGTTAATATAATGTTCACCGTATGAAATTAATATTTTTATTTAATGTTAATATAAAGAATGGTCACCTTATGATAATGACATTTGTGGAAAATGTTGAAAATGTTCATTGTATGATAATTAACATTTTAATATATTAAAATAGAAAATGTTGAATTTGTTCATTGTATGTTAGAGTGACATTTTGTACATATTAATATAGAAAATGACATCGTATGATAATATAACTTTTTGTTATGTTAAAATATGAAAATATGCATCGTATGAAATGAATGACATTTTTGTTATGTTAAAATATGAAAATATACATCGTATGAAATGAATGACATTTTTGTTATGTTAAAATATGAAAATATACATCGTATGAAATGAATGACATTTTTGTTATGTTAAAATATGAAAATATACATCGTATGAAATAAATGACATTTTTGTTATGATAAAAATATGAAAATATACACCGTATGATTCAATAACATTTTTGTTAATGTTACATAGAAAATACACTGTATGTTAAATCAGCATTTTTGTCATGTTATTTATATAAAAATACACTGTATGTTAAATCAGCATTTTTGTCATGTTATTAATATAAAAATGCACTGTATGTTAAACCAGCGTTTTGTCATGTTAAAAATATATAAATTTGCATTTTATGTAAACTAGCATTTTGGTTATGTTAAAAAAATAGAAAATGCATTGTAAGTAAAATAACATTTTTGTTTAAGTGTTAAGAAATAAAAGAATTTTCATTTCATGAAAAATTAACATTTATTTTTAATGTTAATAAATATGAAATGTAAGGCATGTAAAATTAACATTTATTGTTAATGTTAATAAAAAGGAAAATGTATTGTAGGTTAAATTAACATTTATTTTTAATGTTAATTAAAAATGAAATGAATGCATATTAAATTAACATTCATTTTTGTTATATAAAAAGAAAGGATGATTTAGCATTATTTTTAATGTTAAGATAAAAGTATTTTCATTTTACGTAAATTTAACATTACTTTCAATGTTAAAAACAGAAAATGCATTGTATGTAAATGTAACCTTATTCTTATGTTAATTAAGAAGGAATTTGCATTATAAGATAGATGTACATTATTTTATTATGTGTATAAAAAGAGAATTCACCTCGTAGGGAAAATGTACATTATTCTTAATGTTAATAAAGGATAATTTAACCATAGGATTTATATACATTTATTTTCAATGGTAATAAAAAGAAAAAGCATTGTATGTAAAATTAACATCATTTAAATTGTTAAATAAAAAGAAATTCCACCGTATGACATTATTTTACCGATAATGTATAAGAAATTCCACCGTATGACATTATTTTACTGATAATGTATAAGGAAATCCACCGTATGACAGTTACATTATTTTATAATGTTAATACATAAAGAATTTGACCGCAGGATAAGTTACATTATTTTATAATGTTAATATATAAAGAATTTGACCGCAGGATAAGTTACATTATTTTATAATGTTAATATATAAAGAATTTGACCGCAGGATAAGTTACATTATTTTATAATGTTAATATATAAAGAATTTGACCGCAGGATAAGTTACATTATTTTATAATGTTAATATATAAAGAATTTGACCACAGGATAAGTTACATTATTTTATAATGTTAATATATAAAGAATTTGACCGCAGGATAAATTACATTATTTTATAATGTTAATATATAAAGAATTTGACCGTAGGAAAAAGATTACATTTTATTTATGTAATATATAAAGAATTTGACCGTAGGAAAAAGATTACATTTTATTTATGTAATATATAAGAAATTATACAGTAGGTGAAACTTACATTTTATTTAATGTAAATAGGATAAGAAGGTGGCAAGAATGATGGTATACATTTTAATTTTATAAAAATAAAATAAGGATGTAACTTGTAAATAAAGAATACATTTGTATATGAAATTAGGAATGGAATTTACATCTTAAAATTACATTTTTGATGTAATTGAATTTAAAGAATGCATTCAAAAAGAGAATGAATACTTTATATGTAAGTGGAATCATAATATGATGGAAAGATGAAATGGAATAAATGGAGCGATGAAGTATAATTTACTTTTTAATGAAAATTATAGAAATATTAAATAAAAATAAAATGAAGGAATAACTCACCGTCTAATTATAAAGCATATTTTCCTACAAGGGAGAAAGTGAAAAGATAAGAGAAATGAAAGTTACGTAAGAACGATGAGTTAAACTATTTATATATATATATATATTTATATATATATATATAATTAAAATATAACGAATCGAGCGCGGTAGTTCGCGTTTTGAAATCGAACTTTTAAATGATTATACCGGAAGATCCGACGGTCGGATTTTCCCAAAACTGAAACCGCTAGGACCGTCTTGGAAAAATCTTTCCAACGATATATGCTGCGTTAAAATCCAACGGTTAGATCTTGAGAAAAGTAAAAATCAGAATTGATGGAAACAGCGCCAGGGTCGCCCATGACCTGAAGCGTCGTTAAATAAGGAAATTAATTATATTAAATAATTAAGGCAAGAATTAATCGTTATAAAATAAAATAACGATATGAAATATGTTTTTCTCAAAATATATGAATGCGAGATTATTTGGAAAGTCCGGGTTAATCCCATTCCAAATGATCGTACGGTTTCAAGAATCTCAGTATGAAGACGGCGTATGAAGACCGTAAATCTTCCCTCGAATGGACAACGATCAAGACTCTGAATTGGTTTGATCCCAATTCAAGGGTCGGGGTAATTGCCCAAACGTACGCGTTGATTTCACGGGTTTGACCCTAGTTCAGACCTAGAGCATGGGTGTAAATGGATGGTGTGTCTGATATCGTACCCATTAAATATCATATTGTCGATTTTCTGGTAATGTATAAACGATTGGTGGTAGAGAATTTATTCTCTACTTAACGCCCGTTTATATATTGACAGACGGTCGATGGTACGGTATGGAGTGACTGTTTGCGAACAAATTATGCAGTTGTAAACAACTGTAAAATCCGTTCGGCTTTCCTAAACAACAAGGATTGTTGTAGAGGGTGTCGAACTCTGGGACCAAATTATTTTATTAATAAATCCAATCAAGTTATCCCTAACTTTTGATTGGTGGAAAACAAAGAAAATAGCAGAAATTAAATAAAAAGAGAGTTTTAACAATAAGTGAAAGCAATTAGGGGATAATGACATAGATCAGATTCATAATCATCAATAGCCAAAGACTAACCAGATCTAATACATGTTTCTGTCACAAACATGAATCAACGATAATAGGTTTTTAGAAACAAATATGTAAATAACGACAAGCATAGCATATGCAGGAGCTCAGCTCTACAACCATAGACTATCAGGACAGATTCACTAATTAATTTCTAAAACCCTAAAATTAGATCTAGATCTGATAAACGTTAGATCGAACACGAATATATCCTGTGAAGGAGCATAGCTCTTAAACGACACAAAATATGAAGGTTCAGATCTAACCCTTAATTCAGATCCAAATCTTCATGTATACAGTCCTCATCTTTTGGCTATGTGATTCATATTGAATCATACTATCAGCGTCATCACCCCCTAATCAAAGGGGATTAGCTAGACATAGCTAAAGAAGAAGAGAAAAAGAAAATAGATAACATGAACATAAATAAAATAAACAAAAAGTAAAAAGAAAGAGAGAGAATGATTTTATTCCAAGAAGAGAATTACAGAATAAAACCTAATGTCTTTCAATGAATGAGATACAAGGTATTTATAGCTGATATGACAAAGGCTAGCTAGCTAATTACATAATGTGGGACTAAAGAAATAACCCAAATAACACATAAGCCAGTGTGAACGCAGCTTTAGAGTGAGTGGTTTAGCAAATAGGCTAGTGTGAACGCAACATGAGTAAGAGGCCTTCCAAATGAGCTAATGTGAATGCAGTTTGAGTCTTTATTGAGCCAAATCTTCTTAACTGAAATATAATTGCAACCGTTCTTCAAGCTTTAGACTCTTCAAGCTTTAGCAATTTTAAACTTCACTCTTTTTTAAGCAAATTCTTCATGCTTTTATCCATCAAATGCTCTAAACCATGCTCCTTGTCAACAATCTGAAAATACAGCTATAAATACAAAGTATCAATTATTTTAAAGGGAAAATAAGATAAATAAGCGGATAAAATATACACATTTATGTGTATATCAGTGACGGTGTGGCATGCTAAGATGGAATGATCAAGGTTTCTTGTTGAAAAGCAGAACCTTGTGGTATGACATACATGACTTCACGAGCCTCACACACTGGTTGAGTCTAGAAAGGGGGAAGGGAACGCAGGGAAAGTAGCACGTTTCTTTCTAGTTAGTAGTCATTTTACTTTTGGAGGATGATGAAACGAGGCGCCTCGGATAGGTCCTATAGGACCGGGGAACGTGTGCTTAGGAATAACTAATCCTCTAAGCTGTATGTGAGGACCGGCCCTGCCATTATCCAAGGGTTAACTGCGGGTAATCCTGGGGCATTAACTAGAGTGTCTCAAATCGGTAAGGAGTCCTCCCTAGCCTGGACTCATGATGGAAACCCAAATTTCCAATACGACCCCGACGGATTTGATTGTATTACTAGTACGGAGGCATAATATATGGTACCTATGCTTCCTAGGATTGATATTTTTATTTTGAATGGTTTAAAACATATACATTAATAATAAGTATTCGTTTCGTATTTGGCGTATTTAGCATGTTTAACCACCATAAGGTAAAACTCTATCCTCTTGGTGTGCGTTGCATTGTGTGATGGGACCTGAGTCTTATGGTGGTTCCATTTTTCAAAAAGACATTGCGTTGTGTTACGTTTTATTTATCTGTACTGACACTGTAGTTATGCACAGCAATCCATTGGTACAACCCGTTCCGCATTAGCGGCGTGGTCTTTGAATTTGCCTTATTTTTGTATGAGATAAGTTAGTTAAGAATTCTCACACCAGTCCCACGACTGACCCATCGTTTGTTTCACCTTTTTGCAAACTTGGGTGCCCTCTCATCTACACGGGCAGCCAAGTAGACAGGTTCCCTTTCTGCTTGGAGTTTCTTTGGAGCAGCTTATTTTCTCTCTCTTGGAATTTGCTTTGGTGAAGAGGTGATGACTTGGAGCTTCGAAGACCCTTTATCTTTTGTTTCTATGGCATCTTTTCTTTTCTTTTCAGACATCAGACTTATTTCTTTTCTGCAAACTTGTTGTAATAACTTAGTTTCTGTGACTGTGGATTTTCTATTGCTGATGACATTATATATCCGCTGCTATGATGTTATTACTTTATGGATTTCCTTTGCTATATTGTATCTGTGTTCTGTTTTATTGTATTTATGTTGTATTCCATATGATTTTTCCTTGCTTTCACTTGTGGAAGTTTGGGGTTATCACAACATCCCACCTCCCCCTTCGTGGAAAACCCAACAAACTTCTTCCAGACCCCAGTATTTCCTACCGCATGGTTTTCTACATGCACCGATTTATCTCCATTTTTCCATTACTTCATTTTAGTTATGTGCTTCCTCCTGTGTAAACAATGAACCCCCTGTAAACCAAGACAAAACACAACGCCCTTTCCTATAAAATTTGCAACTACCACCTTATTCTCCACCGTAACCTTTTCCACCTAATATGCTCGCCATTTCAGTTCTCACACACCACATCAAAGTACTTAAACCCTTCATATCATTACCTGCTAGTTGCCACCAATGCACCAGTCATCTGAAACTGTACTCCCGGTCACTGCTCCCATTTATCTCACCCATAACCGCATGCCCACACTCCACAGCCTTGCTTCATATTGTTTCTAAACTCACCAACCATGCCATCATGCTACTGACGAAAATGACTGGTTGTACACCATTACTTCACGTGAATAAAATGTCACCCTCCAGAAGGTCAATGCACTTTCCTCACAATATCAAAAACTAAATACTCACAGTCATTCCTATATTTCCAATGACTGCTCCAGCTCTTCATACACTGGAAACAAAACCTGCGCCCAATTTTTTGTAAAACCCACGCCTACTTTCCCCCAGTCCCATGCTACTGTATACCAATCCGCAAGATCCCCTTATACATATTTTTATCATATTTATAGTGGCCGATTCAGCCATTAACGGTTTTAGTTAGAAGCTTGGGTTTTGTTTCTGTAAATGGGGAACTTTATATAGACTGAGGGAAAAGGATAAGAACAAGGTGTTTCAACTATACAACATAGGATGAAATATCTTCACTAGGCATGTCTTAATATAGAGTTTAGATATGCTTATCTTTGACAATTTTCGTTAGGCAAATAGGATGGACTAGGGTAGGCGAATGGTTCATCTAATTTTGAGATGTCTTGACATAGCTCTATATCTTACTGTGCTTGAAAATGATGGGTCACAAAATCTTGGCAATGAAGTAATATGAATGTGTATATGTTTGGTTACTTCAGCGTGAAGTATTAGGGGTATGGTTCTTGTAAAACTAGGTTGCAGGTGTACATTTAGTTCGAGGAAAGCTGATATTAAATTTGTATTTGAACTATTTATGTATTTGAGAAACATGCATTTAGCTTTAGAATCATATACTCACATAATTCATATAGCTTAACCATATGAAATATATATTATGTTTTGGTATTATAGATGCTTATCCTACCTTGCTATATAAAAATTCCATTTATGTACACGCTGTTATGGACAAAAGTAAAAATACCATCGTGACGAACAATGTGCCAAGATCCCAAAAATATAATAATATCGGTAGGTTAACTCATATTGTGAAACCCCAAAATATTGATATAGGGTGTAAAATACTCCAAATAAAAATTTGCGTGTTTAATTAATTAAAAATTACAGTAAAATTCAAAAAATTAAATTATCACTACATCTCAAAGGTCTTGTCCAAATTCAAAACCGATATTTAAATATATTTAAATAACTGTTATGGTCAAAACCGATTATGCCGCTGTTTTTCTGAATATTTGATTTGGACATAACTTACAATTTATGATGCGAAATCTCCATTTTTCACTTCCATTAGAAAAATATAGTTTAATAGATTCCAACGTTTCTTGTTTCAAAGAAATCCGACTAATATCGGATCCAGTACACTTAGTTGAAGTTCAAAACATTAAATTACGAACTGTCGCGCCATTACGGGCTCAGTTATAATTATATTATAATAAATACATTTGAACTGTTGTTTAAATAATATATTCGTTACTGTAATTCAATTCTAGATTGAATTATATCGATTAAATCATTCAATTTACTCAATATTGCCACTTCAATTATTTCCGACTATTTGGAAATAAAATATTTTATTACTCCACTACTTATACAAATTAAATATTCAAAATATTTGAATTTAAACCATTTAAATTAGCTAACCAATATATAAAAAAATTAAATAAATTAATTATTTAATTGCTAAAATTCCGGGACGTTACATACCTTCCCCCTTAAAAGAATTTCGTCCCCGAAATTACTAAGGTAGGGAAAATGATATGAATCCTATTATAACTAGATTAAAGATCTTTTGTTTACTTCTTGATTCTAGTTTCAACTGAACCGATTAATTCTAATTAAAAATTAATTTTTTCTTATTAACAAATACTTTCAGAAATTCTGAAAATTTCCTAACAGCTTAAATTTTCGGAGAATTTTGCCAGCATCTCCTCTACACGGCTCATTCAGTACTACTACAACTTGTCTCTCTGGGCATCTTCCAAACCAAAAGAAAATCAAACAGCCAAACGGGTTGCCAACAGACTCATAAAAAATCTCATACTCGTATGAAATATAAATATGTACCTTTTCGATTGGGCATCCAATTCTAACTCTTCCATTTGATATTCCATCAGCATATACCCATGCATTTCCAATTGAACTTCAATCCACTTACCTACATCCAGTCATTCTCTAGTACCAACACCAAATTTCAATTCAAACTCCAATTCCAAATTCTTACTCAACACTTCAATTGCATAAACATATTCAGTTCCATCCAAAAAATTTATTTCACAAGTTCAATTACTTTGCCAAGTTAAATTCTATTCCAATATGATTTCCATTTAACTGGCTTCAATTCAATTCCAATTTTATTTCAGTACCATTTTCCATCAAATTTAATTTCTCCTTAACTGTTTTTGTTAATCTCCATTTGCTTTGACAATCTTTACTTAACTTCTTAAGTTAAATTTATTTCCATTATTACAAATTCATCTTTTATACTTGTTTTAATTCAAAACAATATCGTCTTGGGAGTTTTAAACAACTTTGCCTTTCTAGAATAAATATTCCTTTTCAGGATTCAAAATAATTTGTTTTCTCAAAACAATTTCAAAACAATATCTTTTGGTAGTAATCCGTCACTTTAGAAACTCGAAAATGAATATTGATGATGTGGCCATCCATCATCGGTATTATTCTCTGACTGCCGAAGTGAGTTCAATACTATATCACATTCAAAACTTATTTTTCAAACAATTTTATCTTGAAATTTACTTCCAAATATCCTTTCCAAATGCTTGAAACACATTCCCAAATCTTTCTTAGGATTTTAATTTTTCCATATATTCAATTCAAAATTCATTTACAACACTTTTCCAAGTTTCTAGAGTTTTATTTCAATTCTGGTTTTAAATTCAGATTTAGTTCATCTGATTTTGCATATTATACTTATATAATATTTCGATTGGTTATTTATATAACCGTCTAAATTTTAATCTTATGCGATTATAATAACAACCAACACATCCAATATATATAATAATGATTCCAATATATTTTACTTCTTTTTGTATTAGAATATATTTTGGGTAAAATTATTTCATTTACCTAGCTTTTTAAAACAATACTATGTCGAATTTCTCTATCCAAGCATTTATAAATCCCTATCGACCACGTCAGCTAAACGTGTCGATCTCGTATTTATATACCACTCAACAGATCAATCAACACAATATAAAACAGTTTTTATACTACTTTACAAATACGCGCTCATATATTCACACTCAAACTCAATCTAGGGTATTAGTAACCCTATCACTACTGAGTTACGCCACAGAGCCAAGGTAATTACTTAACCTTCAGCTCTGATACCAACTGTAAAGGCCTGCAATTCCGTACCAATTTGAGCTGACTAATCTCCTACACCTTCAACCCAAAATGCACGAAAAAACAGATCTTTAATAGAAAGAAATAAGAGGATGAGGAAGATAAGATAGAACTAATAGAATAGAAGAATAAGAAGAACTTCAAAATCAGAGTAAACACGAATCTCACAGCGGAACGAATAACATATATTACATATAACATAACTCTGAAATACAAATATAAATGTGTATACATACCATATCAGAGTACAACTCATATATATTACAGCGGAAATAATCTCTAACTAACTAATGGTGAAGCCTTCTGCTTCTAGCTCCTCCAAGTGTATCTGTAAAAGCCTAAACACTTGTCTGCCCATACAAATTTGGGCACCTAAGAGTTTAGGAAAAACACAAACAAATAAACTCTGGGTCAGTCATGGGACTGGTGTGAGTAAACTCCAACCATATTGTTTAACTTTGGAAACCCTTCTGAAATAAAAGAATAATAGTAAGACCAGCCCACACATAAACATGGACGGTTTTTACCGTACTATAACCCAAACATTTTGATATCAAAATCTAGTGATATTAAAATAATGTCTAATCAAATAAATATCCAAATAGCAGAACGCTTGCATCTCAAGCTCCACACACACATATACATATATATAATATAAAATCAAAAACCGCAAGGCACTTGTTGGAGATTAATTCCAATAGAAAAGATATGTGATCACCTTCCGATCAGTGTACTCTAGAGGGTATACACTGGGGTTCAACAAGAACGTCTTGCAGCTCGGCTACACATGACCGCCCACTCATTTAAATTGAGTATAACGAATATATTGTCACCCACGGTTGTTGGCCATCCAACCATAATCCAAAGATACAGAATCGAAAAGAAGAACAAATATGAATTTTCTCTAGATCGGTGATAATACACCCTGCTCGGGTATGACCCAACTAGCCATGCTGCCCGCCTGATTTCTGTTATTTCTCGGTTGTGAGGCTAGAGGCTACGTCTATCTTTTCAGAACATCTGATCACCATTCACCTTGAATGCCAAATCATTAAACCCGTCAATTCACTAATCGATTTCTAAAATATCACGAATATAAAAAGCTAAGAGGAATGAATTCCTCTGCCACCAGATGTAATACCTTTAAGAGATCAACCATACGTGATTTGTTAGGTATACTCTGTCAGACACTCATCCATACAAGTTGTCCTAGGACTGGACAAACAGAAAACATCATTCTGGAATAGAACGACCCTTGCATTTCACTCCATCTTCAATTATCTTCAGCATAATCTAATTCACAATGCCTATGCCTATACGGAGTGATTTTCGAATAATAAATCCAACTCGTCTCTCCGTATTAACACCGATGGTCAAAACACTTCGATAGTCGGTCATTTAACAATCGAAGTAAAAACAAACATCCATTCAAATGTACAACTAAACATCACACAATCACGGGCACTTTTTATTTAACATTCGTTTTTATTATTCAAATTCCCATATCTTACCAGATATTTCTCAAACCCCGTTTTAGCCTTTCCATACTTCTTGGAAAACATTCCCAGTTATTATAAACTCTTATTCTCCTATGTTCCAGAAAATATACGTTATTAACATTCGAAATATTTCCATTCTTTTTTCCATTCTTTATTTTCTACACTTGGATAATATACCCTATCTACATTGGAAAAATATTTCCAATTTCGTTATAAACATTTTAATCTGCCACACGTTCACTTTTAAATTAATATTCACTTTAAAACGTGAATATCATCCCTATTATAGAAATCTGAACACCTTTATCAAATAACTTTTTATTCAAGTAATAAACACCCTTATCTTGTTTACCGAAATCTCTTTCATAATTTTATATTCCCATTCCAATTTATAAACTCTGTTTCTAAGTCAACTTCTTGTTAAATCAATATCAAGTTTATAACTAACATTGATTACATATCCTGTTATAATCTATTGGTTTAAACTAAATATTAACTATCCTATCAGATTATAATTCCTAAAAATAATTTTCTTTAATACATTCGACATCGTCGAATTATGGTTCCAATTCCTAATAGTGTTATTTAGTTCTAATCATATTCCAAACATTGAAATGATGCCATTGTTTTCTGAAACGATTCTCCAATTTCTCTTTCTAAACTCATTCTTATATTTCTTTATACAAACATCGTTACTTATTACTTTAGAATAAGTGGATTTCAAACCAAACTGTTTTCATTTCCTAGGGAATAGTGCTATATATAAAAATCACGCTTAAGCTTGGTCAACAACGTTAATTTATCGTTACAGTTCAAAAACTTGCAATACGCTGCAATATCCCCTTTATAACTAATCTTGATCTCTTTCTGTTACAAACTGATACCATTCCTCGATAATAGTGAAGCCGTTCAAGTTGGGGTATTTTATTTACCTCTCAGACCTTGATCGACAACGTTCTTATCTTAGAATAGGTATAAGTCCGTAACTCTAACCCCTTATTATTTCTAATCTTAATCAAACTGTATTTCTTGTTTCATTTTACAGTATAGTTTTATAATGCCATATACTTACTTTGAAATCTTTGTTGTTTATGGCTATTTATATTAGATATTAACCCTTCACTTCAATCTCGTTATACAACTCCATTTATACTCCTTTACCCATAACTCTTTAACGCTCTTTGTCCTTTGACAATTCTCTTTTCATTCGAATTATTTAATTCAAGTAAAACATCCCATTACAAACTTAATGCCATTTTGAATAATTGACTAATAATTATTCGTCTCTAAAGTAAAACAGTTTACTTAATTATTAATCTAAAATAGATTAATTTCTTACTTTATATAACAATAACTTATTATATTAGTTCAACAATCATTTAAGCTTCATTAAAAGGGTAATTAAAAATTAAGAAAATCTTATTAATTTAAACAATTAATTTCTATGCTATTATCATTAGATTAATTTAAGACGTTTTAAATCTAATAATCATTTTCCAATAAACTAATTGATTTAGTCCACTTTAAACCATCAATTAATTCGTTAACTGATTCTAATTACTTTACTTTATTAGATTAATATAGTTAACCTAATAATATTCCTTTACCATTTGTCCTAAAATAGTTATCTAAACTATTTACTTATAGGATGATTACAGCTTCATAACTTATTTAAATTTCACATAATCGTTTATATTTACTTTATAAAAACGAACTATAAAATACCAGTTTATAATAGAACTTCTATTACAGTTTAAAACTACGTTTTAATTATAAAAATATACTTTTTATAACTAACTTCATTGATTTGCCTGACGGCCAATCATCTTCTTAACAAAAAGACGGGTTTATGGTCGACTACTGCCATTTCCTTAATCGATATCGTTTATTTATTAAATCAAAATAACGTTGAATTTCCATTAAACATCAATATCCACACAGGGTTTCAATGTCATTTGGGTTCAAACAGTGCATATATAAATAATATAAAACAAACAGTACATATAAATATTGAGGAATCTGGTTGGATTCCTCCAACTGGTTTCTTGCATCCACAGTTGTTAGTCAACACAATTAATACTGATTCCATACTGGGGAATATTATAATCGATGAAATCATTATACAATCAATGATGAATACATATGCAACGATATATATTATTCAACCAATTTAATTGTAATCTACTTAAATGACCATCACACAGCAATCAACCATTATTTAAAATATAATTATAATATTTTAAAATAGAACAGAGTTAGTGAGTTTACTCACCTTTGCGCGTTAACCATTAAATACCGATTTGTATCAGTTGATTAAAGCTAGGCGTTCAATTCTGCCATAAATTCAAACGTGCTTCAAATTGCTCCAACCCGACTTCATAGCGTTGCCAGCTTCCGTGCGATTCCAAAGTGATGGATCGTTCCTAAAACTGTGTTCGTATGCCCGAGATATTACATTTATAATTAGGTATACATTATTTAATTTAAAATAAACATATATATTTTATTCATTTTGGACCTCTTACTCACCAAATCCGGCTCAAACTCCATTGTTTTTAACATTACGGCCCTTGTGATCTCCATCCCAAAGTTATACAGCAGCTACCACGCATGTGCAGACATCCCATTTACTTAACTTGTAATCTTTCCCCACTTTAGACTCTTTTTTTTCTTTTTTTTCATGGGCTTTACAAGTTCAAGCCGGACCAAAACCATCCCCATGCACCCGCCATCCACCCCAACAGTAGCTCGTCTACTTTGTTTCTCCAATTCTGCTACCGTCATTATGCTCTCCCCCATACCGTAAGTACCACCTTCTACCTTAACACTTCCATCCTTAATACAAAAACACATGTGCTTCCTACCAGTTAATACTTCTGTTCCAATTTCTAAACCTCAAAGTTCAACTCCACACTGTGACAACTGACGTGCGTTCTTCCCTCACGGCCCACTCTTCTTTTTTAACAAAGTCACTGTCGTGACTACACCCCACCTCCCCCTTCACGGAAAACCCAACAAACTTCTTCCAGATCCCAGTATTTCCTCCTACATGGTTTTCTACATGCACCGATTTATCTCCATTTTACCGTTACTTCATTTTAGTTACGTACTTCCTCCTGTGTAAACAATGAACCCCCTGTAAACCAAGAAAAAACACCACACTCTCTCCCATAAATTTTGCAACTTCCACCTTATTCTCCACTGTAACCTTTTCCGCCTAATACGTTAGCCATTTCAGTTCTCACACACCACTTCAAAGTACTTAAACCCTTCATATTGTTACCTGCGAATTGCAACCAACGCACCAGTCATTTGAAACTGCACTCCCGGTCAACGCTCCCATTTATCTCATCCATAACCGCACGTCCACACTCCGCAACCTTGCTTCATATTGTTTCTAAACTCACCCGCCATGCCTTCATGCTACCGACGTAAATGACCGGGTGCACACCATTACTTCACACGAATAAAATGTCACCCTCCAGAAGATCAACGCAATTCCCTCACAATATCAAAAACAAAATACTCACAATCATTCCTATATTTCCAATGACTGCTCCAGCTCTTCATACACTGGAAACAAAACCTGTGCCCAAATTTTTGTAAAACCCACGGCTACTTTCCCCCAGCCCTATGCTACTGTATACCAATCCGCAAGCTCCCCTTATATATAATTTTATCTTATTTATAGTGGACGATTTAGCCATTAACGGTTTTAGTTAGAAGCTTGGGTTTTGTTTCTGTAAATGGGGAACTTTATATAGACCGAGGGAAAAGGATAAGAACAAGGTGTTTTCAACTGTACAACATAGGACGAAATATCTTCACTAGGCATGTCTTAATATAGAGTTTAGGTATGCTTATCTTTGACAATTTTTGTTTGGCAAATAGGATGGAATAGGGTAGGCAAATGGTTCATTTAATTTTGAGATGTCTTGACATAGCTCTATAGCTTACTGTGCTTGAAAATGATGGGTCACGAAATCTTGGCAGTGAAGTAACATGAATGTATATATGTTTGATTACTTCAGCGTGAAGTATTAGGGGTATGGTTCTTGTAAAACTAGGTTGCAAGTGTACATTTAGTTCGAGGAAAGCTGATATTAAATTTATATTTGAACTATTTATGTATTTGAGAAACTTGCATTTAGCTTTAGAATCATATACTCACATAATTCATATAGCTTAACCATTTGAAATATATATTATGTTTTGGTATTATATATGCTTATCCTACCACGCTATATAAAAGTTCTGTTTATGTACACGCTGTTATGGACAAAAGTAAAAATACCATCGTGACGAACAATGTGCCACGATCCCAAAAATATAATAATATCGGTAGGTTAACTCATATTATGAAACCCCAAAATATTGATATAGGGTGTAAAATACTCCAAATAAAAAGTTGCATATTTAATTAATTACAAATTACAGTAAAAATTAAATTATCACTACGTCTCAAAGGTCTTGTCCAAATTCGAAACCGATATTTAAATATATTTAAATAACCGTTGTGGTCAAAACCGATTATGCCTCTATTTTTCTAAATATTTGATTTGGACATAACTTACAATTTATAACACGAAATCTCCATTTTTAACTTCCATTAGAAAAATATTGTTTAATAGATTCCAACGTTTCTTGTTTCGAAGAAACCCGACTTATATCGGATCCCGTACACTCAATTGAAGTTCAAAACGTTAAATTACGAACTGCCGCGCCATTATAGGCTTGATTATAAGTATATTATAATTAATACATTCAAACTTTCATTTAAATAATATATTCGTTACTATAATTCAATTCTAGATTGAACTATATCGATTAAATCATTCAAATTACAAAATACTGCCTCTTCAGTTATTTCCGACCATTTTGGAAATAAAACATTTTATTACTCCACTATTGATTTTGAAACACCCCACCTCCGTTAAGGTCACTCATAAAGGGAATGCCTTAACTTTGGTGGAGGTTTATAAGTAAAAGTCACAGATAAACACAAGACAGATATAAACACACATATTTTAAGCAGCGGAAAACAACAGACTTTTATTTCATAAATACGTGTTCATACAAAACATTCCCATAATTGTCTCATAATACTTCCAAAAATATTACATCCTCATTTTTGTCTTGATTATTAAAGAAGCATAAAACATAAATAAAGTAACAAAATCCCCCATAGTGATATCCAAATCCATGATCCTAGCAAAAGAGATCCAAACCATACATCTGTTGTCTTGAAGCTTGCAAAGAGTCTGGCTAAGATGGGTTGTTTCCTTCCTGTGGACCTGGAGGGGGGAGGGGGGAAACGAAAGAAAAGAAGACGAAAAGAAAATAAAGTCAGACATAAAGCCTAAGTAAATCTAGTGACTCTTCAGTATGTGAATAAGGAAAAGGGCATGATAGATATAAACTGAAAACAGGAAAGCATCATAAGCTAAGGGAGTGTAGTCTAGAATCGAGTATACTATCGCACCCACACTATATCTCTGCACCTACTAGAACTTATTCTAACTGGCACCCCATGCTGAGGGTGAGGTGATCCCCTTTTTCTAAAGATCGGCTCCTACTCGCATAAACACATGTGTCATACGACCCCCAAGAATTGTAGATACCTATGCTGGTCCCACCATGGGGTGTATCAAGACCGATGGTGGCAGCCTGACACAATTCTAGAATACATAGGTTATACTACTGGTGCCCTAGTACCCTATTTGTCTGCTCCGGAGTGTGTGCACGCCCTCACCCCATTAGAACCCACACTATGCACCCACCGCCGTCGTTTTTGACCGCTGACAATCAGTCCAGTAATCGTGCCCCGCCCTGCCTAGTTTCAGGGTACCATGATACCTAAATTGGGTTACTACTGAAACGGGTCCCTTTTTACTAGGGTTTTCTAGTCAAACATGTTAAGTGGTTAAGTGTCTGTATTTACCTAACCTCACCCATCAATTCTTGTTAACATGTTGAATTTGGTTTAAGTGTTTTAAGTTGACTTAACCCTGCCATCTGTCCTTAGCCTCTTAAAGCACCGACCACTCACATTAGACAGATATCGCTACGGTTACTGGATATGCCAGTCGGTTCCAGGCCGGTTTACACCGTAGCTCAGTCTAACCTCGGGTCCTTATTGGGCTTAATGCTTAACCACCCACATTGGATAGGTATTGTTGTGACTACTGGACAGTCGGGCGGGTCTGGGCAGGTTTACATCACAACTCAATCCAACCTCGGGTTAAGCATATCGTATTTTCTAAATTTACATATTTGTCTCTTTTTAATTTTATATGTAAATGTTTACGGCCCAATTATCCAAATTCATTATTTTTGGGTATAACAATTTATACCGCCCAAATGTCACAGTCGTTGGCATGTGCCAAACATGCCAACGCATATATTTGTCATGCTTTACACCCAACGCTATTACCTCCATTTGTACGTTCGCAATTTTATAACAAATGTTGGGCTCGACACAATTCAGCCCAACTTTATAAACATAAGAAAAGGGGAAACCAAGAACATGTAACATTTTATAATACATAAAGGTGTGTGGCGCATGAACTTGCAATTTAGCGATTCAACTAACATAAACAATGGGTCATGTGAACTTGCATTCAAATAGGCATATTACTAAATAGGTGTCACATAAAATGGCATATTTAGACTTATACAAACTTGGGTTTAAACATGTTTAACTTGGCATAATGTCAACCACAAAACTAACATGTTGTATATTCACCAAAATTTCCGATTTTAACATCTAATCATATAGCCTATTTCAACATGAAACTTGCATAGTTTATGTAACCCAATCGATACTTAACATAGATCCAATTATACTTGCAATGAACATAAGAAGTATACATAGGTTTTTGGGTCATGGAGGCATAAAAAGTCTCAATCTAGAACATGTTTACAAAAGTCTTAATTTAGACTTAAAAGATATATATAGTCCATGCTATCGACATAAACATAAAGGGATCAAATTCTAGTTTTTGCCACAAACTTGCAAGTGCTATTATTTACATATACAAATGTCCAATAGGCTTGCATCAATCAATTTATGCCACAAATATCAATACACAAATCATGACAGAATCATTACAATACACAGAATTTACATCATTATTATACAATAACACAATTCTATTTTCGTTTACATCGAATCATGTCATAGTTTTTATTCATATTCTGAAAGATCACTATACTTACAACGGTTGATGAAATCTTGTTTTCTGATTTCTGTATTCTGATTTGGAGATGCTCTCCTTTGGGTAGCAAAGTTGCGTTGAATAATTTGATTAAGCTTTAGTTTTCTTCTTAATTTGATTCGTCTCTAAGCTTCTCTCTCTTGACGGCTACGCTTAATTCCTTCCCGGCAGCATGACGACTCCAATCTTATTTTTTTGTGTGAATTTTAGTTGAGACTTAGGGTGTATATATAGAGTTTCAGATTGTTTTGAGCCGTCAGATGAAGGCAAGAGGAATCCAGACCATACAAAGTACAAAGAGCCAATCAAGAGGTGACATGTCGGCCTAAATGACACACCAAGCACAGAAATTCGAGCCAGAGCCAGACCCAGCCAGCCTAGTCGACCAGGCAGGTCGACACTATGGTCGACCTGGGGGTGACCAGGTCGACACCATGGCCGACCTGGTCCCTGGGCGGGAATTTTCCCGCCCAGCCCAGTTTGAGTCTGTTTTTCGAATTTCGAATTTGAAACTGAGCTGTTTGAATTTTTAATTAATTCTGAAACTTCTGAAGGTCATAACTCCTTCATACGGAGTCCGATTCACGCAAGCTCGGACTCTATCTCAAGCAGAATTCCGAGACGAACGCAATGGCTTAATCCATTTCCCTTAATTCTTTCATTTATAATTAATTACCCTTTAATTTATGATGTTTTATTGTTATAGAATTTACGGGGTGTTACATTCTCCCCCTCTTAAAAGGATTTCGTTCCCGAAATCTTCAAGTTAGGAAGAATGTATATCCTATCATCCAATCGTCCATCTACTCAACGAACAAACACAGGCGTCTACTGTCCTTAAAAGACTTCTAATGCTTCATGATCATATGCATAGTGTGTGTACATGTCCTTATCTAATGCAGAAATCAGGCGGTCCACTAATTCAGTTGACCTCCTAAATGCGAATAATGTAAGTGTCATGAATCCATTATGTATGCAAATTTTTCCTACTCATAATTCTACATGAGTGCACAACTATCCATACAAATGCGACAACCATATGACAGCATATCAAATTTCAACTACATACAAATGAGAATACATATATGCATATGCAATATGAAGTGACTGAGCCGAGCTAAACCTAGGGTGTGTGTATATACATCCACGAGCAACCACTAGCAATCACTAGCAACCACTTGCAGCCATCATCCATAACATGTTTTCAAATACGTGTTTGCATCCATTTGTTTTCTACCTAAGGAGTTAGGAAAAGGACCGAGAAGATATACCTAAAAAGATAGATAAATCATAACTTAAGGAAAAAGTGAGATCAAAGATGTACCCTCAAAAAGAAAAGGGTAGGCAGCGCGTATTTTGTCCTCAGTTTCCCAAGTCGCGTCTTCCTCGGCATCGCTCCACTGAACTTTAATGAGCTTGACTTCGCGATTTCGTAGCTTTTTCACTTCAGATCCTAAAATGCGGGTTGGAACTCTCCTCACAGTTGCTTCATGTTCCACTTCGGCTTCTTCTAGAATGCTAGGCTCCACTACTTCCGTGGACTCATGTAAACACTTCCGGAGGTGAGAAACATGAAAGACGTTGTGAACTCCGGCCAATCTCTCGGGTAGCTCTAATCTATAGGCCATCTTCCCAACCTTCTCGATGATAGGAAACGATCCTACAAATCTTGATGCTAGCTTTCCTGTGGATCCAAAGCTAACAACGTTCCTTAAAGGAGATACCTTAAGGAAAACCCTGTCCCCAACCTCAAACTCAAGGTCGGTCCTTCTCTTGTCTACGTAGGATTTCTGTCTATCTTGGGCCATTTTCATCCTTCTTCGTATCAAGTCCACTTTTTCTGAAGTCTCTCTAATCATGTCGGGTCCAAGAATAAGCTTATCTGTAGACTCCCACCAACAAGTTGGTGATTTGCACGATCTTCCATATAAGGCTTCGAAGGGTGCCATGCCTATGGTAGCTTGGTAGCTGTTGTTGTAGGCAAATTCCACTAAAGGAAGGTGATCGTCCCATGTCCCTCCAAAGTCAAGAACGCAAAGTCTTAAAAGATCCTCTAAAACTCTATTCACCCTTTCCGTCTGGCCATCGGTTTGGGGGTGATAGGCCGTGCTCAAACATAACTGTGTGCCTACGGCTTCTTGCAGACTACGCCAAAACTCGCCTGTGAAGATAGGGTCACAGTCACTAACAATGCTGGAGGGTATCCCATGGAGTCGAACTATCTCCTTAAGGTAAAGAGACGCTAGAGATGAGGCAGTCCTTCTACTCTTGACAGGTAAAAAGTGGGCGCGTTTTGTAAGCCTATCCACTATTACCCAAATGCTAGTATTGCCCCTTCTTGACCTAGGCAGCCCATCAACGAAGTCCATTGAAATGCTATCCCACTTCCACTGCGGGACCTCTAGGGGATGAAGTAGTCCTCTAGGCTTTTTCTGTTCCGCCTTGACCTGTTGGCATACCATACACTTAGAAACGAAATCCACCACGTCCTTCTTCATGCCGCTACAAAAGAAAACTCCCTTCAAGTCCTTGTACGTTTTGTCTCCGCCTGGGTGTATTGTCATCTTGGAATGATGTGCTTCCTCGAGAACCTTCTTTACCAACTCCCTTGCTTGTGGGACGCATAGTCTTCCATCGCGTCTCAGCCAACCTTTATCGTCGATAGAGTACCTATTGAGGTGACTAGAAGTCTCACCGCTAATTAGCTTATCAACCACTTCAACTAGCTGAGGGTCTTTACGTTGTGCAGTCCCTATTGTATCCAAAAGAGTGGGGCGTACTTCAAGAGATGCTAACAAACCCGGTACAAAATCAGAGGAGGGCCTAAAGTTAAAACTGACTATATACTCTAGGCTTTGCCTTTCTAAAAGGAGTGGGCTTAGGGTCAGCTTCTTTCTACTCAAGGCGTCTGCTATTACATTGCCCTTGCCCGGAGTATAGGAAATCTAAAAGTCATACGAGGCAAGAAACTCCATCCATCTCTGTTGCCTCAAGTTAAGATCTTTCTGCGAGAAAAGATATTTCAACGATTTATGGTCAGTGTAAAGTTCGAACTTCTCACCTAGGAGATAATGGCGCCAAGACTTAAGTGCAAAGACGATGGCGGCTAACTCAAGATCGTGGGTTGGGTAGTTCTTTTCATGAACTTTCAATTGCCTTCCACCATAAGTTACTACCCTCCCTTCTTGCATCAAAACAGCGCTTAGCCCCGTCCAACATCCATCCGTGTAAACTGTGAACATCTTGCTTCCATCTGGCAGAGTCAGAACTGGGGCTATTGTAAGAGCCCTTTTCAAGCGTTGGAAAGCCAACTCGCAATCCAAGTCCCAAGCGAACGCTAGATTCTTCTTTGTCAGCCTTCTGAGTGGAGCTGAGATTTTTGCAAAATCCCTAATGAACTTGCGGTAGAAACCTGTTAGCCCTAGAAAACTTTGGACTTCGGTTGCGTTTCTTAGTGCCTTCCAGTCTTGCACCGCAACTACCGTCGCGGGGTCCACGACCAACCCTACTTTGGACACTACTTGCCCAAGAAATCTTACTTCTTCCCTCCAAAAGTGGCATTTGGAAAATTTTGCCTTTAGTTGATGTGCTCGGAGAGTATCCGTGATTTCTTTCAGATGTTGAGCATGCTCTTCCTCATTCTTTGAAAAGATCAAAATAATGTCCACGAAGACAACCAAAAATTTGTTGAGGAATTCTCTGAACACTCTACTCATTAGGTCTACGAAATAAGCGGTTGCGTTTGTCAAGCCGAAAGGCATGACAAGCCACTCGAGGAAACCGTCTGGGGTTCTGAACGCCGTTTTATCAATGCTATCTTCAGCTACTCTTAGCTGATGGAACCCAATTGCCAGATCAAGTTGGGAGAAAACCGACGCACCTACAAGCTGATCAAACAAATCGTCGATTCAGGGAAGAGGGTGCCTATTTTTCTTGGTCAATTTGTTTAACTCCCTATAGTCAACGCAAAGGCGAAGCGAACCGTCCGCTTTGGTTGCGAACACCACTGGAGCACCCCATTCTGAAATGCTCCGTCCAATGAACCCCTTTTCGAGAAGCTCTTTAACCTGCTTACTGAGCTCCTTTCTCTCCTTTGGAGCCATGTGTCTGACAGGTAAAGCTACGGGCTTTGCATTATCCACAAGATATATGCGGAAGTCTATTTCCCGCCTCGGAGGTAAGCCCTTCACCTCCTCAAAGACATTCGGATATTCCCGGACTACCCTAACCGACTGCAAATTCTCAACAGAAGCATTATGCGACTCTAGATAACTAAGCATAACAGCATTCAAGGGATTACAAGAAATTTCTAGAGTGTTACCAAGCCGAGTCAAGAGTCTAACTACTCTTTTCTCACAATCAAGAATGGCACCATTACTGGATAACCAGTCCATGCCTAAGATTAAACCCTATCCCGAAAAGCCCAAAACAAAGGCATTACAACTAAACTCAACGCTGAGAATAGAGATTTTCAAACCCAAACAAACCATTGACAAATAAGAGGATCCCCCAATTGGATTTGAAATACTAAGGGATCCTCTACCATACTAGTGTCTAGATGCATAGATTCTACTAAAGCAGATGAAATAAAGGAGTGTGATGCGCCAGAGTCAAAAAGTGTGCGAACTGGATGATCATAGAGATAGACTACACTTTCTACAGAAATATTACTACCTCGTTCCTATGGAGGTGCTGCCAGTGCATGAACTTGACCCCCTGAAGTGGATCTAGCCTTCTGTCCCTGCCCTCTCTTATTTGGCAGTCCTTAGCCAAGTGCCCAGTCTCTCCGCAATGGGAGCAACCACCCATCTTCGCCTTCCTCTTTCGGCAGTCTTTCGATATATGTCCAACAATGCCACAGAAATTGCACTTTCTCTTCTCACGGGGCTTATTGTTCTTCCCTCCTTTCTTGAAGTCTATTTTCTTAGCCTGTAAACCTTCTTTCTTTTCTTCCACCTTAGTCTCTTTCTTGCCCTTGTCTTCCTCGTGTAGTTACGCCATGTCCACCAAGCTTTCATAAGTCTCTCCCGTGGATACATGGGTCATAGCAAGGCTGTGTAGAGGCTCATTCAGACCTTTGACGAAGCGAAGCACCTTCTTGTGTTGGGTGTTTACTAAGTCCAGCCCAAATCTGGCCAGCAGATTAAACTGATTGACGTATTCTCTGATCGTCATGCTTCCCTGTTTAAGAGTTAGGAACTTCTCCATTTGCAGGCTTCTTTCAACTTGGGAGAGGAATTTCATCTCAAACCTTGTCCTGAAATCTTCCCATGTTTCCACTGGCCTCTGAGCATTGGTGATCTACCACCAATAGGAAGCTTCATCTTTAAGCAACCACACTGCTAGCTGTATCTTTTGCTTGTCATCGACTTCGAAGATGAAAAACAGATCCTCGGTCTCCTTTAGACAGTTTCTTGCTCCTACAAAGGATTCTGTCCCATAAAAGTCTTTTCCACCCATAGCGTTGAAGTCTCTACAAGTTTTTGTGAAGGCATTTCCACGAGGAGGAGGAGGAGGCGGAGGAGGAACCGCTGCCACTGGAGGAGGAATGTCTGCAGGGCCCGCGCCATTGGCCTTAGCTTCTAAGTACCTCCTAAACCAGTCGGGTATTGGTACTCCTTCTAGAAGGTTAAGGTCTCCAGACATGCTGAAACAGAAAGGAAAGATTTAAAACGATGGATAGAGAGAGAGATAGTGCACATGGCTTTTGAAACACCCCACCTCCGCTAAGGTCACTCACAAAGGGAATGTCTTAACTTTGGTGGAGGTTTATAAGTAAAAGTCATATATAAACACAAGACAGATATAAACACACATATTTTAAGCAGCGGAAAACAACAAACTTTTATTTCATAAATACGTGTTCATACAAAACATTTCCATAATTGTCTCATAATACTTCCAAAAACATTACATCCTCATTACTGTCTTGATTACTAAAGAAGCATAAAACATAAATAAAGTAGCAAAAATCCCCATAGTGATATCCAAAGCCATGATCCAAGAAAAAGAGATCCAAACCATACATCTACTGTCTTGAAGCTTGCAAAGTGTCCGACTAAGCTGGGTTGTTTCCTCCCTGTGGACCTGGGGGGGGGGGAACGAAAGAAAAGAAGACGAAAAGAAAATAGAGTCAGACATAAAGCCTGAGTAAATCTAGTGACTCTTCAGTATGTGAATAAGAAAAAGGGCATGATAGATATAAACTGAAAACAGGAAAGTATCATAAGCTAAGGGAGTGTAGTCTAGAATCGAATATACTATCGTACCCACATTATATCTCTACACCTACTTGAACTTATTCTAACTGGCACCCCATGCTGAGGGTGAAGTGATCCCTTTTTTTTGTAAAGATCGGCTCCTACTCGCATAAACACATGTGTCATACGGCCCCCAAGAATTGTAGATACCTATGCTGGTCCCACCATGGGGTGTATCAAGACCCATGGTGGCGGCCCCGACAAAATTCTCGAGTACATAGGTTATACTACTGGTGCCCCCAGTGCCCTGTTTGTCTGCTCCGGAGTGTGTGCACGCTCGCACCCCGTAAGAACCAACACTGTGCACCCACCGCCGTCATTTTTGACCGCTTACAATCAGCCCAGTAATCGTGCCCCACCCTGCCTAGTTTCAGGGTACCATGATACCTAAATTGGGTTACTGCTGAAACGGGTCCCTCGTTACTACGGTTTTCTAGTCAAACATGTTAAGTGGTTAAGTGTCTGTATTTACCTAACCTCACACATCCATTTTGTTAACATGTTGAATTTGGTTAAGTGTTTTAAGTTGACTTAACCCTACCTTTTGTCCTTAGCCTCTTAAAGCACCGACCACTCACATTAGACAGATATCGCTACGGTTACTGGATATGCCGGTCGGTTCCGGACAGGTTTACACCGTAGCTCAGTCTAACATCGGGTCCTTATTGAGCTTAATTCTTAACCACCCACATTGGATAGGTATTGTTGTGACTACTAGACAGCCGGGCGGGTCCGGGCAGGTTTAGGTCACAACTCAATCCAACCTCGGGTTAAGCATATCGTATTTTCTAAATTTACATATTTGTCTCTTTTTATTTTTGTATGTAATTGTTTATGGCCCAATTATCAAAATTCATTATTTTTGGGTATAACAATTTATGCCGCTTAAATGTCACATTCGTTGGCATGTGTCAAACATGCCAACACATATATTTTTCATATTTTACACCCGACGCTATTACCCCCGTTTGTACGTTCGTAATATTATAACAAATGTTGGGCTTGACACAATTCTACCCAACTTTATAAACATAAGAAAAAGGGGAAACTAAGAACATGTAACATTTTTATAATACAAAAAGGGGTGTGGCGCATGAACTTGCAATTTAGCGATTTAACTAACATAAACAATGTACATGTGAACTTGCATATAAATAGGCATATAACTAAATAGGTGTCACATGAAATGGCATAATTTTTGGCTTTCCTAGATGTGAGTTTTAAACATATATAACTAGGCATAATGTCAAACACCAAACTAGCATGTCACATGTTCATAAAATGTCCACTTATTGACATAACCCAAAGGTGTAAACTAACTTCCAATTAAGAAGTGTACTTTAACATGAAACTTGCATAGTTTATGTAACCCAAACGATATTTAACATAGATCCAATTATACTTGCAATGAACATAAGATGTATACATAGGTTTTTGGTCATGGAGGCATAAAAAGGTCTCAATCTAGAACATGTTTACGTAAGTCTTAATTTTAGACTTAAAAGATGTATATAGTCCATGCTATTAACATAAACATAAAGGGATCAAATTCTAGTTTTTGCCACAAACTTGCAAGTGCTATTATTTTCATATACAAATGTCCAATAGGCTTGCATCGATCAATCTATGCCACAAATATCAATACAAAAATCATGACAGAATCATTACAATACACAGAATTTACATTATTATACAATAACACAATTCTATTTTCATTTACATCGAATCACGTCACAGTTTTTATTCATATTCTGAAAGATCACTATACTTACAACGGTTGATGAATTCTTGTTTTCTGATTTTTGTATTCTGATTTGGAGATGCTCTTTTTTGGGTAGCAAAGTTGCGTTGATTAAGCTTTAGTTTCTTCTTAATTTGATTCGTCTCTAAGCTTCCCTCTCTTGACGGCTACGCTCAATTCCTTCCCGACAGCATGACGACTCTAATCTTATTTTTTTTGTGTGAATTTTAGTTGAGACTTAGGGTGTATATATAGAGTTTTCAGACTGTTTTGAGTCGTCAGATGAAGACAGGAGGAATCCAGACCATACAAAGTCCAACAGAGCCAATCAAGAGGTGACACGTCTGCCTGAATGACACACCGAGCCATAGAAATTCGAGCCAGACCCAGCCAGCCAAGTCTACCAGGCAGGTCGACTGGCAGGTCGACACCCAGGTCGACACTATGGTCTAACTGGGGGTGACCAGGTCGACCCTATGGTTGACCTGGTCTTTGGGCGGGAATTTTCCCGCCCAGCCTAGTTTGAGTCTGTTTTTCGAATTTCGAATTTGAAACTGAGCTGTTTGAATTTCAAATTTAATTCTAAAACTTCCGAAGGTCATAACTCCTTCATACGGAGTCCGATTTACACAAACTCGGACTATATCTTAAGCAGAATTCCGAGACAAACGCAACGGCGTAACCCGTTTCCCTTAATTCTTTCATTTAGAATTAATTACACTTTAATTTTATGAAGTTTAATGTTATATAATTTACGGGGTGTTACATTCTCCCCCTCTTAAAAGGATTTCGTCCCCGAAATCTTCAAGTTAGGAAGAATGTATATCCTATCATCCAATCGTCCATCTACTCAACCAACAAACATAGGCATCCACTGTCCTTAAAAGACTTCTAATGCTTCATGATTA
This sequence comes from Allium sativum, assembly GCA_030737875.1. Lineage (NCBI taxonomy): Eukaryota > Viridiplantae > Streptophyta > Magnoliopsida > Asparagales > Amaryllidaceae > Allium > Allium sativum. The sequence goes on along the minus strand of JASFAX010000042.1, from coordinate 4,628,174 downwards.
TATGCATAGTGTGTGTATATGTCCTTATCTAATACAGAAATCAGGCGGTCTACTGTTTCAGTTGACCTCCTTAATGCGAATCATGTAAGTGTCATGAATCCATTATGTATGCAAATTTTTCCTACTCATAATTCGACATGAGTGCACAACTATCCATACAAATGCGACAACCATATGACAGCATATCAAATTTCAACCATATACATATGGGAATACATATATGCATATGTAATATGAAGTGACTGAGCCGATCTAAAACCTAGTGTGTGTGTGTGTATATGCATCCACGAGCAACCACTAGCAATCACTAGCAACCACTTGCATCCATCATCCATAACCTGTTTTCAAATACATGTTTGCATCCATTTGTTTTCTACCTAAGGAGTTAGGAAAAAGAACCGAGAAGATATACCTAAAAAGATAGATAAAGCATAACTTAAGGAAAAAGAGAGATCAAAGATGTACCCTCAAAAAGAAAAGGGTAGGCAGCGCGTATTCTGTCCTCAGTTTCCCAAGTCGCGTCTTCCTCGGTGTCGCTCCACCGAACTTTGACGAGCTTGACTTCGCGGTTGCGTAGCTTTTTCACTTCAGTTCCTAAGATGCGGGTTGGAACTCTTCTCACAGTTGCTTCGCGTTCCACTTCGGCTTCTTCTAGAATGCTAGGCTCCACTACTTCCGCGGACTCATGTAAACACTTCCGGAGGTGAGAAACATGAAAGACGTTATGAACTCCGGCCAGTCTCTCGGGTAGCTCTAATCTATAGGCCATCTTCCCAACCTTCTCGATGATAGGAAACGGTCCTACAAATCTTGGTGCTAGCTTTCCTGTGGATCCAAAGCGAACGACGTTCCTTAAAGGAGATACCTTAAGGAAAACCCTGTCCCCAACCTCAAACTCAAGGTCGGTCCTTCTCTTGTCTGCGTAGGATTTCTGTCTATCTTGGTTCGTTTTCATCCTTCTTCGTATCAAGTCCACTTTTCTTGAAGTCTCTCTAATCATGTCTGGTCCAAGAATAAGCTTATATGTAGACTCCCACCAACAAGTTGGTTATTTGCACGATCTTCCATACAAGGCTTCAAAGGGTGTCATGCCTATGTTAGCTTGGTAGCTGTTGTTGTAAGCAAATTCCACTAAAGGAAGGTGATCCTCCCATGTCCCTCCAAAGTCAAGAACGCAAAGTCTTAAAGGATCCTCTAAAACTCTATTCACCCTTTCCGTCTGGCCATCGGTTTGGGGGTGATAGGCCGTGCTCAAACATAACTGTGTGCCTACAGCTTCTTGTAGACTCCGCCAAAACTCGCTTATGAAGATATGGTCTTGGTCACTAACAATGCTAGAGGGTATCCCATGGAGTCGAACTATCTCCTTAAGGTAAAGAGACGCTAGAGATGAGGCAGTCCTTCTGCTCTTGACAAGTAAAAAGTGGGTGCTTTTTGTAAGCCCATCCACTATTACCCAAATGCTAGTATTGCCCCTTCTTGACCTAGGCAGCCCATCAACAAAGTCCATTGAAATGCTATCCCACTTCCACTGTGGGACCTCTAGTGGATGAAGTAGTCCTCCAGGCTTTTTCTGTTCCGCCTTGACCTGTTGGCATACCATACACTTAGAAACAAAATCTGCCACGTCCTTCTTCATGCCGCTCCAAAAGAAGACTCTCCTCATGTCCTTGTACATTTTGTCTCCGCCTGGGTGTATTGTCATCTTGTAATGATGTGCCTCCTCGAGAACCTTCTTTACCAACTCCCTTGCTTGTGGGACGCGTAGTCTTCCATCGCGTCTCAGCCAGCCTTTATCATCGATAGAGTACCTACTGAGGTGACTAGAAGTCCCACCCCTAATTTGCTTATCGACCACTTCAACTAGCTGAGGGTCTTCACGTTGTGCAGTCCCTATTGTATCCAAAAGAGTGGGGCGCACCTCCAGAGATGCTAACAAACCCGGTACAAAATCAGAGGAGGGCCTAAAGTTAAAACTGGCTATATACTCTAGGTTTTGCCTTTCTACAAAGAGTGGGCTTAGGGTCAACTTCTTTTTACTCAAGGCATCGCTACTACATTGCCCTTGCCCGGAGTATAGGAAATCTCAAAGTCATATGAGGCAAGAAACTCCATCCATCTCTGTTGCCTCAAGTTAAGATCTTTCTACAAGAAAAGGCATTTCAACGATTTATGGTCAGTGTAAAGTTCGAAATTCTCACCTAGGAGATAATGGCGCCAAGACTTAAGTGCAAAGACGATGGCGGCTAACTCAAGATCGTGGGTTGGGTAGTTCTTTTCACGAACTTTCAATTGCCTTCCACCATAAGCTACTACCCTCCCTTCTTGCATCAAAACAGCGCCTAGGCCCATCCCGCATGCATCCGTGTAAACTGTGAACATATTGCTTCCATCTGGCAGAGTCAGAACTGGGGCTGTTGTAAGAGCTCTTCTCAAGCGTTGTAATGCCAACTCACAATCCAAGTCCCAAGCGAATGCTAGATTCTTCTTTGTCAGCCTTGTGAGTGGAGCTGAGATTTTTGCAAAATCCCTAATGAACTTACGGTAGAAACCTGCTAGCCCTAGAAAACTTCGGACTTCGGTTGCGTTTCTTGGTGCCTTCCAGTCTTGCACCACAACTACTTTCGCGGGGTCCACGGCCAACCCTTCTTTGGATAATACATGCCCAAGAAATCTTACTTCTTCCCTCCAAAAGTGGCATTCGGAAAATTTTGCCTTTATTTGATGTGCTCGGAGAGTATCCATGATTTCTTTCAGATGTTGAGCATGCTCTTCCTCATTCTTTGAAAAGATCAAAATATCGTCTACGAAGACAACCACAAATTTGTTGAGGAATTCTATGAACACTCTGCTCATCAGGTCTACGAAATAAGCGGGTGCGTTTGTCAAGCTGAAACACTCGAAGAAACCGTCTGGGGTTCTGAACGCCGTTTTATCAATGCTATCTTCAGCTACTCTTAGCTGATGGAACCCAGTTTCCAGATCAAGTTGGGAGAAAACCGACGCACCTACAAGCTGATCAAACAAATCATCGATTCGGGGAAGAGGGTGCCTATTTTTCTTGGTCAATTTGTTTAACTCCCTATAGTCAAAGTAAAGGCGAAGCTGTAACACCATTGCGTTCGTCTCGGAAAAATACGCGAAATAGAGTCCGAGTTTTCGAAAAACGGAGTCCGTATGAAGAAGATATGGCCTTCGGAAGTTTTGAATTAAATTTAAAATTCAAACAGAATAAAATAATTAAAAAATGGGGCCCAATGGGCCAGGCGGATAAAACACCCGCCTAGCCACCCAGGTCGACTGGGCTGTCGACCTGGGCTACCCATGTCGACAGGGCTGTCGACAGCCCTGTCGACAGGGGTGTCGACCTGGTCGAGCCCAGTCAACCTGGCTGGCCAGGTCTGTGTTTGGTCGAATTTTAGTGGTCTGCTTTGTCATTAGGGCTAGGTGGCGGGTTTTTATTGGTCTCTCTTCCTAATGAATGGCTATGATCTAACCTAGCAACATCAAGGGTCCTAATTAGTTCCTAACCTCTATATAAACAACCCTAGACTAAACCCTAATCTATTCATTCAAATTAAGAACATAGCCGCCATGTTGCTGAGGAACGACAAAGAATAGCCGCCAACTAAAGAGAGGATTAGGAAGAAAGTTCTAAGGCCTAAAGCAATTCAAAGCAACCTAAAGCTAATCAATTCAACAAAGGAATCATATCTCTTAATTAGAGAATTCGCCGCAACCATTGTAAGTAGAGTATTACTTTGGTATTAATAAACAACTGTGTTGATGTGTATGCTTGAATTGTGGCAATGGAAGTAATTCATATTTGTGCAAAATTATGTTATTCATTATAAAGAACTACATGCGGTAGTTCTATGCAAATAAACGTTTGGAATATTGCGCCAATTGTGTAATCTATATTGAAGCTACATGTATGTAGTTAATTGAAATTCATGCAAATTTGAGGCTTTGTTATTATGCCATTATGATGTATATTTTTGTGCATAAATCATTTTGCAAGTAATTGAAACAAGTTTGGTTATTATAGTTCATATGAAACTATGTGGAATTTTGACACCATAATCCATGTATTAAGTCATGCTTTTGCAAACTTATGAATATGGCTAGGAATGATATTTGGCATAATTGAAATCCGTTACTAAGTCTATCTTGTTTTAAAGGATTATATGACGACATGGCTAGGTTAGACTCAAAAATCCCTTTTTGCAAATTTTAAAGCAAACACCATGTTTAGGAATATTTATGCATAAGTATGTTTATACCATCGTTATGTGATTAGGCTTAAATCATGATTAAGTTGAATTATGCTATGTTCATGCTAGAAGTATTTATGCCATGCTTATGTTTGACAATATGCCATGCCTATGCAAGAAGTATTTTATGCCATGCTTATGTTTGACAATATGCCATGTTTATGCTAGAAGTATTTAGGCCATGCTTATGTTTGACATTATGCCTAAATAAGAATATAGGTTCATGTTGTAGTTAAACCTATGCAAGTTTACATGCCTTGATTTATGTCACCTATGTTTTATGACCAAAATACATGTCACCACTATGCAAGTACACCAATTTCTATTATGTATTTTTCCAACGTCATATGCAAGTTCATGCGCTCACTTTCCCCTCTTTGTGTATACGCCATAAGCCTCCCCTTTCGCATGGCTAAATTGGGCTTTAAAAGGCTAAGCCCAATATATATAAACGGACGTGTAAAACGGGGGAAAATAATGTTGGGTTAAAAATTAATTAATGAATGAAAATATAAAATAGAAGGGCCCAAATTCAAGTATGGGTTGGGCCCGTGGTTGGTGTAAGCTTTACACCATTAACTTAATAATGGGCCGCAAATATTTACATATAAATAAAGAAGAACGACAAAATATGTAAATGTAGAAAAGACGATGTGTTTAACCCGAGGTTGGATTGAGTTGTGATGTAAACCTGCCCGGAACCGCCCGGCTGTCCAGTAGTCACAACAATACCTATCCAATGCGGGAGGTTAAACATGGAGCCCAGCAAGGACCCGAGGTTAGACTGAGTTGTGGCGTAAGACTGCCCGGAACCAACCGGCAACAGGCAGCCACAACAATACCTGTCTAATGTGAGAGGTCCGGGCCTTAATAAGACAATTAAGGCTGAGTCAGGATTGTTAGGATTAAGTGAACTAAAGACTTAATCAAAATGGAACATGCTAAACTAAACGGACTGGTGGGGTTAGGTTAGGAAACACTTAACCAACTTAGCATGTTGGCTAGAGATAGAAAACCTAGTAATGGGGGGACCCTTTTCAGCAGTAACCCTAAAAGGTGTATCAGGATACCCTGAAACTAGGCAGGGTGGGGCACGATTACTGGGCTGATTGTAAGAGGTCAAATCGACGGCGGTGGTGTAGCAGTGTAGGTTCTAACGGTGTGCGGGCGTGCACGCACTCCGGCGCAGAAAAATAAAGCACTGGACACCAGTAGCATACCTTTGCACTCTAAGGTTGTGTCGGGTTGCCACTATGGGACTTGATACACCCCATGGTGGGACCAGCATAGGTAACTACAGACATCGGGGGCCGTAAGACACATGTAACTATGCGAGTAGGAGCCGATCATCATTGAATGGATCACATCACCCTGATTTGGGGGTGCAAATTGGAAACTAGTTTATATGGGTTCAGAGATTAACATGGGGTACGATAGTATATTCGACCCTAGATAACTTAACCAAGTTTATAATGTTGCCCACTTCCTGTTTTACTTATCATACCCAGTTCTTTATTCATAGACAAAGTAGTACTAGACTTACTCAGGCTTTATGTCTGACTCTATTTTTCTTTCGTCTTCTTTCTTCCGTTTCCCCCCCAGGTCCTCAGGGAGGGAACACAGCAGCTTGACCTACCTCAACATCCAGCTTGAAGAAGAGAAATGTATTGCTTGGACTTTCCTGTTTTGAACTATGGCTTTGGACAATCCACTATGGGGCTTTTGCAGTTTACCTATGTTTTATTTATGCTTCTTTAAAAATGATGTACTCAAGACAGATTATGAAAGTGTTATGTTATGTTTTTGGAAAGGATGTTGTTGTAACATGTATTTGACTTGATGAAATAAAGTTGTTGTTCTTCCGCTGTTTACAAATATGTGTTCTTATATCTGTCTTGTATATCTGTGACTTGTACTTATAAACCTCCACCAAAATTAGGGCATTCCCTTTGAGAGTGACCCTAACGGAGGTGGGGTGTTTCACTTGGTATCAGAGCATAGGTTTACCAGATAAGATAAAAAGTTTTGAAAAATTATTTTCAAAAAGGAAATTTAAAGAAGCATTTTTAAAAGAAAAATATTATTTTATTTAAAAAAAGGCAAAGTCCACTCCCCAAAGCCATAGGTATTATCTCTTATCCTTCGTTTTGAATCTATCCTTTTTGTTTCAGCATGTCCCAAGAACTTAACTTGCCTGAAGGGGTGCCCATACCTGGTTGGTTTAGACGTTTCTTAGAAGCTAGGGCCACTCAGCCAGGTCCTACCGTTCCTCCTCCTCCAGCTGAAGGGAATCATCCAGCCGCAGCAGTACTTTTTCCTCCACCTCCTCCACGGGGAAACACATTCGCTAAGATATGTAAAGATTTTAAAGCTATGGGAGGAAGGGATTTCCATGGAACTGAGTCCTTCGTAGCAGCTAGGAATTGGCTAAAAGAAACGGAGGACCTATTCATCATCTTTGAGGTAGAAGATAGACAAAAGGTACAACTAGCGGTGTGGCTATTGAAGGGCGAGGCTTCCTACTGGTGGGAAGTCACCAATGCTGAAAGACCGGTGGAGACATGGGAGGACTTTAGGGCAAGGTTTGAGACCAAATTTCTCTCAGATGCGGAAAGAAGTTTGCAGTTGGAAAAATTCTTATTTCTTAAGCAAGGGGACAAGACAGTCAGAGAGTATGTGAATCAGTTCGATGAGCTGGCTAGGTTTGGGCTTGACCTAGTCAATACCCCGCATAAGAAGGCTCTCCGTTTCGTCAAGGGGTTAAATGAGCCATTACATAGTTTGGCCATGACCCATATACCCATGGGAGCCACGTATGAAAGATTGGTGCAAATGGCATTGCTGAACGAAGAGGACAAGGGCAAGAAGGAGACCAAGGCAGAAAGCTCTCAAGGGAAGAAAGAGGGTTTGCAGCCTAAGAAGACAGACTTCAAGAAGGGCGGAAAGGGCAACAAAGAGAAGAGGAAGTGTAATTTCTGTGGCAAAGTGGGGCACTTAGTAAAGGACTGCCGGAAGAAGAAGGCTAAGGAGAATGGTGGGTGCTTTTCGTGCGGTCAGACAGGCCACAGGGCTAAGGACTGCCCAAGGAAACGAGGACAGGGGCAGGGCACTGGATCCACCCCAGGGGCACAGGTTCATGTGCTAGAAGCGCCACCATTGCAACAGCGAGGTATAAATACTTCTGTAGAAAGTGTAGTTTATCTTTATGATCACCCCGTTCGCACTTTATTTGATTCTGGCGCATCACACTCCTTTATCTCGTCTGCTTTAGTAGAATCTCTGCACCTAAAAACTAGTATGGTAGAGGACCCCTTAATTGTTTCAAACCCAATTGGGGGCCCAGCTCATTTGTCTATGATCTGTTTGGATTTGAAAATTTCTATCCTAAGTGTTGAATTTCTATGTAGTGCCTTTGTTTTGGGCTTTTCGGGGTATGGTTTGATTTTGGGTATGGATTGGCTATCCAGTAATGGGGCCGTCCTTGATTGTGAGAAAAGGGTTGTTAGGCTCCTAACCCAGCTCGGTAATACTTTGGAAATTTCTTGTAATCCCTCGTATGCGGTTATGCTTAGTTATCTTGAATCGCTAGATGCCTCTGTTGAAAATTTGAAATCAGTTAGAGTGGTCCGGGAATATCCGGATGTCTTTGAAGAGGTGAAGGGCTTGCCTCCGAAGCGGGAAATAGACTTCCGCATATACCTTGTAGATAATGCAAAGCCCGTTGCGTTACCCATTAGACATATGGCTCCACGAAAAAGGAAAAAGCTCAGTAAACAGATTAAAGAGCTTCTAGAGAAGGGGTTCATTAGGAGGAGCATTTCAGAATGGGGCGCTCCAGTAGTGTTCGCCACTGAGGCAGAAAGTTCATTTCGCTTATGAATGAGTTGTGGAGAATCACCTTAGGAGGTACATTTGGCAACATAGTTGACATTTGTTTATTTTCAAGAGATAATTCATCTAGGTGGAATACCTTCTAGTAAGGGAACAAGATCCAAGATTCACTAATGAATTTTGGAGAGCTTGAATGGAACCATGAGTACGCAGTTATGCTTGAGCCAAGTATACTAGAAGGAGAATAAGTGAAAAAGGAACGAGAGGCAAGGGTGTCCGTTGGTTTTACTAAAGTTTTTGGGCCTTATAGGATACGGGTTGGTCTTAGGAAGGGACTCCCTTGTGACCTAAAAAGAGTCCATCATGCTTAGTTTCCTAGAATCATATATGGTGGTTGGGTTGAGAAATTCTTTGGGTGTCAGTCTGATGTTGATTTCGGTCTTCGGGGCTGATGCTTAGAGAGTTCTTCTCCTAATCAATATATATGTGGCATAGATTTCCAGTTTTGACATTGCCTAATGGGCACAAAGTTTTTACTTGCTTCTATCATTCGACTATACCTTTAGATAGGACCATTCCCTATCATCGAGAAAATTTGGAAGATGACCTATAGATTAGAGCTACCCGAGAAGTTGGCTGGAGTCCACAACGTTTTTCACATCTACGAAAATGTCTACATGAGTCAGCTGAAGTGGTAGAGCCAAACATCCTCGAAGAGGCCGAAATGGAACGCGAAGCAACCATAAGGAGAGTTCCAACCCGCATATTAGGAACGGAAGTGAAGAAGCTACGCAACCGCGAAGTCAAGCTCGTCAAAGTTCAATGGAGCGACGCCGAGGGAGACGCGACTTGGGAAACTGAAGCTAGAATACGTACAGCCTACCCTTTTCTGTTCGAGGGTACATCCTTGATCTTTCATTTTCCTTAAGTTGCGCTTTTATCTATCTTTTTAGGTATATTCCCTCGACCGTATCTTTTAGGTAGAAAACCTTTGGATGAAAACATGTAGTTGAAACATGTTATGTATGAATGGTTGCAAGTGGTTGCAAGTGATTGCTAGTGGTTGCTCGTGGTTGCATATACACACACAATCTAGGTTTTAGATCGGCTCAGTCACTTCATATTGCATATGCATATATGTTTGTATTCGTATGTGGTTGAACTATAATGTGTTGTCATATGGATGTTGCATTTGTAATGAATGATTGTGCACTCATGTAGAATCATGAATAGGAAAATTTGCATACATAATGGATTCATGGCACTTACATAATTCGCATTAAGGAGGTCAACTGAATCAGTAGACCGCCTGATTTTGCATTAGATAAGTACATGTACACACACACTTTGCATATGATCATGAAACATTAGAAGTCTTTTAAGGACAATGGATGCTCGTGTTTGATGGATGAGTAGATGGATTATTGGATGTTAGGATTTACATTCCTCCTAACTTGAAGATTTCGGGGACGAAATCCTTTTAAGTGGGGGAGAATGTAACACCCCGAAAATTGTATAACTGTGAAATTCATGAATTAAAGTATAATCAAATTCAAATCAAAGAACTAAGGGAAACGGGATACGCCATTGCGTTCGTCTCGGAAAAATACGCGAAATAGAGTCCGAGTTTTCGAAAAACGGAGTCCGTATGAAGAAGATATGGCCTTCGGAAGTTTTGAATTAAATTTAAAATTCAAACAGAATAAAATAATTAAAAAATGGGGCCCAATGGGCCAGGCGGATAAAACACCCGCCTAGCCACCCAGGTCGACTGGGCTGTCGACCTGGGCTACCCATGTCGACAGGGCTGTCGACAGCCCTGTCGACAGGGGTGTCGACCTGGTCGAGCCCAGTCAACCTGGCTGGCCAGGTCTGTGTTTGGTCGAATTTTAGTGGTCTGCTTTGTCATTAGGGCTAGGTGGCGGGTTTTTATTGGTCTCTCTTCCTAATGAATGGCTATGATCTAACCTAGCAACATCAAGGGTCCTAATTAGTTCCTAACCTCTATATAAACAACCCTAGACTAAACCCTAATCTATTCATTCAAATTAAGAACATAGCCGCCATGTTGCTGAGGAACGACAAAGAATAGCCGCCAACTAAAGAGAGGATTAGGAAGAAAGTTCTAAGGCCTAAAGCAATTCAAAGCAACCTAAAGCTAATCAATTCAACAAAGGAATCATATCTCTTAATTAGAGAATTCGCCGCAACCATTGTAAGTAGAGTATTACTTTGGTATTAATAAACAACTGTGTTGATGTGTATGCTTGAATTGTGGCAATGGAAGTAATTCATATTTGTGCAAAATTATGTTATTCATTATAAAGAACTACATGCGGTAGTTCTATGCAAATAAACGTTTGGAATATTGCGCCAATTGTGTAATCTATATTGAAGCTACATGTATGTAGTTAATTGAAATTCATGCAAATTTGAGGCTTTGTTATTATGCCATTATGATGTATATTTTTGTGCATAAATCATTTTGCAAGTAATTGAAACAAGTTTGGTTATTATAGTTCATATGAAACTATGTGGAATTTTGACACCATAATCCATGTATTAAGTCATGCTTTTGCAAACTTATGAATATGGCTAGGAATGATATTTGGCATAATTGAAATCCGTTACTAAGTCTATCTTGTTTTAAAGGATTATATGACGACATGGCTAGGTTAGACTCAAAAATACCTTTTTGCAAATTTTAAAGCAAACACCATGTTTAGGAATATTTATGCATAAGTATGTTTATACCATCGTTATGTGATTAGGCTTAAATCATGATTAAGTTGAATTATGCTATGTTCATGCTAGAAGTATTTATGCCATGCTTATGTTTGACAATATGCCATGCCTATGCAAGAAGTATTTTATGCCATGCTTATGTTTGACAATATGCCATGTTTATGCTAGAAGTATTTAGGCCATGCTTATGTTTGACATTATGCCTAAATAAGAATATAGGTTCATGTTGTAGTTAAACCTATGCAAGTTTACATGCCTTGATTTATGTCACCTATGTTTTATGACCAAAATACATGTCACCACTATGCAAGTACACCAATTTCTATTATGTATTTTTCCAACGTCATATGCAAGTTCATGCGCTCACTTTCCCCTCTTTGTGTATACGCCATAAGCCTCCCCTTTCGCATGGCTAAATTGGGCTTTAAAAGGCTAAGCCCAATATATATAAACGGACGTGTAAAACGGGGGAAAATAACGTTGGGTTAAAAATTAATTAATGAATGAAAATATAAAATAGAAGGGCCCAAATTCAAGTATGGGTTGGGCCCGTGGTTGGTGTAAGCTTTACACCATTAACTTAATAATGGGCCGCAAATATTTACATATAAATAAAGAAGAATGACAAAATATGTAAATGTAGAAAAGACGATGTGTTTAACCCGAGGTTGGATTGAGTTGTGATGTAAACCTGCCCGGAACCGCCCGGCTGTCCAGTAGTCACAACAATACCTATCCAATGTGGGAGGTTAAACATGGAGCCCAGCAAGGACCCGAGGTTAGACTGAGTTGTGGCGTAAGACTGCCCGGAACCAACCGGCAACAGGCAGCCACAACAATACCTGTCTAATGTGAGAGGTCCGGGCCTTAATAAGACAATTAAGGCTGAGTCAGGATTGTTAGGATTAAGTGAACTAAAGACTTAATCAAAATGGAACATGCTAAACTAAACGGACTGGTGGGGTTAGGTTAGGAAACACTTAACCAACTTAGCATGTTGGCTAGAGATAGAAAACCTAGTAACGGGGGGACCCTTTTCAGCAGTAACCCTAAAAGGTGTATCAGGATACCCTGAAACTAGGCAGGGTGGGGCACGATTACTGGGCTGATTGTAAGAGGTCAAATCGACGGCGGTGGTGTAGCAGTGTAGGTTCTAACGGTGTGCGGGCGTGCACGCACTCCGGCGCAGAAAAATAAAGCACTGGACACCAGTAGCATACCTTTGCACTCTAAGGTTGTGTCGGGTTGCCACTATGGGACTTGATACACCCCATGGTGGGACCAGCATAGGTAACTACAGACATCGGGGGCCGTAAGACACATGTAACTATGCGAGTAGGAGCCGATCATCATTGAATGGATCACATCACCCTGATTAGGGGGTGCAAATTGGAAACTAGTTTATATGGGTTCAGAGATTAACATGGGGTACGATAGTATATTCGACCCTAGATAACTTAACCAAGTTTATAATGTTGCCCACTTCCTGTTTTACTTATCATACCCAGTTCTTTATTCATAGACAAAGTAGTACTAGACTTACTCAGGCTTTATGTCTGACTCTATTTTTCTTTCGTCTTCTTTCTTCCGTTTCCCCCCCAGGTCCTCAGGGAGGGAACACAGCAGCTTGACCTACCTCAACATCCAGCTTGAAGAAGAGAAATGTATTGCTTGGACTTTCCTGTTTTGAACTATGGCTTTGGACAATCCACTATGGGGCTTTTGCAGTTTACCTATGTTTTATTTATGCTTCTTTAAAAATGATGTACTCAAGACAGATTATGAAAGTGTTATGTTATGTTTTTGGAAAGGATGTTGTTGTAACACGTATTTGACTTGATGAAATAAAGTTGTTGTTCTTCCGCTGTTTACAAATATGTGTTCTTATATCTGTCTTGTATATCTGTGACTTGTACTTATAAACCTCCACCAAAATTAGGGCATTCCCTTTGAGAGTGACCCTAATGGAGGTGGGGTGTTTCAGAAGCGAACTGTCCGCTTTGGTTGCGAACACCACTGGAGCACCCCATTCCGAAATGCTCTGTCTAATGAACCCTTTTTTGAGAAGCTCTTTAACCTGCTTACTGAGCTCCTTTCTCTCCTTTGGAGCCATGTGTCTGACAGGTAAAGCTACGGGCTTTGCATTATCCATAAGATATATGCGGAAGTCTATTTCCCGCCTCGGAGGTAAGCCTTTCACCTCCTCAAAGACATCTGGATATTCCCGGACTACTCTAACCGACTGCAAATTCTCAACAGAAGCATCAAGCGACTCTAGATAACTAAGCATAACAGCATTCAAGGGATTACAAGAAATTTCTAGAGTATTACCAAGCCGAGTCAAGAGTCTAACTACTCTTTTCTCACAATCAAGAATGGCACCATTACTGGATAACCAGTCCATGCCTAAGATCAAACCATATCCCGAAAAGCCCAAAACAAAGGCATTACAACTAAACTCAATGCTGAGAATAGAGATTTTCAAACCCAAACAAGCCATTGACAAATAAGCGGAGCCCCCAATTGGATTTGAAACTACTACGGGATCCTCTACCATACTAGTGTCTAGATGCAGAGATTCTACTAAAGCGATGAAATAAAGAAGTGTGATGCACCAGAGACAAAAAGTGTGTGAACTGGATGATCATAGAGATAGACTACACTTTCTACAGAAATATTACTACCTCGTTCCTGTGGAGGTGCTGCCAGTGTATGAACTTGACCCCCTGAAGTGGATCCAGCCTTCTGTCCCTGCCCTCGTTTCTTTGGGCAGTCCTTAGCCAAGTGCCCAATCTCTCCGCAATGAAAGCAACCACCCATCTTTGCCTTGAAGTCTCTACAAGTTTTTGCGAAGGCATTTCCACGAGGAGGAGGAGGAGGAGGAGGAGGAGGAACCGCTGCCACTAGAGGAGGAATGTCTGCTGGGCCCGCGTGGCCCTAGCATCTAAGTACCTCCTAAACCAGTCGGGTATCGGTACTCCTCCTGGAAGGTTAAGGTCTCCAGACATGCTGAAACAGAAAGGAAAGATTCAAAACGAAGGATAGAGAGAGACAGTGCACATGGCTTTGGGGGATTATGCCTTTTAAAATATAACACTTTTTCTTGAAAAATGCTTCTTTAAACTTTCTTTTGAAAACAATTTCAAAAACTTTTATCTTATCTGGTAAACCTATGCTCTGATACCAAGTGAAACACCCCACCTCCGTTAAGATCACTCAAAGGGAATGCCTTAACTTTGGTGGAGGTTTATAAGTAAAAGTCATAGATAAACACAAGACAGATATAAACACATATATTTTAAGCAGCGGAAAACAACAGACTTTTATTTCATAAATACGTGTTCATACAAAACATTTCCATAATTGTCTCATAATACTTCTAAAAACATTACATCCTCATTACTGTCTTGATTATTAAAGAAGCATAAAACATAAATAAAGTAGCAAAAATCCCCATAGTGATATCCAAAGCCATGATCCAAGCAAAAGAGATCCAAGCCATATATCTACTGTCTTGAAGCTTGCAAAGAGTCTGACTAAGCAGGGTTGTTTCCTCCCTGTGGACCTGGGGAGGGGGGGGGGGAACGAAAGAAAAGAAGACGAAAAGAAAATTGAGTCAGACATAAAGCCTGAGTAAATCTAGTGACTCTTTAGTATGTGAATAAGAAAAAGGGCATGATAGATATAAACTGAAAACAGGAAAGTATCATAAGCTAAGGGAGTGTAGTCTAGAATCGAATGTACTATCGTACCCACATTAAATCTCTGCACCTACTTGAACTTATTCTAACTGGCACCCCATGCTGAGGGTAAAGTGATCCCCATTTTCTAAAGATCGGCTCCTACTCGCATAAACACATGTGTCATACGGCCCCCAAGAATTGTAGATACCTATGCTGGTCCCACCATGGGGTGTATCAAAACCCATGGTGGCGGCCCCGACACAATTCTAGGATACATAGGTTATACTACTGGTGCCCCCAGTGCCCTGTTTGTCTACTCCGGAGTGTGTGCACGCCCGCACCCCGTTAGAACCCACACTGTGCACCCACCGCCGTCGTTTTTGACCGCTTACAATCAGCCCAGTAATCGTTCCCCACCCTGCCTAGTTTCAGGGTACCATGATACCTAAATTGGGTTACTGCTGAAACGGGTCCCTCGTTACTATGGTTTTCCAGTCAAACATGTTAAGTGGTTAAGTGTATGTATTTACCTAACCTCACCCATCCATTCTTGTTAACATGTTGAATTTGGTTAAGTAGTTTTAAGTTGACTTAACCCTACCTTCTGTCCTTAGCCTCTTAAAGCACCGACCACTCACATTAGACAGATATCGCTACGGTTACTGGATATGCCGGTCGGTTCCGGGCAGGTTTACACCATAGCTCAGTCTAACCTCTGGTCCTTATTGGGCTTAATGCTTAACCACCCACATTGGATAGGTATTGTTGTGAATACTTGACAGCCGGGCGGGTCCGGCAGGTTTACGTCACAACTCAATCTAACCTCGGGTTAAGCATATCATATTTTCTAAATTTACATATTTGTCTCTTTTTATTTTTGTATGTAAATGTTTATGGCCCAATTATCCAAATTCATTATTTTTGGGTATTACAATTTATACCGCTTAAATGCCACAGTCGTTGGCATGTGTCAAACATGCCAACACATATAATTTTCATATTTTACACCCATCGCTATTACCCCCGTTTGTACGTTCATAATATTATAACAAATGTTGGGCTTGACACAATTCAACCTAACTTTATAAACATAAGAATAAGGGGAAAGTAAGAACATGTAACATTTTTATAATACAAAAAGGCGTGTGGCGCATGAACTTGCAATTTTACGATTCAACTAACATAAACAATGGGTCATGTGAACTTGAATTTAAATAGGCATATAACTAAATAGGTGTCACATGAAATGGCATAATTTTTGGCTTGCCTAGATGTGAGTTTTAAACATATATAACTAGGCATAATGTCAAACACCAAACTAGCATGTCACATGTTCATAAAATGTCCACTTTTTGACATAACCCAAAGGTGAAAACTAACTTCAAATTAAGAAGTATACTTTAACATGAAACTTGCATAGTTTATGTAACCCAAATGATATTTAACATAGATCCGATTATACTTGCAATGAACATAAGATGTATACATAGGTTTTTGGGTCATGGAGGCATAAAAAGGTCTCAATCTAGAACATGTTTACATAAGTCTTAATTTTAGACTTAAAAGATGTATATAGTCCATGCTATCGACATAAACATAAAGGGATCAAATTCTAGTTTTTGCCAAAAACTTGCAAGTGCTATTATTTTCATATACAAATGTCCAATAGGCTTGCATCGATCAATCTATGCCACAAATATCAATACACAAATCATGACAGAATCATTACAATACACAGAATTTACATTATTATACAATAACACAATTCTATTTTCATTTACATCGAATCACGTCACAGTTTTTATTCATATTCTGAAAGATCACTATACTTACAACGGTTGATGAATTCTTGTTTTCTGATTTCTGTATTCTGATTTGGAGATGCTCTCCTTGGGGTAGCAAAGTTGCATTGATTAAGCTTTAATTTCTTCTTAATTTGATTCGTCTCTAAGCTTCTCTCTCTTGACGGCTACGCTCAATTCCTTCCCGGCAGCATGACGAATCTAATCTTATTTTTTTTGTGAATTTTAGTTGAGACTTAGGGTGTATATATAGAGTTTTCAGACTGTTTTGAGTCGTCAGATGAAGACAGGAGGAATCCAGACCATACAAAGTCCAACAGACCCAATCAAGAGGTGACACGTCAGCCTGAATGACACACCGAGCCACAGAAATTCGAGCCAGAGCCAGACCCAGCCAGCCAAGTCGAACAGGCAGGTCGACTGGCAGGTCGACACCCAGGTCGACACTATGGTCGACCTGGGGGTGACCAGGTCGACCTAGTCTCTGGGCGGGAATTTTCCCGCCCAGCCCAGTTTGAGTCTGTTTTTCGAATTTCGAATTTGAAACTGAGCTGTTTGAATTTTAAATTTAATTATGAAACTTACGAAGGTCATAACTCCTTCATACGGAGTCCGATTTACGCAAACTCGGACTCTATCTCAAGCAGAATTCCGAGACAAACGCAACGGCGTAACCCGTTTCCCTTAATTCTTTCATTTAGAATTAATTACACTTTAATTTTATGAAGTTTAATGTTGTAGAATTTACGGGGTGTTACAGCTTTGGGGGATTATGTGTAACAGCCCAAAAATTTTGATGTTAGAAAATATAAATTAAACTAAGAAATAACATTTAAATTAAATATTTTATTTGGATTTCGACGTAAAAGTTGGGCTTTTAGCTATTTCGGACGAAGTGTTTGCTTTTGTAAACATAATGAAAATATATACGTTTTGCCAAAATTTAATTTAGTATTGAATTCAACTTTGGAAATAAATTTGACTTTGAAACACGGTTGATGTTAATATAAACGAAGAAATAATGTGTGAAACAAAAGACGTGCATTCAATTTATCCGCGTTAATTTAATTTATTGTTAGGCGTTGAATTTATAACATGTAAAAAAAACGAGTAAGCAACGTCATTGTATTTGGTAGTAAATTCAGATTTTGATTTTTATTCATAGGTTAATTTAGTTTAGAACAAAATAGAAGAAAAATTATGTATTTGGAAGGTATGAATACCCGTTGGGTTGTATATACCTCGTAATGAGGGTAGACACTTGATTTTTTTTATGGGCTTTGCCACTTGTGAGATCCTTGAACCCTTAAGCAAACACGTACCAAATTTTATCTGAGAATGCAACGCGTGTACCCTTCCTTTCCTTTTTATTTATTACCGTTCCTCTTTCATTATATCAGCCGTTTATTTCATTTCATTCCCAAATCAAGTTCTTCCCCAAATTCACAAGACATGGCCTCCTCCAAAAAATCCGCCTCGCTCTGCCACTTCGTCACTCCGTTCTTCCGCTATGGCCATCATCGAAAAATCAGTCTTTTCCTCTTCGCCAGTCAGTCTCACCTTCCATCCTCGCCTGAAGTTGAACCGCCCTCTTCTCCTATTCCACCGCAAGCAACCGCCTTTACCTTGAGCTCCCTCCCAAAAATCGCTCCGCCTGCGCCAGTAATGGCCATCGCAACTCCGGTGGCACTGCTGCAGCGTCGAGCCTGCCTCCTTACGTAGATCAGTATATATATATAATAAAAAAAAGCAAGATGGAAGCTTTGACCTGACTCAGCACTCGTTCCAGCAAGCTGAACAGCGTTGCTGCTTCCTCCGCTGTCCGCAACCGCCTGTCCCTCTTTTATCGGCTGTTCGAGGTGAGCAATCACTCACGATTAATCTTGTTTAAGTATATTAACCTCAATTTAAACTGAGTATAATAGTGTATGTGTTGTTGTGGTTTCATTTGAATTTATTGACTGTGTTTGGATGATTGCTGCCAAACTTACTTTTGTTCATCACACATGAGAACAGTGCCCGTTTATGAGCATTTGAACAAATGCTTCACCTGCACTTTTCACTTGTCACTACTACTTGTTTCACTGCACCTATTGGTATAAATCATAAATATGTATATACATATTTCAGTATGTGTATACATGTTTTTGATTATAGATTAACTGACATAAATATTTATATAATATTGGGTAGGGTAGTTATGAATTGTCAGGTCACCCATTTACTCTTTCATGCACAGTACACATGTTGTTTTCCCTGCACATGTTCGCTAATGCATGTCTTCACCTTGCAAATGCTTTGCCATTGAATTTTGTTGTTCATTATTGTTACATTGCCTTGCGTCATTGGTTTGGCACCTTCATGATTTGTTTACCCCATAAATAAATAAATAAAAACTGGAAACATGTTATGTAGGTTCCCTGCTTCGATTTGTAAGCTTATACCCCTACAGTGTAGAAATTGCTCGCCTTGTCAACTCATTTTTTTTTTAAACTAGACAGAAATTGTGGCCATTTTCCCTGTGTGTGCATTGATCGTATATATATGTGTATTGGTGTTCATGCATGTGTGTGTGTATATTTTATGTTGCATGCATGTTATGGGATTGGGTCATGATATGGCTGAGTATGCATGTAGGGTACATGCGCAGATTTTATAGAAAAAAAATGAATTGAATTACAAATTTGCATTCCATTTTTTTCGAAAAAAATATATAAAAGCTTTTCATTATAATGCAAGATCATGACCATGCTGTGGAGTGTTTTGCTGTTGCCTACCCCTTTCCCTGCGCATGGACATAGTTTTCTCCTTTTGATGGTTCCTGCAAATGCATCCACTTCAATATTTTGATGCCACAAAAGTTTTCCCCTTTCCAATTCCCTTATATCAGCATGTGAATATTAGTGAACCTATTTTTATATACATGAGTTTTATGCATATATGAGGTGCGTGAATATGTAATTGTCAAATAGTTGTAATGTCATTACTGTCATTTAGAAAGAGTGCAGTATATGAAATGAATAATCAACCCCATTGGTAATGGTAGCCTATTTAACCAAAAAAAAAAAAAAAGGGAAACTAGAACCACTCATGCATATTGTTTGAACTATAGACGTATATTTTCTCTGCACTTTGAATGGACACATCTTTAGACCTTGCCTTGATAATACATAACATGAGCAGCTCCTATTTAGCACAGATGTATATAACTTGCGGGACTTGCATTGTTACTTTTAACTTAAGTATGTATGCCCAGGCTTGTATTCAATTGTTTTGTGTTAACCATTGCATTGGTCATAACTATTTTATCTTGAAAAATATGTTACAAGTAGGATATTTTCTTTTAGATTGTTTATCCTTGCTTTGTTGTTTATAAACCGAGTGGTTGCGCATTGGGTTACACTACTGAGTCTTGCCATAAGTGGTTAAAGCATGTTGCATTGATTTTAATACCATTCTATACTGCCTTGTTATGTTCATATACCTATATATATATATTGAATGTATGTGTGTATATTTCTGTTGTATCAGATGCATGTCATTTTCTACCCACAAAAAAATTTACTTACCAGATTGGGTGGACTTGTCTTGCCTTGAACTGCATATATTTAAGTTAGGATTAATTATTATTTTCGGTTATATTGAAGTTAATTTACTTGAACAAAGATTAATCCTGACTCGAGTGTTTTATGTTTTGCATGGAACGCTCGGGTCAGATACGAGCATTGCAGATTTTAGATTTTCCGCTCGCAAAACAAGAGAGGACGTGGAGACGCATGCGCGCGCTAAGCTCGACCATAAAGTTTAAATTTTATTCATCTAAAAATTTATGTAAAGATGCATATTTTATTTTCCTTCCGCTGTACAAATTGTAAACTCTGATATTTATGAGAATTTTTATTCCGCTGCAAATATTGTACACTGATTCTTTATTGATTCTGTATTGATTTTGTTTAAACCGTGTAAGCCAATAAAAATCTGATGTTTTGAACGTTTCAAGTTGGTTTAATTACCGACTTGGGACAGGCAAAATGCTGGGTCGTTACAGTTGGTATCAGAGCTTTGGTTTGACAAAGCTTGGCTTATTCGATTTAAAAACTCATTAGAGATAAGGTAGAAATACCTTAGAATGAGCAGAATTAATGCTAGAATCAACGGAATTCGAAGATAAATCATTTTTGCGGTAAATCGATTGTCGAGTGCCCGGAATTTTTCAAGGGGTATAAAGGTGATTAATGAAATAGTTTTCCAAGTGTTTTGAATTCTTCCAATAAATTATTTTGGGAAATGGAGATTTTGTTGAAAAATCAAAGACGAGTATCAAAGTACGGGTTTCACAGCGTACATTGAAAAAAAAAGAGAACTTGGAAGGATTTGAAACTTGACAAAGTTGAAGTTTGACGATACTCGACTTAAGGAACGGTTGACGGACGAAACGTGATTCAGTACTGAATTTGACTTGGATCAGATTTAATTTAATATTGCTTTCATTATAACTAATATACTATAATTATTTTGCATCTTAAACCCTTTTTGTTTTAGAAGCCTATTTTATACCAAATTGTTTTACTAACATTTCCGAATCTATTTTATACAAAAACTATTTATAAACCTTACTATATTTACTTAACTATTTTTCTAAATCATTTCGTATTTAAAACTATCTTATATAATTATATTATCTTATTTTCTTATTTAAACCTATTTCAGTACAAGCTTATTATTTTACTTATTTTTTTATAAAGATCTAGTCAAATTCAGTACGAGTGCTCGAGTATGAAGGATCGGTGGAAGAACGATGCGCATGGCATATGAATTCAAAAATCAATTTTGAAGTTGTGAAATTCGATTTGCAAATATGAATTAGAAATAAAACGGAAGACCTAAATCGAGTTAGGTTGGAATGGTATTAAATAACGAATCGAAAATCAAAATGATTTTGAGATGACAAAGTTCAAGGAAATTAGGATTTAAATAAGAGTTCAAATGGTGATCGAAATGCGAGTTCGAGACTTATATATATATATATAAGGAAGCGATTAACTCGTAAAACCATGGTTTATTTGATATGGGATGAAATCTTTTATAAGGAAATATATAAGAACGATATTGTTGGAACATGACTTGGAAATTTATCGACATTTGATATAAAGGTTTTTCCAAACTTATATAAAAGATTTATATAAGAATGCTGTTAATTCAAAAGCTATAGATTTAAAAGATAATCAACGTGTACTGAAAACAGTTGCGAGTATTTATTTGACGTCAAGGTCGGACGATCAAGTATGTAAGGATTTTGCATATACGCCTAGCTAACGTATATACGAAGTCCAATATATACTAGATGGATATAGAATCACATTCTAGTCGCTTGGGGATGATTCTGGTGATTGATCGATCATCATCAGTATTATTTTTGAGTTTTGAAAGTGGGATGACTATATATTTCTGATTGAGACGTCGATGAATACTTAACGCTGTTTAGATAAGCAATTGGAAGGGTTTTGCGACGTTCTCACAGTTGTAAAATATAAATTGGTTTTGCAAATGACTTTCGAAGTATTGACGGTATTATGTTATGATATGGGATATGCAAAAATGAATTTAAAAGGTTTGTAATGTTAAGGAAGTTCAACGTAAGGTAGTTAAGTTAAACACATACTTAACTTGATAATAAGAGGCGTGAATCAAACTATTTTGTCAAACCGCAAGGGTATAAATTAGAAACTAATCTCACTTAAAAACTGGAAAGTGAATTTTTTTAAAATGCACGTAAGTGAGCTTGGGTATTAAGAAATCATATCACCCCATATTTCGGTTTTGACAATACAATCAAATTATGGTAAATGTCTTAAGTGGGGGAGAAGACTGATTTTCCCCACTTGAAGCTATACGAAAATTTGAGCAACGGAGTTATTACGATAAAATGAGTGAAACAGAGTGAATAAAACAATTGAATTGTATGTTTCCTTTGTTAAAAGAAACCGACAAGAACGAGTAAGTTGAATGAGAATTTCTCAACAAGTATTCACTTGAGATACAAAGGAAGAAAATGAGTTTTGAAGTAAAATTTACTCAAGAATAAGTAATCGAGTATCCCATGATTGAATTGCTAATATTTGCATCCTTGTGTGCATTTGACCTTCCTATTGTGGCCTCGATTAAGCTCATCATTCGGATTTGAACTGTTGTTCTTGTACCCTGCACCTTCCGTCATACCTTGTGATATTCATTTGATAGTGAACTTCTATTAGTCCATCTCCACTTGAGTACATGGAATTTTGGATTGATCCATGTATATCACTTCGTGCCGTGTGGAACCGGGTTTGAATTCGAACTAGATGACTTAAATTTGTCCAAGATATTATGTAACGGAACCCCAATAAATGAGTTTTTCATAGTAGTTGAAAGTGTGGGAAAATAGATCCAACTAATGCGAGAAAAATTGGATTTTTGAAATATAAATTTAAGGGTTTGGTTTCGGAAAATTGGAAACCGATGTTTTGGAATGTTTTACCAATACTAGTTTGAATATACGCATAATCAGAGTGCATAGCGAAAGCGTGATGGTATTTTGAATAAAAATGTTACGAGAGATTTTTCCCAACGGTAGGAAAATGTGAACTTTTCAAACAAGATGTGATATTTGAAATAAGAATAAATATAAATCCTATATGGAGGTGTAAAGGATTTTGAAACAAGATATGCTGGAATTATTTTGAAAATAACGTTTGGAAAGCGAAGAATTCAATTATGAATTGTAAATGATTCTAAGACATTGACTTGAAGTTCTTGAAAATTTTATATTATGAGAATATGATAGTTATTTAGAAATCACGGAAATGTTTCGAAACAATTTGGAAATGGAAATTTGATCTAACGAAAGACTGTTATGACTTACATATAGCATATGAACGATTTTCCAAAGCTTTGAAATATGAAAAGCTTACTTGAATTGAAAGAACGATAAGAAAATCGTGTTGATTAAATTTGATTTCCAATTATTGAAAGAAAATTTTATGGCAATATGAATCAATTTATGTATAATTGTCAAAATGTATTCCGATATAAATTGAAATTTGTAAAGCTCGATATGATTATAATGATTTTTAAAAGTCTTCGAAAGGCCGAAAATGTTGAATAAGATCATTGATTTCGGAATATGAAACATAAGTTGAATGTTTGGAAGTTGAAATTGTATTTTTCAATTGATCAACATTGTTTTTCCAATTATTTTGGATATGATGAATAGTTTATAAATTGATTTATGAACTAAGAAAATTTCGACGACTTAAATCCCGATATTTGAAATGTTTGAAAAACAACAATACTATGATTGAAAGTATTTGCGAATTATTGTTGCGAAATAATCTATGACTTCGGGATATGAAATGATTTGATATCTTCATGGATGTGGGTGACCTGTGACTAAACGAAGGGTGTGTGTGACTTAGGGTGAGCAACATAGGCATATACGGTGTCCGTGTTTGGACGAAAACCAAGAGATATATGTGCTTCGCGATTTTGTGCTTGGGGGTCCGTGTCTGGACGAAAACCGTGATGTACACTTCGCTTGGGATCCCTCGATGATGGTATTTGGGAAGAGCAACCTAGGCATATACGGTGTCCGTGTCTGGACGAAAACCGAGAGATATATGTGCTCCGCGATTTTGTGCTTGGGGGTCCGTGTCTGGACGAAAACCATGATGTACACTTCGCTTGAGAACCCTCGACGATGGTCTGCTTTAGGTGTCCGGAGCGACCTTAACTATCTATATTATTGCGTATGATAGGCTGCCCTTAGGCCTTGTCATGGGAAACTTGAGGAAATGAAACAAAATTTTTTTGACTAGAAGTTGAAACAAGTATATTTAGAACTTGTATATTTTAGCCACGCGCCTAATTAACGCATGTCTAAAGTTGGCAAGAACGACGATGGACTTGTTAGGCTTCCAGTTATATATATGTTTGAAGTTTCTGAAAGCAATTTTGGTTTTGAAAATCCCGAAGTGAAGTATCATTCTTTATATGAAAAGAAAATACGTAGTAATTCTATGGTTTGAAATGAAAATGGGACACTTAAGTACGACGAGATCATTTTAAGGCTTTCGAATGTTTTGAAATTTATGGTTTTGCAATATAACAAATTTACTTTATCTCTTTTTCAATACAACGACTTAAGTTTTGTATAAATAAAGGATAAAAAGAAAAAAAAACTTTACAAATTTATTTACACGAAATTTTGTGTTTAAATTCCTATGAACTATTTGATAAGTTTCAAGCTTAAGTAGGAATTTTAAATATTTGTTTCAAATAAAATTTGTTCTACTTAAGTCTGCAACCTCTCCTTTTCGAGGACGAAAAGATTTAAGTGGGGGAGATTGTAACGGCCCAAAAATTTTGATGTTAGAAAATATAAATTAAACTAAGAAATAACATTTAAATTAAATATTTTATTTGGATTTCGACGTAAAAGTTGGGCTTTTAGCTATTTCGGACGAAGTATTTGCTTTTGTAAACATAATGAAAATATATACGTTTTGCCAAAATTTAATTTAGTACTGAATTCAACTTTGGAAATAAATTTGACTTTGAAACACGGTTGATGTTAATATAAACGAAGAAATAATGTGTGAAACAAAAGACGTGCATTCAATTTATCCGCGTTAATTTAATTTATTGTTAGGCGTTGAATTTATAACATGTAAAAAAAAAAACGAGTAAGCAACGTCATTGTATTTGGTAGTAAATTCAGATTTTGATTTTTATTCATAGGTTAATTTAGTTTAGAACAAAATAGAAGAAAATTTATGTATTTGGAAGGTATGAATACCCGTTGGGTTGTATATACCTCGTAATGAGGGTAGACACTTGATTTTTTTTTATGGGCTTTGCCACTTGTGAGATCCTTGAACCCTTAAGCAAACACGTACCAAATTTTATCTGAGAATGCAACGTGTGTACCCTTCCTTTCCTTTTTATTTATTACCGTTCCTCTTTCATTTTATCAGCCGTTTATTTCATTTCATTCCCAAATCAAGTTCTTCCCCAAATTCACAAGACATGGCCTCCTCCAAAAAATCCGCCTCGCTCTGCCACTTCATCACTCCGTTCTTCCGCTATGGCCATCATCGAAAAATCAGTCTTTTCCTCTTCGCCAGTCAGTCTCACCTTCCATCCTCGCCTGAAGCTGAACCGCCCTCTTCTCCTATTCCACCGCAAGCAACCGCCTTTACCTCGAGCTCCCTCCCAAAAATCGCTCCGCCTGCGCCAGTAATGGCCATCGCAACTCCGGTGGCACTGCTGCAGCGTCGAGCCTGCCTCCTTACGTAGAT
Source organism: Allium sativum (assembly GCA_030737875.1). Lineage (NCBI taxonomy): Eukaryota > Viridiplantae > Streptophyta > Magnoliopsida > Asparagales > Amaryllidaceae > Allium > Allium sativum. The sequence continues at coordinate 4,602,504 of JASFAX010000042.1, read as the reverse complement.
CAGTATATATATATATATATATATATATATATATAATAATAAAAAAAGCAAGATGGAAGCTTTGACCTGACTCAGCACTCGTTCCAGCAAGCTGAACAGCGCTGCTGCTTCCTCCGCTGTCCGCAACCGCCTTTCCCTCTTTTATCGGCTGTTCGAGGTGAGCAATCACTCACGATTAATCTTGTTTAAGTATATTAACCTCAATTTAAACTGAGTAAAATAGTGTATGTGTTGTTGTGGTTTCATTTGAATTTATTGACTGTGTTTGGATGATTGCTGCCAAACTTACTTTTGTTCATCACACATGAGAACAGTGCCCGTTTATGTGCATTTGAACAAATGCTTCACCTGCACTTTTCACTTGTCACTACTACTTGTTTCACTGCACCTATTGGTATAAATCATAAATATGTATATACATATTTCAGTATGTGTATACATGTTTTTGATTATGGATTAACTGACATAAATATTTATATAATATTGGGTAGGGTAGTTATGAATTGTCAGGTCACCCATTTACTCTTTCATGCACAGTACACATGTTGTTTTCCCTGCACATGTTCGCTAATGCATGTCTTCACCTTGCAAATGCTTTGCCATTGAATTTTGTTGTTCATTATTGTTACATTGCCTTGTGTCATTGGTTTGGCACCTTCATGATTTGTTTACCCCATAAATAAATAAATAAAAACTGGAAACATGTTATGTAGGTTCCCTGCTTCGATTTGTAAGCTTATACCCCTACAGTGTAGAAATTGCTCGCCTTGTCAACTCATTTTTTTTTAAACTAGACAGAAATTGTGGCCATTTTCCCTGTGTGTGCATTGATCGTATATATATGTGTATTGGTGTTCATGCATGTGTGTGTGTGTATATTTTATGTTGCATGCATGTTATGGGATTGGGTCATGATATGGCTGAGTATGCATGTAGGGTACTTGCGTAGATTTTATAGAAAAAAAAATGAATTGAATTACAAATTTGCATTCCATTTTTTTCGAAAAAAAAATATAAAAGCTTTTCATTATAATGCAAGATCATGACCATGCTGTGGAGTGTTTTGCTGTTGCCTACCCCTTTCCCTGCGCATGGACATAGTTTTCTCCTTTTGATGGTTCCTGCAAATGCATCCACTTCAATATTTTAATGCCACAAAAGTTTTCCCCTTTCCAATTCCCTCATATCAGCATGTGAATATTAGTGAACCTATTTTTATATACATGAGATTTATGCATGTATGAGGTGCGTGAATATGTAATTGTCAAATAGTTGTAATGTCATTACTGTCATTTAGAAAGAGTGCAGTATATGAAATGAATAATCAGCCCCATTGGTAATGGTAGCCTATTTAACCAAAAAAAAAAAAAAAAAGGGAAACTAGAACCACTCATGCATATTGTTTGAACTATAGACATATATTTTCTCTACACTTTGAATGGACACATCTTTAGACCTTGCCTTGATAATACTTAACATGAGCAGCTCCTATTTAGCACAGATGTATATAACTTGCGGGACTTGCATTGTTACTTTTAACTTAAGTATGTATGCCCAGGCTTGTATTCAATTGTTTTGTGTTAACCATTGCATTGGACATAACCATTTTATCTTGAAAAATATGTTACAAGTAGGATATTTTCTTTTAGATTGTTTATCCTTGCTTTGTTGTTTATAAACCGAGTGGTTGCGCATTGGGTTACACTACCGAGTCTTGCCATAAGTGGTTAAAGCATGTTGCATTGATTTTAATACCATTCTATACTGCCTTGTTATGTTCATATACCTATATATATATATATATATATATATATATATATATTGAATGTATGTGTGTATATTGCTGTTGTATCAGATGCATGTCATTTTCTATCCACAAAAAAATTTACTTACCAGATTGGGTGCACTTGTCTTGCCTTGAACTGCATATATTTAAGTTAGGATTAATTATTATTTTCGGTTATATTGAAGTTAATTTACTTGAACAAAGATTAATCCTGACTCGAGTGTTTTATGTTTTGCATGGAATGCTCGGGTCAGATACGAGCATTGCAGATTTTAGATTTTCCGCTCGCAAAACAAGAGAGGACGTGGAGACGCATGCACGCGCTAAGCTCGACCATAAAGTGTAATTTTATTCATCTAAAAATTTATGTAAAGATGCATATTTTATTTTCCTTCCGCTGTACAAATTGTAAACTCTGATATTTATGAGAATTTTTATTCCGCTGCAAATATTGTACACTGATTCTGTATTGATTCTGTATTGATTTTGTTTAAACCGTGTAAGCCAATAACAATCTGATGTTTTGAACGTTTCAAGTTGGTTTAATTACCGACTTGGAACGGGCAAAATGCTGGGTCGTTACATTATGCCTTTTAAAAATATAAGACTTTTTCTTGAAAAATGCTTCTTTAAACTTTCTTTTGAAAACAATTTCAAAAACTTTTATCTTATCTGGTAAACCTATGCTCTCTAATACCAAGGGAAACACCCCACCTCCGTTAAGGTCACTCACAAAGGGAATGCCTTAGCTTTGGTGGAGGTTTATAAGTAAAAGTCACAGATAAACACAAGACAGATATAAACACACATATTTTAAGCAGCGGAAAACAACAGACTTTTATTTCATAAATACGTGTTCATACAAAACATTCCCATAATTATCTCATAATACTTCCAAAAACATTACATCCTCATAACTGTCTTGATTATTAAAGAAGCATAAAACATAAATAAAGTAACAAAATCCCCATAGTGATATCCAAAGCCATGATCCTAGCAAAAGAGATCCAAACCATACATCTACTATCTTGAAGCTTGCAAAGAGTCTGACTAAGCTGGGTTGTTTCCTCCCTGTGGACCTGGGGGGAACGAAAGAAAAGAAGACGAAAAGAAAATAGAGTCAGACATAAAGCCTGAGTAAATCTAGTGACTCTTCAGTATGTGAATAAGGAAAAGGGCATGATAGATATAAACTGAAAACAGGAAAGTATCATAAGCTAAGGGAGTGTAGTCTAGAATCGAGTATACTATCGCACCCACACTATATCTCTGCACCTACTAGAACTTATTCTAACTGGCACCCCATGCTGAGGGTGAAGTGATCCCCTTTTTCTAAAGATCCGCTCCTACTCGCATAAACACATGTGTCATACGGCCCCCAAGAATTGTAGATACCTATGCTGGTCCCACCATGGGGTGTATCAAGACCCATGGTGGCGGCCCCAACACAATTCTAGAATACATAGGTTATACTACTGGTGCCCCCAGTGCCATGTTTGTCTGCTCCGGAGTGTGTGCACGCCTGCACCCCGTTAGAACCCACGCTGTGCACCCAATGCCGTCGTTTTTGACCGCTTACAATCAACCCAGTAATCGTGCCCCACCCTGCCTAGTTTAAGGGTACCATGATACCTAATTTGGGTTACTGCTGAAATGGGTCCCTCGTTACTTGGGTTTTCTAGTCAAACATGTTAAGTGGTCAAGTGTTTGTATTTACCTAACCTCACCCATCAATTCTTGTTAACATGTTGAATTTGGTTAAGTGTTTTAAGTTGACTTAACCCTACCATCTGTCCTTAGCCTCTTAAAGCATTGACCACTCACACTGGATATATATCGCTACGGTTACTGGATATGCCGGTCGGTTCCGGGCAGGTTTACACCGTAGCTCAGTCTAACCTCGGGTCCTTATTGGGCTTAATGCTTAACCACCCACATTAGATAGGTATTGTTGTGACTACTGGACAGCCGGGCGGGTCCGGGCGGGTCCGGGCAGGTTTACATCACAACTCAATCAAACCTCGGGTTAAGCATATCGTATTTTCTAAATTTACATATTTGTCTCTTTTTAATTTTATATGTAAATGTTTACGGCCCAATTATCCAAATTCATTATTTTTGGGTATAACAATTTATACCGCCCAAATGTCACAGTCGTTGGCATGTGCCAAACATGCCAACACATATATTTTTCATGCTTTACACCCAACGCTATTACCCCCGTTTGTACGTTCGCAATTTTATAACAAATGTTGGGCTCGACACAATTCACCCAACTTTATAAACATAAGAAAAGGGGAAACCAAGAACATGTAACATTTTATAATACATAAAGGTGTGTGGCGCATGAACTTGCAATTTAGCGATTCAACTAACATAAACAATGGGTCATGTGAGCTTGCATTCAAATAGGCATATAACTAAATAGGTGTCACATAAAATGGCATATTTAGACTTATACAAACTTGGGTTTAAACATGTTTAACTCGGCATAATGTCAACCACAAAACTAACATGTTGTATATTCACCAAAATTTCCAATTTTAACATCTAATCATATAGCCTATTTCAACATGAAACTTGCATAGTTTATGTAACCCAAACGATACTTAACATAGATCCAATTATACTTGCAATGAACATAAGAAGTATACATAGGTTTTTGGGTCATGGAGGCCTAAAAAGGTCTCAATCTAGAACATGTTTACAAAAGTCTTAATTTAGACTTAAAAGATGTATATAGTCCATGCTATCGACATAAACATAAAGGGATCAAATTCTAGTTTTTGCCACAAACTTGCAAGTGCTATTATTTTCATATACAAATGTCCAATAGCCTTGAATCAATCAATTTATGCCACAAATATCAATACACAAATCATGATAGAATCATTACAATACACAGAATTTACATCATTATTATACAATAACACAATTCCATTTTCATTTACATTGAATCACATCACAGTTTTTATTCATATTCTGAAACACTATACTTACAACGGTTGATGAAATCTTGTTTTATGATTTCTGTATTCTGATTTGGAGATGCTCTCCTTTGGGTAGCAAAGTTGCGTTGAATAATTTGATTAAGATATAGTTTTCTTCTTAATTTGATTCGTCTCTAAGCTTCTCTCTCTTGACGGCTACGCTCAATTTCTTCCGGCAGCATGACGACTCCAATCTTATTTTTTTGTGTAAATTTTAGTTAAGACTTAGGGTGTGTATATAGAGTTTCAGATTGTTTTGAGCCGTCAGATGAAGACAGGAGGAATCCAGACCATACAAAGTTCAAAGAGCCAATCAAAAGGTGACATGTCAGCCTAAATGACACACCGAGCCACAAAAATTCGAGCCAAAGCCAGACCCAGCCAGCCAAGTCGACCAGGCAGGTCGACTGGCAGGTCGACACCCAGGTCGACACTATGGTCGACCTGGGGGTGACCAAGTCGACTCCATGGTCGACCCTATGGTCGACCTGGCCCCTGGGCGGGAATTTTCCCGCCTAGCCCAGTTTGAGTCTGTTTTTCGAATTTTGAATTTGAAACTGAGCTGTTTGAATTTTTAATTAATTCTGAAACTTCCGAAGGTCATAACTCCTTCATATGGAGTCTGATTTACGCAAACTCGGACTCTATCTCAAGCAGAATTCCGAGACAAACGCAATGGCGTAAGCCATTTCCCTTAATTCTTTCATTTAGAATTAATTACTCTTTAATTTGTGAAGTTTTAATGTTATAGAATTTACGGGGTGTTACAGATTTAAATTAAATATTCAAAATATTTGAATTTAAACCATTTAAATTAACTAACCAATATATAAAAAAATTAAATAAATTAATTATTTAATCGCTAAAATTCCAGGATGTTACATCAGTCCCATTTATCGACCCGAGAAGTCTTCGACCCAAAAAAGGTCGACCCGAATAGGTGAACATCTTTCAGCTCGATAGGCCTATCGGAGATAGAGAGAAACACAATCTCCTTACTATTTTCTGATTCCACCTTCCCGATTTAATGAAATCTGGCTTGGTTCTGACAATCACGTTTGGCGCCATGTCATGTTGACTCGTACGTAATTTTTTGGTTTGACTTGACCATGCATTCGACTAGCGCAAAAGGACAACATCGTTTGGCAATAACCTGATTGTGTGACGTCACATTCGGGAGCCAACGATTTGACACAAGAATTGATAATATCTTTCTACAGACAGAATAACCTGAGTATAATGGCATCTCAAACAGACACGACTGTTTATAATCACCATTCAGAAATTAGATAAATTCTATGAATTGTTGTTAAACTGATTACAAAGGACGTCCCATTTACAATGCGATATACTTTGGAGGACAAAGTATTGACCATCCTTTTTGGCAAGGCCATCAAGACCATACACACATCAAAAATTCAAGACAAATCATCAGCATGAAGAGGCAATTAACTCGGTTCAACCAACCACTGGGGTCGACCAGGGTTCGGTTCGACCCCAGATCCAACACGTCCAGACATGAAGGCATACACATGCAAGTGTAGGCTCAAAGATCTTTCGGTCAACCAAAACATAAGCCGACCTAACTTAGAAGCCACAAACATGATTAGTGAGATGGTAGGCTCGACCAACATTCAGGTCGAGTAGAAGGCATGTCGACCTGACCAGTTGTGAATACCTTTGAAGATAAGAAGGTCCTAGAAATCTCGGGTTGAACAACTCCCGGGTCAACTAAGTCGAACCGGACTTGGTCAACCCGAGAATATCTTCCCTAAAAGCTCATTCTAACTGCGATTTGACTGCATCTATAACAAGACTACAATAATGGAACCGTTGGCATCTACCCTTATCTAGCCGGGGTAGGCCTTTTTACATGAAAAGAAAGCTTCTTCGGCCATTTCTACATTCTTGGGATAGGGACACGTGTCCTAGTCGACCCGAGAACTGTAACATCTATAAATAGCTCCCCAAAGCTTCAAAGAAAGGATTTTTTGGGGCCATTCTCCTATCATTTTATTATTGCAACAACAATGTACTTGGGATTAACCATTCAAATCATCATTTGTAATCAAAGTTAATATATAATCAAGATATTATAAAGTGGACGTAGGCTCGTTAGTGCTAAACCACTATAAATTTGCATGTGATTGCATTTCCTCTCATTTTCACATATATTTTTACATTTATTTCTTAAAATTTGCATGTGATTGCCACTTTTTGTTTGCAGGCTGGCTAAAGACATATTGAACGCGCTAGAATATATGGTAACCAGAAGGAGGTAATCTCATCTTTTAATCTTTGTATTTTTCTTTGTTTAATAGTAAAATTAGTTATTTTGGAAAATACTTCTTTAACGTGTGGTATCATTAGTTTGGAGAAGCATTGAAACAACTTATCTCGAGCAAAATTGTGAGGAATAGTGACCTTTGGATCACTTCCAAGCTATGGTGAATTTAGTTTGCTCTCAATATACTAAGAAAGCTATCTTTGTCCTAAAGACCTTTGATATAAGGAAAGTATTATTCGAACTTATAAAAATGAAAATTTTAGCTTATGATATATCCCTTGGAAGGTAACTTCATATTATAAAGTCTTAGAGATGACTATTTCATTACATTATATTTCATAATACACCCATAATAAGATGTAAAAATCTATTGTGCTTAATAAGATGGAGCTTAAAATTTTGTTGTTTCTTTTTTTAAATTAAATCAATCATTTTAGTGTAAACTAAGCCAAGTTTTGTAGAATCGTATTATAGTATGAGATTTCAAGCTTAGTATTTGTGTTTTGCTAGGAGCGATTGTTGCATTTAGATATGATTATATGTGTTGAGCAACTTCAAGCTGCAAAACGTGTTTCATTGCCGTAGATTGTTGCAGAAAGCTTCACATGTTATATCTTTTTATATGTGATATAATATTTGATTGGCGAAAAAATTATAAATGCTTGCTTAAAGATTGGATTTGAAAGGAAAAGAGATTTATTTTGTATTTACAGTTATGTTGGACTACAAAGAAAATTATTAGGGTTGGGCTTGAAATGTCCATCGGGTTTTAAATACCCAGTGCGCTAGGGTTGGGCTCAACTTTGCATTATTGTCGATTCAATTAAAAAATGCAACAATTTTTTGCATGGGTTTGACTAGTGCGTTGCCAAAAACTATATATGGGGAGGGCAAGATGTTAACTATAGGGGCTCGGGGGCAGCAATCCCCAAACTTTTTTTCCAATGCCAACTATTTAATTATACGTATGAAGAATCATTACATCAAACAAGAACTACTAAATATAAATGTATAATAATAATCCATAATAAAAATGATTTTTCAACATACATATATATTACAATTTTCTACAACAGTTACCATGTCGCTGGATATCAAATTGAATACAAAACAAGCATTCAACAAATTGAAGTATTCCAATTTATTTTCTGCAATTGTATTTTTATTAACTTCATTATGCATCAAAAACTGATACCACATTGACATATTCACATTAAACCAAAATCAATCAAAACAATTCATCCAATCAAAATCACTCACCACCAATTACTAAGCATCAACGCAAAGGAGATAGCAATAGGTACTCTTGGGGACGAAACGATAGTGAGTTGCAGAGGAATCTGGAGCAACTTGGCATGAATGCTGACTTGTTATGCTGACTTAATGGAACTGCGTAAGTACGATTTGATGTTGATAATAGATTAGGGTTTGTCGATGATGATTTGCTGGAAGAGTCGTCTTACTAGAACACGAGATATATTTTTTCACAAGGACCCTTTTTTTCTTATGAGGATCCTGGGAGGGTCACGTGCCCAGCCCAAGTGTAATGTAGCTCCGCCATTGGGTTTGACATGTCATTATTATATTGTTTAATATTTACTGTCCTTGACATATTTAACTCAGAAAGCAAGGCAGATATTGGTTATGTGCTATATTTTGTTTGTAAAATTGTCAGATATTGGTTATGTTAGTCCTTGGCATATTGTTTGTAAGATACTAAACTCGGAAAGCACTATATGATTCTTCATATAAATACGCCCAGTTGTAATATTTCCTGAAGCGAAGATAATTTCAAATGCTTTTGCAATCTAAGAGTTGAAGTAGGATCTTAATTTTTGCTAGATAAGCATTATCGATCGTTTCTTTGTGATATATTTTTTCCTTTTGCATTTTTTGGACCTTATCCATTAGCAATACATAACTTGTATAAATGCTTACAATATGTAACTTATATAAATGCTTACAATGCATAACTAATATTCGTTTGATTTGTCATTTCATTTTATAAATTCATTAATGATTTAGAGATACAAAAAACCAATGGTACAAAATATGTTAGTTAATTGAATTTACATGTTTGTGTTTTAATTTTCTTTTTTATTTTTTAAAATAACACTTAATTTCTTATTTAAGAAAATAGTTAACATAATTTTTTCTTTGATATCATACAACTTAACGATCGTTTTTTCACCATTGTACGGTTATGTTAGTAATTCAAGTATACATATAATTATTATGTGTTTGATCTGAATTTATTGGAAAGTTAAAGTAAAATATTTTTTTAATTATAAAACTAGCGGTTGTCTTTTCATCATTGCACGATTGTACTAGTTGATCTTTAGCTAGACATTAAATTCAACTTAAACAAAAAAATTGATGGATGGAGAGCTAATTATGTGATATAAATAAAAGTTACTCCGCGCAAAATAAGCAACAGGAGTTTGAACATGTCCGAGTGGATATTTGAGTACGGTTTCCAGGAATATCTCGCATTTATATCTCCGATAAATGAGAAGATTATTGTTGCTCTTGGGCCGCCGTAATGCAGTATACCTAAAGAAGGGAAAACAGCCATGTCGATCGCCTCTTTCTTTCATTTCAATTAACAGGTTTTTTTAAAAAAACTCTTTTCTTATTTTGTGCACATGTTTAATATCTTCATTCTTGTTTTCTACCTAGATGCTCAATTTTTTAATTTTAGATTAGCATATTAACTTTGATGTTGATTTGTGTTCATTCAGCCTTCTGAAATTGTTATCTTTTTAAAAAAAATGATGAATCTCTAGAGATTTGCATTCAACCGACCAATCTGGATTTAAACATTGATGGAAAATGGGGTCCTCTTTATTCACATTCATTGCATTCTTGTTTTGTTTTGTGAATTTGCACTTTATAAAGACTTTTTTTTGTTGTTGTGGCTAGTATCAATCTAACCTTTGTTCTTGGATGAAGTTTATATCTTTGCCTATCTGAATCGTAAAAACAGATCCACTTGGAATTCTACAACTGTTTGATCGCAAACTCAATTCAACAAGAAATTGATTGCTGAAAGGTAGTAGCAAATTAATCAAAATTTGATATGTTAATCTCATACTAGATATCTTAACTGTCATCTGAATCCAGTTTAGAATGACATTACAGGAAAGAGTGTGTTTGAATGGCACGGATGATGAAGCACCCGATCTTGAGCGACAGCTATCTGGCGATGGAATTTCAGAAATGGAGGATTCATAGAAATGTGCAGACTCGGATTTATGGCATGCTTGTGCTGGGAGTATGGTGAAAGTGGCAGCAGTTGACTCTTTTGCATACTACTTCCCCCGAGGTCATGGAGAACATGTCCGTTGTCTCCTTGAAGACCTTCATGATATGAGAAAGTCTCACCTGCTTTGCCGCGTAGTTTCTCTAAAGTTGATGGCTGATCCTGATAACCCGCCTCATCTCCATAGATCAAAATCCTGAAGCTTTCAATTATACACCTACTGAGGTACCCAAAAAACCCTTAACGTTCACAAAGACTTTGAGTCAATCCGATGCATACAGCGGGGGAGGCTTGTCAGTGCCTGGGCAGTGTGCTAAAGCAGTATTTCCAGAATTGAACTACCAAGACAACCCTCCGGTCCAAACCATATCTTGCATAGACGTGCATGGAAAGACATGGACTTTTAGACACATTTACAGAGCTAGAAGGCATGCATTAACCACCGGTTAGAGCAGGTTTGTGAGTCAAAAGAAGCTCATGGCTGGTGATAAAGAAGGAGAGTGGAGAGATTCATATAGGAATAAGAACGATGAAGCCTTTTTCATATACTAGTATGAAATTCCTTGGTTTTAACGACAATGACATGTTCAGTAGGAAGGATTTGGTGATGGAAGCAGCAAAGAATGCATTGAGTGGACGGGAATTTGAAGTAGTGTACTATCCAAGGGCAGATACCCCAGAATACGTTATGAATGCAGAAGTGTTGAGAGAAGCAACAAGGATACTATAGCGCAGAGGAATGAGATTAAAAATGGCAGTTGAATCGGAGGATCGGTCGAGGATTAGTTGGTTTATAGGAACTGTTACTGAGGTGATCGATCAGCAAAAGTCACTATGGAAACAACTTGAGGTGAGATGGGAAAATGCAGGAAGAGTTCTGGAAGATGTAAAGAGAGTGAACACATGGTCGGTCGAGCCGCTTTGGATTGGCTTGGGGTACACTCTTATATCTCCTTTGACCTTCAATTACTCTGCGATATTCACTGCTGCTGCTGCCTCAAATAAGTGCAAGAGCAGGTTTAGTTTTAGGGACAATAATGTGGGGAAGGATGATATAGCTTGTGAGCTAACAATTGGAGTTGGTCAAGCAACTGCTACTGCAACTAGTACTCCTACCCCTGCTGCTGCTTCAGTATCTCCTTTGACCTTCAATGGCCATACAAATGTCATTACCATAACTACATTACCCTGCAATTTCAGGCATACAGGGATCCAGGCATAGTAACAGTTACACCAGTAAATTCACTACCATTGCTGCCTCAAATAAGCATAAGAGCAGTTTCAATTTTAACGACGATGACGTAGGTAAGGAGGACATAGCACGCGAGCTGACAATTGGAGTTCGCCAAGCAACTGCTACTGCATCTAGAACTCCTACCCCTCCAGCTGCTGCTTCCGTTGTGCTATTTGGGAAGACAGTAATGAACAATTCAGAAGAGGAACAACTTACTGGGTGTTAGTTGTTCTGGGAACCTAAATCGTTCATCTTTATCACCAGACAATGAAGCTGATGATGATGCATCACATCACATGATCAAGTTCTTATAAACATTCATTTTAATTGTACAGTTAGACCGGCATATACCTTTTTCGTTGTTCATTTATAGGATTTTCGTCGTCTAATAAAAGAATCTGACTTTATATGTGTACATAAAGCGTAGAATGTTCTCAAGCACATTTTAGTTAACTTCCTGGTGACTGTTCAATTATCCTTTTCTTTGTTAAAGTTTCAATGGCCTTCCATCTCTCTAAATGATATGTTCAATCATCCTTTGGAGTATTGTCTGCACATCACGTCTACAGGAGGTGCGACTATGTTTAAATTCGTGCACCTACGGTTGCGACCTAGCTAATGTATACAAACGAAGGATAAATTTGGTAACGATTTAGCATTAGAAGATTTCAACCAATTTTCTTGTCAGTGGAAAAGATTAACTGGTTGAAGTCGTTACTCAATTTCTCACTGGGTGTATTGTTGATGAACATATCCTTATCACTAGATATTTGCAGTTCCTTTCTAATATTTTAAGTCTATATGATAAATGCTTAAGGACTAGATTAAAAGACTAGGTTTCCATAATATCATAGGAGTGTTTATCATTAACCTAGCCTCCTTGACTGAGAGCTCATCTTCAACAATCTATGGTTACATATAGCATGATTCTTTCACTGAAGATGCAGTACGAACCCTTAATTGTGGCTGTTGTGTTTGCTGGTGATGTGTATGTATGTGTAGCTTGATGGTTGATTTGCTATTGATGATGTCCGGTGTCTAGCCGTGGAACTGGAGGAGGCTGGTTTTAGTGCATGAAGTACAAAAAACAGAACCCGGAAGTAGCACAATGAAATGTAAATAGTAAATATGTAAAGCAATGCAAAAATGTCTGTGTTGCACTGGAATGAAAAGACTGTTCTGTAAGCCCTTTTATCTTCCTTTGTTTTTAGACTAGTACAAATGTGTTGAAAATAGTGCTCAAGGGAGTTCATAGGTGAAACTGACAGTAAACAATTGAAGTTTATAATGCAAAGTTAATGAAATAGAACAAAGAAAATGTGAAACGACAATAAACTAACTCTCTTAGTGCAACGAGAACTAAAAACAAAATGAGACCGACCGCATGCATAAACTAAAACCAAATGCACAAATCGAAAAACACAACACAATTGAAAGGAGTGCAATATTTTAAAAAATGCAACACAGACAGAAACAAAAACAAAAGATCTAATGACAAATGCAAAAGATCACAAAACATATGAGTTGAAGATAATTGAACACAACTTGAACCATCCAATTTTAATACAACCTCCAACTAACTTACATACTCTCGTAAAAATGACAAGAAATTAAAAATAAATTTTATTTTAAGCATGCTCTACTTACTATTGAATTAATAACATAAAGCGTCAAATTTGGATTCAATTTTTAATATAATTATCATAATCATATGTTGATGAAGGAGTAATTTGTGCTTTTATTTGCTTAAGCATATCTTTTTTGATTTGAACGACACAGACTATCAAACTCAATATTAAAACACAAATAATTTTACATAAATATTCAACTTTCCATTGAGGCATGTCTTAAGGCGAGGCATATTGAAATTTGGTGATACAATATTTTCAAAATTAATTAGATTTTGGAGATATTCAGGGTAATTTGGTTACCCGTTTTGTGCAAGAAAGAAATGGAAGGAATATTGAAGAGATAGGGATATTGGAGATATACGTCATTTAATTTGTTGCCATGTTTCATGAAAAAAGAAACGGAAAGAAATTAAAATTGGAAAAGGGATTGATTGATGGAAAATTGGGAAGTTATCAATCAATCATATGACAATAAAATTAATGGAGAATATTAGCTTTCCATGAATTGGTTTATTTACAGAAATCAATTGTCTTATCCCCAAGTAATTTTTCCTCTATATAAAGAAAGGCATATAGGATGTTATTTTTATGAGATCATTTGTATTTCTTCATTTCTTTTCTCTATTATAAAACTCAGTAATCTCTTGAATATTAATAAATTCTCTTCCCCATTGAAGTGGGCGTACACTATCTTGTGATAGTGGAACCACTATAATATTGTGTGTTCTCTGTTGCCTTTTGTATTTTTTCTGTGACCTGTGATTGGTAATCATTTCAATTTGTTTGTTATATCACATCATTGCAAGATCCTATTGAGGTTTTTTCATTGAAAGGGATTTATCACCCCTTACAACTGGTATTAGAGCTAGATTCGCAAAGAAGGGTTTGGTAGAATGGCAGGAGGAGATGAAAATAATACAAATAATACATTAGTGCCAGTAGTTGCTCCATACGTCATAGGCTCCTATGTGGCGTTAGGATCACAGTTGACGATAGAGAAGTGGAATGGTGAAGGATATTTTGAAATGTGGCAGTGGATGATGAAAGCAGTTTTGAGAAGAAATCACGTTCATCGAGTAGTATTTGATACAGAGTCATTGCCTACTGATATTTCATCAGTGGAATTAGAAGAGATGGAAGAATGGGCCTTTACTACTCTTCAACTTGTTATGGGAAAGAATGTAATTTCTGAAATCATTCGGGAAACAACAGCTAAAGACATGTGGAAGAAGTTGGAGGACCTCTACATGAAGAAATCCCTAACTAACCGTCTGATCCTATTGAACACCTTCTTCACTTATAAGATGAAGGAAGGTTCTTCAATTAACACACACCTAAGTGTGTTTGATGACCTGTTGATAAAGATGAAGTCTGTTGAGTTGAAAATTGATGAAGAACAGAAAGCAATGGTTCTGTTGTGTTCGCTCCCAGAGTGATACATTGGTTTTGCTAATAGCCTTATCTATAGTAGAGATACATTGAAATTAGATGATGTGAAGATAGGTTTGCTCAGTGAAGAGTTGGGAGATCAGATGAAAGAGTATGGTGTTTGTGATAGTATTGGAGGATGTAGTAGTTCAGGTTTATTTGTTGAGAGAGGAAGAGCGGAGAAGAAAGTGAAGAATAATATGGGGCGTTCCAGTTTTAGGAAGCCTAATTCGCGGAGTAAGTCTAAAGATGGGAAGTGTTATAATTTTAAGAAGCCAGGCCATTGGAGAAGGGACTGTCCAGATTTGGAAAAGAAGACAGATGGTTCTTCATCTATTGCGATGGAGAAAGATGGTAGCGTTCTATTGACAGCGGTTGTATCAGATGTTGCAAACCACCAGATTCTAGATTCTGGAACATCAATTCACACTAATAAGGATTATTTTTCTTTCTTCGATGCCAGAGAAGGAAGTTCTATCCTCATGGGGAACAATGCTACATGTAAGTCTATGGGAGTTGGTTCAGTCCGCATTCGCATGTATGATGGGATTGTTCACACACTTTCAAATGTTCACTATATCCCATGTCTTCGGAAGTCATTGATATCACTAGGCCAATTGGCATCATTGGGATGCAATATAACCATTGTCAGAGATGGTTTGAGAGTTTCTAGAGAGGCACTTGTATAGATGAAGGGTGTTATGGTGCGAAATCTGTATTTGCTAATGAGTACCACTGTCCATGGAGAATTATGTGTTGGAGTCGATAGTTCTAAAAGTTTGGATGCTAGTATATGAGATTAGGTCATACTTCAGAGAAGAACTTAGAGTTTCTTCGTAAGAAGAAAAAGATCAAGGGAGAAGTCTTCAACAAGCTGGACTTTTGCAAGGAGTGTGTATTGGCAAAGCAAACCAGAGTTTCTTTTGGTGACGGCGTGCATACTTCTAAGAGGGTACTTGATTATGTGCATTCAGATGTTTGGGGGGCGTACTCTACAGCTTCTATTGGTGGGGCATATTATTTTGTTTCATTCATTGATGACTACTCATGCAAGGTTTGGGTGTATGTAATGAAATCTAAGTCGGAAGTATTTGAGAAGTTTAAGGTTTGGTTAGCTCTTGTTGAAAACCAAACAAGAAAGAAATTGAAGATTCTTCGATCCGACAATGGTGGCGAATATGTCTCCAAAGAGTTCCTCGACTACTGCAGACAACGTGTTATTAGAAGACATTTCACTACACCTGGTGATCCGCAATCCAATGGGGTTGCTGAAAGAATGAATAGGACTCTACTTGGAAAGGCCCGTTGCTTGATATTGACTGCGGGTATGTCTAAGGGTTTTTGGGCTGAAGCTATTTCGACTGCAACACATATTATTAATCGGATTCCGTGCTCAGCCATTGATGGAAAGATTCCAGAGGAGTTATGGAGAGGTAAAAACACTTTATTAAGTTATTTTCGTATATTTAGATGTCCAGTTTATGTTCACAATACAGGACATGAAAAGTTGGAGCCTAGGGCCTCCAAATGTGTTTTTCTTGGTTATACAGATGGTATAAAAGGATATATAATTTGGAATCCAATTACGAAGAAAGTTATACATTCCAGACATGTGACTTTTGATAAGTCAGCAATGTTTAAACCTTTGGAAGGTTTATCAGAGGGTTCAGATTCAGTTGATAAGAAGCTT
The DNA here is from genome assembly GCA_030737875.1 of Allium sativum. Lineage (NCBI taxonomy): Eukaryota > Viridiplantae > Streptophyta > Magnoliopsida > Asparagales > Amaryllidaceae > Allium > Allium sativum. The sequence continues at coordinate 4,586,196 of JASFAX010000042.1, read as the reverse complement.
GAAAAGACTGAGATTCCAGTTTTCAAACCCGAAGTAGAGATGACAGAGCAGTTGATGATACATTACATGATAGTCCACATATTTCCACTAGTAGTGATGGTCATGAAGCTAGAGATGATTCAGCTCAAAGTGGAGCTCAAGGTGCAGCTGAAGGAGAGTCGAGCGATATAGCCATTCGGGCTAGTCAAAGACCAAAGAGAGCTCTAATTAGATATGGAGATTGGCAGTATGCAAATTTGAGCCTTGATGATCAGTGTGAGTATTCTTTACATGTAATTCATGATGAACCATTGAGCCTTGCAGAAGCCATGAAGTCGAGTGATAACTCGAAGTGGAATTGCGCTATGGAAGAGGAGATACAGTCTTTGCAAAAGAACAAGACTTGGGATTTGGTACCACTACCTTAGGGAAGCCGAGACATATATAGCAAGTGGGTATTCAAGGTGAAAGATGATGGTCAATACAAGGCAAGATTAGTAGCTAAAGGGTTTTCATAAAGAAAGGGGTTGGAGTATGATGAAACATTTGCCCCAGTTATTAGACAAACTTCAATTCGAATCCTACTTGCAATAGTTGCTGCTCACGATTTGGAGTTAGAACAACTTGATGTGAAGACCACTTTCTTTCGTGGTGATTTGGAAGAAACCATTTATATGAAGCAGCCAGAAGGATTAATTGTAGATGGAAAATAGGATTGGGTATGCAAGTTGAAAAAAATCTCTTTATGGTCTAAAACAGTCGCCTAGATAATGGTGCAAAAGGTTTGATTCTTTTATGCTTTCACGTGATTTTAATCATAGTACTAAAGATGCATGTGTTTATTTTAAGCATTTAAAGAATAATAATTGGGTGTATTTGTTTTTGTATGTGGATGATATGTTGATTGCTTCTAAGGATAAAGCTAAAATTGATGCGTTGAAGTTGAAATTAAAAGCGGAATTCGATATGAAAGATCTTGGAGAAGCAAAGAACATTTTGGGGATGGAAATCCAAAGACATAGAAAACTTGGACTTTTGAGACTTACTCAAAAGGAATATATTCAAAAGGTGCTTGCTCGGTTTAGCATGGATGGAGCAAAGGCTATCAGCACACCCATGCCTTTGCATATACAACTTTCTAACCAGGGTTCTCCGATCTCAGAAAAGGACAAGGCTTATATGAAAAAGGTGCCTTATGCGAGCGCAGTAGGTAGAATGTTATGGTGTGCACTAGACCTGACATTGTTCAAGCTGTTGGATTAGTTAGTAGATATACGACAAATCCGAGAAAATCGCATTAGGAGGCAGTGAAGTACATTTTTAGATATCTTAGAGGAACATCAGATTATGGGCTTGTTTTTTGCGGCAGAAATAAGGATTTCAACTTGGTCGGATTTTGTGATTCAGACTATGCCGGAGATAGAATAGAAGAAAGTCAACCTCAGGCTATGTGTTCACACTTGGAGGAACAACTATTAGTTGGAGAGTGAGATTGCAGACTATAGTTGCTTTGTCTACTATAGAGGCAGAGTTGATAGCTGCAGTTGAAGCAGTCAAGGAGGCACTTTATTTGAAGAAGTTATTGTGTGATTTGGGCTTCATGCAAGATGCTTGTTTGGTGAATTGTGACAGTCAAAGTGCAATTCATTTAGCTGAAAATTTGGCTTTTAGTTTTAGAAAAAAGGATATAGAGGTAAGAGTTCCTTATCTCTATGAACGAGGAGAAGTTAGTTCGTCTTTAGAAGATTCACATAAGTAACAATGCAGCGGACATGTTTACGAAAGCATTACCTACTACTAAGTTCCAGCATTGCTCGAACTTGATTCACTTGATGAAGTGCTAGGTGCCACATGGTGGCACCATGGGGAAGAGAGCGACTTGGTACAGTTGAATTCAAGAGAAGATGTAGTATTCTTCTTGTATGAAGAGATAGGAGTTTGGTTGCACAATGTCTACCTTATTTTTGAATGTTTCCAACACTTCATTGGTGAGCGGTGGCCTTGCCGGAGCTCACTAACAAAATGAAATAAGGGGTGGCTTTTGCAGGAACTCATTGGGAAGCATTCACATTGGAGTCTCTTACTTGCAAGAGATATTGTATCGAGGTGGAGATTATTGGAATTTGGTGATGCAATATTTCCAAAATTAATTAGATTTTGGAGATATTCAGGGTAATTTGGTTACCGGTTTTGTGCAAGAAAGAAATGGAAGGAATATTAAAGAGATAGGAATATTGGAGATATTCGTCATTTAATTTGTTGCCATGTTTCATGAAAAAAGAAACGGAAAGAAATTAAAATTGAAAAAGGGATTGATTGATGGAAAAAGCGGGAAGTTATCAATAAATCATATGTCAATAAAATTAATGGGTGTATTAGCTTTCCATGAATTGATTTATTTACATAAATAAATTGCCTTATCCCCTAGTAATTTTTCCTCTATACAAAGAAATGTATAGAGGATGTTATTTTTATGAGATCATCTATATTTCTTCATTTCTTTGCTCTACTGAAAAACTCTATAATCTCTTGAATATTAATAAAATCTCTTCCCCATTGAAGTGGACGTACACTATTTCGCGATAGTTGAACCACTACAAATATTGTGTGTTCTCTATTGCCTTTTATATTTTTTCTATGACATGTGATTGATAATCATTTCAATCTGTGTGTTATATCACATCATTGCAAGATCTTATTGAGGTTTTTCCGCTGAAAGGGATTGATCACCCCTTACAAGGCATCCCCAAAAAAGCACCAAACCGCATCCATTGAGCTGTTTTTCAATAAAAACGTAAGCCTCAACCTTTTGTAGTGCAAAAAACATAAAGTAAGGTCAAAAAATGTTTTTGCTTATAGGTTCTTTTAGCAAAAAATTATATTAGGTTGCTTTTAACTTACTTCTGCTCCTCTTACTAGTTCGAACTCCATATGGTTAAAAAGAACAGAACATGTAAATTTTATTTTATTTTCTAAATTATAAAGTCAATCTAAATTTTGGAGTCAATTTCGAATCCAAATCTAGAATTGATCTAAGTTTTGAAATCGAAATTTTGATTGCAGCTCTAGAATTGAAATCGAATCTAGTCTTGGAACTTATATTCCTGAATGGAATTAATTTCGATCGATTCCGGAGCTGCAATCGAAATCTGTTTCAATTCCTGAAAGTGGAATCGATTTTGATTCTGGTTATTACATGTTATTTTTTTTTTCAATTCACATGTATTTTCTTACTTCAGTTTACATGTATTATGCTGCTCATATTAATTTACTCAACTACTCATACAAGTTTATTTAGTCTCCCTTATTTGTCCTTGGAAGGCTTACGTCTCGCTTTCCGTACATGAAAATATCTCATATACGCAGTCGTGTTTAAAACATTGTAAATGAAATGGCTTATGTAATTTCTTTATGATTCATGAGAATTTCATCATCCCTAAATTGAAGGTGTTTAGTTGCTCATGATTGAATGCATATTAACATAAAATGTTTTTACATAACATAAAAGAAAATGTAAACTAATTAGCAAAAAGAACAATATCAGACAACTTGCATAAAATGAAACTAAATCGCTAACATAAAAGAAAAGAACATAAGAGAGATGAACTTAAAAGAAAAGAACAAAATTTCACAATGAAAATAGCAAAAAAGAAAATGAGCAAGACTTAAGAAGCCATGAAAAACAAGCTAACTTTTATTTCTACCTTTGATTTACAACTTGCATAAAGAGAGGATTTCTCTACATGAACATAGGTGATTATTTATACATGCCTAAAACCCTAACCCGTTTTCAGCATACTACCCAAAATGTCTTTGAGATAGCGTAGCCTCTAAATCATCAATTTTCTTTAATTAGTCCTCTACTAACTTGTGCTTTTGTCTTTGATTTGTTTAATGCTAAGTAAAAGGTAGATGACCTCCTCCATGTTACATGATTTTTTTTATTATTTATTTTGACCTTGGTCTTTTATGTATGCATATATCTCGTGCAGCACATCCTATTTGCACTCATTTTCATACAACATAAAATAGATGGGGAAATGACTTTTTCCAAAATTAATACACAAAAATGACCATTTTGTCCTTGCATAGACGAGTGAATGATGAGTTGAAAATATTTTGTATTTCGGTTTAATATATATATATATATACACACACACACACATACATACACCCTAATATGACATTTATTTAATCAAACTAAAAATAGATTTGCAAGTTTGTGTTTTGACAACTTGATTTGCTTTAATTCTCTTTTGGTATCAAAGGAAATAACAGAGTTCAGTCAATCACTCATGATTATCACGGTGATCTGTCGACATTATAGTGATTGTTTATCTAAAGGTGTTTAAACATTCAGTTGCATTGGTACGGTGATTTATAGTGCACTGATAACCCCCATCTTTTACCAGACAAAAAATTGTTTTGTTAATTTAAATCAAAGTGTGTCTTGATACATATTTAGGTTAAAAGCTACTGATGACAAAAAACTTCTTATTAAGTCATAGCATTCATTTATTTGCATTAGTTTCATGTATATATACAAAAAATAAAAAATAAAAGAAATAATTTTCTTTTAAATGTATTTAAAAAAACTTCATTTTCAAAAAAACTAAATCTCTTCTTAATAAAAACAACAAATACAAAAGATTTTTCCACTTTTATTCTCTCATTCATGTTTTTTATTTCTTTCCCTCCTTAATATTTTCCCATGTGTATGAGCATCTGGACTCGTGACACATCGTAGATTACTTAAATCAAACAAATATTTTTTTCTCAAATAGCAAACGAAAACTCTCTTCGTACTCTTATGGTTAGAATTTTCCCTGATCAAGTTTCTGTCTCTTCTTGTATTACTTTCTTGCTCCAATGGGTAATTACTTTGACATCCATTCCAACCACATTAATTCGACAATTTTGGAACCATGATCCTTACACCTCTTTTTGTCGAGATTCAAAAAAATTTATGCAACCGTTAAATTCCAACAATTATATGATGATGGAATTAAACATAGATTAAATCCATTCACACTTACTGATTATCCTAAAAGTATTATATATTTTTTGCACTTGAATTTGACTAGAACTTGAGAAGAATTTATAATAGTTTTCTTAAAAAAATACCTTCTTGAAAAAAAAATTGAAATTGAAATTGAAATTGTAAATTTTCATCAATTTAAGGGTAATTCTTTTGAAAAATACCTTGAAAATTTCAAGGAAATTTTAATCAAATGTCCACATTACAAATTTGAAAAATGGCCTCTCTGCCCAAAAAATTTATTGTGGTCTCAATATTTGTCTTACAAACGATGCTTGAATCTATATGTCCAGGAAACTTCCTCGCACAATATCACAATGTTGCTTGGTAATTTCTTGAAAACACATGACCGAAAAATTGACTCAATGGGAATGCTATAATGAGAAATCGATCAATCCACGATTAGGTATTTATTCGATAGGATCATCTCTAGCTTTAGAAGCCAAAATCGATGCGATGATAAACACATTTGATAATTTTCATCTTGAATTGGTTTTAAATAGATATAAAGAGAAACATGTCACTTTGAACTGGGGAAATGCCACTTTACGATCAAAAACTGTATAGTCCTTGGACATGTCACTTCAAATAAAGCCATTAAGCTAGATAAATCCAAAATCAATGTTATTGCAAATCCACCCATTTCCAAAATCACATTCACTCATTTCTAGGACATATAGGCTTTTATCGACGCTTTGTAATAGAGTTTAGCAAAATTGCTCAACCAATAGCATTTTTTTGGGAGAATATTTTCCCTTTGATTTTGGCTGTGATTGTGTCTCTTCATTTGAACATCTCAAAAACAAACTCATTTTAGTCCCAATAATATGGTAGTCTGATTAGGATATTCCTTTAGAAATCATGTATGATGGTTTAAACTTTGCAGTTGGTGTTGTCCTAGGGTAGTGCAATGGAAAAATCCTTTATGTTATCTGCAATGCTGGTATGACTTTAAACGATGCTCAGGTCAAACTGAGAAGGGGCTTCCAGCCATAGTTTCCCTCCTTTTAAAGTTTCGATCTTTTTTGATAAACTCACACATCACAGTTTACCCCGACGACTCGAATCTTAGGGAACATTTACGCTAAAAAGAATGCTAAGTTTCGTTTAATTTGTCGGATGCTTTTACTTCAAGAATTTGATCTTATAATCAAAGATAAAAAGGTATCCAATAATGTCATAGTCGATCACTTGTTTGTCTTCCAAATGTACCATCTTCCCTACCTATTGATGGAAACTTTCCCGACGAACATATCCTTTATATACCAATCGAACCTTGGTTTTCCAAGATAGCGAACTATTTAATCATTAAACAAATACCTTCATTTTAGTTTAAATAGGGTAAATATAATTTTTTTTCCCAAGTGAAATATTTCTACTGGGATGATCTATACTTGTCTAAATATTTTCTTGACTAAATCATTTGTTGATGTGTCCTTAGTAACGAAATCACTATAGTCGCTGAATTCATGAACTCAATTGAGAGTTCAAAACCACAGAAATGAAACCACCATTTACACACATAAAATATTCGAATACTCGAAGCTATTTATATATAATAGAGAAATGTTGAAATCATCAGTAAACACGAAAACACAGAAACAACATGATTTTGGATCCAACAAAATGATTGTCAAGCTAAAGCTATGCCTGCACGGGCTAACAACATGATGTCTTGAAGCCATAGCCGATACTAATATCAACATTCCCGAAGGTCGGTATACAACATGTGGTTGACCAGACGGTCATAATACAACATGATTAACCCGAAGGTCCACAAAATCCACATAGGAGTGACTCATGGGTCTAACACTAATTGAACAACATGAATGTGTCACAACTCTCAGACAGTAAACCAAATAGTGTAAACTGCGTGTCCCATACCATATGTTCTCACTATTGGTTTACCAACCGTTAGTCGATTCCTTACTAGAAAACATAGAAATACACAAGAAAGCATAAGAAAACACCAGGAACAACAACTTCAATTAGACGAGTCAATAATTAACTAATCTCATATACCTTCATGTCCCATACCACGAGGTTTACGATATCGTTTGATCACAATCACGCCTTCTCGAAGTGTGTGAAAATGTATGGTTTATATATATTGAAAGTACGTAACTTGAGAAAGAAAATTTATAATACGATCGCAAAAACATTTGGATTATTTCTTTAAAATATTTATAATTAGGATATATATATATATAATATCGCTTTGACACAATTTTTAATTTTTAAACAAAATTATAAAACCACTTGTCTCAAAGCGATACAAAAATCTATTTGCATATAGTTTCTTAAAACTCATTTTTTTTAAATGTGCACGTGTCACAAGTTCACCAAAATTCAACATGGAACTTAGTCCAAAAATCAACAAGAAGTTATGAATTTGAAATACGAATTCGATGGTAATATAGGCATATATCAATACGATTTAAGGCCGTAAAATTTCATCAACAAAGCGACATAGAAACTCATCAAAAAACCAAGAATCAACCACCAAAAACATCGAGTACAACATTATAGCAAGAAACCGAAGTTGCTTGTGCAATTCCATGTAATAGGCCGACTTAGGGGTCGACCTTGCCTTTAGCTCGATCGACCTAGGGTTGACCCCTAGCACACAATGGATATAGGTTTTGCAACCTATTTTGATTACAACTTCAATAAAATGTTTGGACAAGCTATAGTAACCAAAGTAGCAACCAGAGATGATTTGCACAACGGAGAGAGACTAGAACAACATTTTCTGATTTATATGTATTTCCACAAACCCGACACAGATGAAATCAAAAACATAGTAAACTAGAAAGCGTGAGTTGAACAACTCACCTGAGATTAGTTTCCAACAAGAATACACCGATTTTGGCTTGCCTAGAAGATGATTTGAGCTTCTGAAATACGTAGTAATACACAATAGAGATGCGCAGGCTTGGATTGTTATTGTAATCTTCTTCTCCCTGATTCTTTGTAATCTAGTAACTGAATTACTTACTGGAGTTAGTTTGATGAAGAGAGAATGATAGCAAGCTGTCTTTTAATTTGATTATAAGAAGTTGGGTTTTATTTTTTATTTAAGAAGGACAGATGGCCATGAATTTCCTGGTAAAGCTACAGGTGGAAGGAGAAATGAGAAAGTGAACGTACTTTCTAATTCACCTCCTTCTATACTTTTCAAGATCCCCCATCAAGATTAATTAAGTTATGTAATAGCCTAATTATAACCCAACTATCTCAAGTATAACTAAACTAAGCCCAATATACAACTAAAACACAATTAACACATTTTAACCACACGATAACAAAACATGCCCACAAGGATGTTGTGCTTATGTTCATGACACAAACACATATAAAATACTTTTACAAACTTTGACATTATTTTTAATACAACTTTTTGTTAAAACTTCACATTTTTCTAATCGCACATTTTACATTTAATTGATCAAAAACTTATATTTCATAAGCTTAAAAATTCACATTAATTTCCATTTTCTAGACACAATATCACAAGGTCATATGAATTATTTCAACATACTTAAATATTGATCTTCACTAAATATTTACACTTTTATAAATCATATTTACAACTTACTTAAAGTTACAAAAGCACTTTACAATAAAATCCACTATTTACGATAATTTGCAAATTTATTGCATGTGCACTTATCAAAATATTTTAACACCTAATTTTCACATAAACACGTGTTTTAAGATTTCCGAACGTGATTTTAAATAAAATTCTTATTTGACTATATGATATCAACACAAATTCGTAAATTGTTAATTCTCTATTTTAAATAATTTGACACTTCACATTGAAAATATATTTCACTTAAATATTGATTGTTGACCAATATTTTATATTTTCAATATCAATTTGAGTCATCAAAATATATTTTTCAAATACAGATTGGAATAAATTTCTTATTATACTCAAGGTATTTAATTTATCGGTACACACAAGTTCTAAAAATCACAAGTTCTTTATTTTATCATTAATAAGATATTATATGAGTTAAGCTTATGAACTCGTATTTGATTTTTCTTAGTTTTAAAATAAATAGTACACACTATAATATGTTTAGTCCTTGTACCCAAAAACCAGGGTTGTTACAGACTCCCCCTAAAATAAATTGCGTCCTCGCAGTTTACTTAAGGTAACACATACATATAAATTTTCATTCTTAATAACTCATCCCAAATTTTTTCCACTTAAAAAAAATTGGGTTTAAATTATTTAACACACAACTCCTAAGAGTTCAATCTCTTGCTAATATATTACCTAGCTAGGTTCCAACAGAGGTTGAAATATAAAATTCTTGGATTTTAAAATTTCCATAACATACATAAAAGATTTATATTATCAAACTTGCCCATCACAAGGAATGTCTAAAAATACACATTCGCTTTCCACCTGTTTACAACCAATAATTGACATTGCCTCACTATCAAATTTGTTTTAAATTCCCGAATAATGGCTGCTATTTTGATTTTCAAATCGAATAGCCACGCCTTTTACCATTTATTATCACTAACTTGATGGCTGCTATCATTTTGTAACCCCACATATGAGAGTGTATTTCAAAAATATTGCACATATTTAAGATAGTTACTCCTTTTAAGACAACTGTACATACTCAAAACACTTCATTGTATTCCACAAAATTTTAATTTATTACCGAAAACATTATGCTCGATTATCTCATTTAAGAGTTTAAGAAGTTCTTATCGATATCGTTGATCAGACGTATCGATCAAAATCCCTTAAATACCCATTGAACAATTCAACACTAAATAAAATCAAGGCTTTTGGGTTCTCAAGATTACACTCTGTATTTATCCTCATATATGCTCTTGATTTATTTTTAAATAAAGAATTCCACTCAACACTAAGTCTCAAAAGTTAATCAACTATATTCCATCCCATTAATCCCTTTATAAATTTATAAAATTTAGCATAGTCGAAACAATTCTCTTGCTTCCACTGTGAGACATTGATTATTCTTAAATTAATACTCTTTTACACCAACATGAAGTTTACTTTTATTATCTTGGACTTAATTCATTTACTCATCCCACTTTATTTGTTAAACCACAATCAACTAGAAAAATAAGGATAAGGATTATATCCTTAAAATTTTAGAACCTAAGATCTAGAACATCGAAAAGATTCTGAGGATGGAACTTTCAAGGATAATACATAAATATGAGATTTAACTCATGAGATACAATTGGATGACATGCATTCCTAGACGTGTTCCCGAGCTAAGATTACACACGATTCAATAGATGAGGAACATAAAACAAGGACAATAATGAAAGAAAGAAAAGTTGACACGATTATTATCCTTCAATCTTGTGACACATGTATTATTCCGGTTCTATTCTACATTTGTAGTATTTTGTTCTGAACCATGCCCTAATACCATATTGTAACGCCCCACCCCGATACCCACCCTTGTAAAGAGCATTACTAAGTAATAATATCTATTAATGCGAATAATAGGGTTGGTTAGGAGCAACCATTGCTTAATCTTGTATTAGACGAGTATCGAATATGTCGAATTAGGTGTATAAGTTTTTCTTTCTTATCTCAAAAGGGTCGACGTACTCAATTCATGTCTAATATAAAAATACGATAGTTGAGGATCGTATTCAGAAAAAATTACAATACGTCACAGGTAACAGATCACAGAACATAATATATATAGGTACAATCATAGAATACAACATATACATGTGTCACAAACTCGAATGGTTACATAAACCATACTCAAATACAATAATTCTCAAGGAGTAAGTATACAAGTAGCTTGAATACAAAAATACACAACTAGGGAATAACATCAAGAGATAATCCAAGATAGATCAACTGAGCACAAATCAACAGTGAGCTGAGACCTGAAACAAATCGGTCTGACCCGAGTACGAAACACACGGATCAGTCTAGTTTACACATATCAGTAATAATAATAGATGAACTAAATTATCAAGTAGACATTTATTCCTTTCCTAATCGAAAGGAATCTCAAGCTCATGGGTTACTCTTAAACTTGGCTGTAGTAAATCCTTTCCATCAAAAAGGAATGTCACACACACAGGATAACGAGGTACTTCATTCATAAGTCCATATGATTAATATGTGGCTGTAAGAATGAGAAACACGAACATGGACTTAAATACTAGCTTTATCATGAATTATCTGAACTCTACGGTTAGGATAATTGACACTTGGAATCGCCTAACATGAAATGAAAGTGAGACGACCCGATTTCCCGTTCTCACGGAAACAAGGTTATCTTTTGGAATATAACACAGAAACAGATAATAGCAGAACAGAATTAAATAAATACACCAGAATGAACGACAAAATATACTGGATAAAAGTAATCATCAGAGTTACACAGTATACAGGATCTTACTTAGTACAAATACAGTTCAGCTATACATAAATGTCTACGGCGGAAATAAACAAAATATGTACAATAGGAGCTGAACAGCATAAAAAGAAATAAATGATAGAATCCATCTTCAGCTCCAGCTATCCAGAAAGAACCAGCTAAACCTGAATACAAGGCTGCCCGTGTAGAAAAAGGGGCACCCGAGTTTGAGAGTGAAACAAACTACGAGTCAGTCATGGGACTGGTATGAGAAATCTACTCAACACATATATAGTTGGCTAATCACAGGACCACGCCACTTTCGTGGAACGGGTTTACTCCATTGGATTTCCAGTGCTTTAAAACAACTCTTTCTTTTAAACATCGCTATGCTATTTATAAAAATGAAGCCGTTATAAGACTCAGTTCCCATCACACAATGCAACGCAAACCGGAGGATAGAGTTTTTACCTTATAACGGCCAAATATGCTTGATACGAATAAAACAAAGGCATTTGATATTATTGCTAGTGTTTATATGCTTTGAAAACAATTTCAAATCATAACTATTAATCATAGACGGCATTAATGCCCCATACCACTATGTCGCCATATATAGGTATACAATCAAAACCACACAGTCACGTATTTGGAAATTGGTTTTCCGTCATGAACCAAGGCAAAAGATAGTCCTTACCGAATTCGAGACGCTCTAGCCCGTGTCTCAGGTACAGCCGCGACCATACCCTGGATCGTCAGGGCCGGTCCACACGAAGTGGATTATAATGCCTGAACAATGCGTTTCTCCACCCTTTGGGGTGTAAATGAGCCAACGAATGACTCCATCGGACCCGGATCGTCCGATCAAACCGAGGCGCCTCGCAACAGCAACAACCACATAGGTGAAAAGTATATAAATGTCAGGGCTGGTAGGTCACTGACACCACCCTAGCTAGAAAGAAAACGCACGTCCCCCCTGAGGTCCTGCTCCCGTTTCTGGTTCATACCGGGGTGTGAGGCTCGCGAATTCACGTTATACACAAAGCTACGCCACACAGGCGGTGCTTTGATCATCACCACAAGACTTTGCTTTTCAATAGAATCCCTGATCACTGCATCTTAGCATGCCACACAGGCAATTCACACCGTGCAACTGATGGCTATCAATCACACAGAACAAATTCCAATGCCGGACACACAGTCCATTTACAAGTCCGTTCTGGGTCTGAACGAAACCGGAGGCACTAAATACCTCGCAAACCCTTCGATCAACACGTACGTCTGAACGATCACCACTCATTATCCATATTTCGGGATGCCTCCCAATCAGGACCTCGGTTACCATCCAAACGAGGTGAAGATCTCCGGTCTTCGACCATCGTCTTCATCTTCGAATTTCAATCGTCGATCAATTATTTGAAATGAGAATTAACTCGGCCTTTTCAAATAGTTCACGCATATTTAGAATTTCAAATCGATTTATTTCAATGGTTAAATTATTCGACAACACCAATTTTGTTCTTTAATGTAATTTTCACACCAAACACATTCAACCATCAAAAGCCACATAAATCAAGCAAATTCAGTTTATTTCCATTCCATATTGTTTCCAATATTTTATAACGATTTATCGCTATTTTTATTTATTTTAAAATAGCCCATTTATTCAAAACGACGCTTCTGGCCATACAGCGGCCGTGGCGCTGTTTTTCTTCAGATTTGATTTACACATATCTGAAAATCTAACCGTTGGATCTTCACAAAATTTACATCATTAGAAAGGTCTTTTCAAAACGAATCCAACGGTTCCAGTTTCGGGAAAATCCGACGGTCGGATCTCCCGGTACAATCGTTTGAAGTTTCGATTTCAAAATACGAACTGCAGCGTCGTTATTCGATTAAATATAATTCTATTTATATTTATATATAAATATAATCGATTCTGGCGCTGTTTTTCTTCAAATTTGAATTAAACATTCCAGACAATCCAACCGTTGGATTTTTACAAGGTTGGTGCCGTTGGAAAGATTATTCCAAGGCGAACCCGACGGTTGAGGTTTCGGGAAAATCCAATGGTCGGATTTCCCGTACTAGTCGTTTGAAATCACGGTTTCAAAATACGAACTGCACGGCCTCGTTTCGTTTTAATTTTATTTATATTTATATATTTATATAAATATAGTTCATTCAATGATTTCCATATCGTTTTCACTTCAAATATTTTTCTAACGCCTTAAATTTTGGAAAAATTTCGCCATAACCTCCCCTGCACCGGGAGCATCGGGAAATCGCAAATAGCGTTCCCGGTCCTTCTAATCTCAAAAAGAAAAAGAAAAAGCCAAGCGGCTAGCCAATAGGCTCAAAATCATCACCCAAACAAATCAGTAAATGTGTACCTATTTGTCGGGCACAAAATTTTATTCCTCTTCTCTAGCCCCTTTGCTATAACCTGTTCAATGAATATTGCATGCACATATATATACAGTTCTTATCATTTATCAATTTCTATTCGACTTCATATTTGATTTCTATTTGGTTTAAAAACTCCATTCATTCTAATGTTACATAAATAGGTGCAAATCATTTCATTAGCTAATTAATGAATATTTCATCTCATATATGTTTATTTTGAACAAGTGGCTATTTTTAACACTTCACATTTCAACGATTTATGCATACAATAAAAATGCGATTTTTATTGTAAAACGATTCATTTCATAACACTATTTTTCTATATAGTTCATATAGTCGATAAAAGGTGATTTTTATTATCGAACAATTTATTTCAAAATATGAATACCATTCAACACAAGAATTTCTAATCAACGAATGAATATCAATTCAACACATGAATGTTTTCTATAGTTTCTATATATAGATAAAAATGTGATTTTTATTATCGAACAATTTATTTCAAAATATGAATACCATTCAACACATGAATTTCTAATCAACGAATGAATATCAATTCAACACATGAATGTTTTCTATGGTTTCTATATATAGATAAAAATGTGATTTTTATTATCGAACAATTTATTTCAAAATATGAATACCATTCAACACATGAATTTCTAATCAACGAATGAATATCAATTCAACACATGAATGTTTTCTATGGTTTCTATATATAGATAAAAATGTGATTTTTATTATCGAACAATTTATTTCAAAATATGAATACCATTCAACACATGAATTTCTAATCAACGAATGAATATCAATTCAACACATGAATGTTTTCTATAGTTTCTATATATAGATAAAAATGTGATTTTTATTATCGAACAATTTATTTCAAAATATGAATACCATTCAACACATGAATTTCTAAACAACGAATGAATATCAATTCAACACATGAATGTTTTCTATTCAATGAATAAATATAGTTTAAGCATATGAAAATAATTCAAACACACGAATATTATTCAAAATTTCGGCAGCATAACGGCAGGGTAGTTACACCGGCACCGTCCCTAGTACGGCTCCTCGCTCTACCTTAAAACCTCGCGGTTTTTGACAATGGGGATCATGCATCTAGTTCGCACGCAGGCGGCATGTATATATTTATTTCATTTCCACAAACTAATCCTATGTGGTTTCAACCAAATATTTCACAACCACCAATGTGTATTTTTCAACCGCAATCAACCAATATCAATCACAAACAATCCCAAACAATCATTCAATTTTCACAACAATTTCAACCAATAAATATCGTCCATGGTTTGTGGACGAGGGGGCGTATATATATGTATAGATATATATTTATAGATAGCGATTCACTTTCATTTCACACATATATAATATTTTTAAAACAGAAATCTCACCAATAACTATCCAACTTCACGACACTTCACTTATAGAAATCTTCGCCTTCACCCGTATTCTCTACATATGTAAAAATCGAATTTTTACGATGCTATTCAATACATAAAAATATGATTTTTTTTCCACGCTATTCAATATCTAAAAATATGATTTTTACTTCGACTTTCAATATCTAAAAATATGATTTTTACTTCGACTTTCAATATCTAAAAATCTGATTTTTACTTCTTAAAGTTCAAATCCTTTTTCTCTTTAAAGATTTCTAATCTCCTTCTATTTTAAATCTTAAAATAAATTAGTTTATAAATCATTTTAAAAATCAGTTTTTAACACTTTTAAAAATCAATTCAGTTTTTAAACCTTTTAAAAAAACTGTTTTTAATCCTTTTTCAAAAATCAGTTCAGTTTTTAAATCCTTTTAAAAACTGTTTTTAATCCTTAAAAAAAATCTGTTCGGTTTTTAAAATCTTCTTAAAAAAAACAGTTTTTAAATCCTTTAAAATCAGTTTTTAAATGTATATAAAAAAAAATATCAGTTTTATTTTTCTTTATATATAAAAATCAGTTTTATTTTCTTAAACAAAATCAGTTTTATACTTTTAAAACAAAATCAGTTTTATACCAAAAATCGAAATTAGTTTTATACCTAAAATCGAAATTAGTTTTAACGAATTAAAATAAAAATAAAATACAATAAAACACTTACAGTATTTTGAAGAAGGGGGGGGTGAAGATGTCGTCGGCGGCACTTCAGGGGGGGGGGGGGGTCGGCGGCTTCAGCGTCGCGAACGAGGGGGGGGGGGGCTTCGGCGGAGCTCGTGCGATCTGGGGGGGGCTTCGGGTCTTCGATCGATGGAGGGGGGGGGTGAAGATGGGCGGCGGCGGCGCTTCAGGGGGGGGCGGTCTGTCGATAGTCCTTAGGTTTTTTTTTTTTCTCTTTTCGTTTGAAATAAAAAATGAACGGGGGGGGGGGGGGGCCAGGAAGAAAGGTAAAGGAGGGAAAATATTTTTTTTTATTATTTATTATTTAATTATTAAATTTCGCAAAAAGGTTGACTTTTACATATGACCTCGAAACGAGGCCCACCGCCTGTCGCCCATAGCGTTTCACCCCCATTCCGAACACAATGGGATATGTATCGCAAGTTGATTTGCTCGTTACAATCAGTTTCCTTTTGAATTTTCATTTAAACCACTATATTGAATTTTAAACGCACATTTCAAATTACTGGGGTCACATACTAACTAGAAAAATTCCAGAAAAATATTTTCTAGCTTCGTATTGACGATACGGTCCTAACAAAACTAGTTTCGTCGAATTCTGAGACCGTTTGAAAAATGGCCAATTTCCAGTCGATTAAAATCAACTGAAACTGGTCAAACGCGTTTTCCTTTGCCACGCTCACATATTGATTCGAAAAATTATGAAATTCGAAACCTAGCAATAACTTGACACTGCGGATCTAACAAAAGTGGTTTCATCGAAATCCGAGGTCGTTTGCAAAATGTCCATTTTTACGGGCCTGAATTCCATAGCGACTATTCAGAATTTTCAACTGGACATATCTTTTGATTCCAGCTATCAAATTTCGATTGGTCAGATTCATTGGAAAGATATCATCAATTAGATTCCATTATTTTTGGTTTCACTAAGATCCGGATTGTTTTGCACCCGGTATATTCAATTGAAGTTTGAAAAAAATTATCGAACTACCGCGCCATTTTCAATTATATATATAATTATAATTAATTATATTCGTTTTCAAATGTCGATTCAAACTCAGTTTTCATCGCCATTATTTAAAATATTTATTTTAAATATTGAAAATCCATTATTTTAGCCAATTTAAAATTTTTTAAATTGGTTCAGATTTTCTGGGTCGTTACAGAAAGACTTAGAAATCACCGGAATCACTATAACCACTGAAGCCACAAGAATCATTGAAATCACAGGATTCACTAAAAATACTGAAATCACTAGAGTCACTGAACCCGAGAACTTGATTAAGAGTTCAAAACCAAATAAATGAAATCACCATTTACACACACAAAATCTTCGAGTACTCGAAGACATATATATGTATGATAGACATCAGAAAATGTTGAAATCATAAATAAACACGAAAACACAGAAACAACATGATTGTCAAGCTGAAGCTATGCTTGAACGTGCTAACAACATGATGGGTACTAATATCAACAGGAGAGGTACCTCACTCAAACATGATCGACCCAAGGTCAATATACAACATGATTGACGCAACGGTCATAATACAACATGATTGACCCGAAGATCCAGAAAATTCACACAGGAGTGACCCGAAGTTCTAGTACTGGTTGAACAACACGAATATGTCATAACTCTCAAACGTTAACTCAAATTGTGGTAATTGTGTGTCCCATACCACACGTTCTTCCTACTGGTTTACTAAACGCTAGCTGATTCCACACTAGAAAACACATAAATATACAAGAAAACATAAGGAACAACAGGTTATATTAGATGAGTCTGTAATTAACCGATCTCGTTTACCTTCGCAACCCATACCATGAGGTTTATAATGTCGCTTAATCATAATAATGCCTTCTTGAAGGGTGTGAAAATGTATGGTTTATATATATATATATATATATATATATATATTGAAAGTACTTAATTTGAGAAAGCGAGTTTATAAAACGATCCCTAAAACATTTTGATTATTTCTTTAATTTTTTTACAATTAGGATATTTATACATAATACCGCTAAGAGATGATTTTTATTTTTAAAACAAAACAACATAACCATTTGTCTCAAAGCGATACAAAAATCTATTTACATATAGTTGCTTCAAACTCATTGTACAAAAATGTGCATGTGTCACGAGTTCAGCAAAATTCAACATGGAACTAGTCCTAAAATTAGCACGAAGCTATGCGTTTGAGGCATGAATCAATACAACAACTTGAGGTTTCTATAGCGTTTGAAAAACGTTGTTATACCCTAACATAGCGTTTCAAAGATCTCTGTGGGACGAAATGCTATGATAGACTATCAACTTCCAATAGCAAACAATACGCTATGAAAAAACTATTTTTCATAGCCTTTATATACTCCTATTAAGGCAAACGCTATAGAAATAAAACGCTATGTTATATATTTTCATAGCATTTTAATGACATCATGGTATATTTCGTGAACAAAATTACTCTGCTTTTCATAGCATTTTGAAAACGATATCAAAATTAAACGCTAAGTTATTATACATTTTTCTGTAGCGTTTTTGTAACCCTATGAAATGTATTTAGATTTAGCCTTCCCCTTATATGGTATCCTTTCACTTTTTCTTAACAATTAATAAATATTACGTATTTACACATATGTTACATTAAAGAAAGACTGCAATTGATGAATAATAGTTCATATCAAACAACTATTCAAGCAAAATTTTCCATATCTACACTATTGTTTAAATAACATTTCTTATATCCATACATTTAAAGTCTGCACAATATTCAAAAATCAAGATCGCATTTTATCCATTACATCCTCAAGTGTACCAAAACTACATTAAAAAGGATGTTAAACACTCGCAGCACGGTGCTGCCTATTTCAGAAGTCTTCAATCACCTAAAATTTTGACAAAACCATGAAATAGACATCTCACAGAATGTACATCGATATACTATAGCCTTTCTCTTTACTCTTCTTAAAAATTTCAAATGCATCAGTCAACCTAGTCATTACTTAGTGTATTCTGGCATAAACATGCAAACATATTGTTATCTGGCTCTCTTCGTATGTCACTACTTCTTATTATCGCCTAACAAATGTAAATTGCAGATAGATGCACTTACATAAACAGTATTCTAACGTGCATGTATTCAATATTTTAGCATCATTTCAAATAAGCCTTATAATGGAATCAAGATTAACATCACGACTAATGTATATTAAGAGTTTTGCTTGTTGCCATGATTTCATCTGATTAAAAAATATATGCAGATGCTTATGCTTTCAATTTATTTAGGATAATACCACATAAGCTACCTGGTGTAGGTATATGATAAAGGAATTGCATTAATAACTCCCAAAGCCTACCAGAAAGAGAAAAAAAGAACCATAAATTTGCAGGACAATTCCAAGATTTTAGAGTTAATAAACAAAAACGAGAAATACGTATTTTTGCAGATTAAAAATATCACATATTAAGGATCATTCTGAGATTTATTACAAGATGCTCATTATTTATATTATGGGTGCTTTATCCTATACATAAACACTGTTACTGCATTGTGAAATTTTATTTTAGTACCAGCTTGCTTGCATATTATACATATCAACGAACACACATTTCCTTAAATCTAAATCTCAGGCCTCTCCTCTTTATGATATTCTTCGTTAATAAAATAGGATTTATAGTTCAAGGTTTAGATTAATTAATATTAGAAGGTTAATGCTAAGATCTTTATTAGTAGAATTAAGGGGCGTTGATTTATTTTGTTCCCCATAACAATTTTAAAACTAATTAAAATTTTAATATCCCTTAATCAAAATTGAAGTCCCGTTAACAAACACCTTTTTATTGTCCTAGGCAATAATTTATTACCCTTTTATTCATTTATGGTGAAACCTAGAAAATAAAGATACCCATTCATAATGTAGAAAATACAAAATCTAGAAGGTGGATCGCGATTTAGGCATATCATAGTTGGAAATATGATACTTGCTCATCTATTGAATAGCTATGCAATCATATGAGCAAATGTGAATCATTACAAAATGTAAGTTGGAACTTAGAGAAAATCTTTCATTATTCAATTATTCTAAAAATAGATTACCTTGCTATAAAAGTAGTGCCACTGAGGATAAACTACCTAATTAGTTATTGAAAAATTTCTAATTATATAATTATGATATTATTTAATCCATGCAGCATATAGATGTCAGTGTCAATACATATTAGCAAATTATCACTTTAGTTTATTTGAAGTAATTAATTTTCAAATATAAATTCAAAGCTCATTTCATATCATGAGCTATTAGTCTTAAATTGTGTAAGTTTTACAGGAGGCAGTTTTATGTACGAAACATCGTAATATCGACTATAATACTTAGAAGGCACCAAGTTGGAGCAATCGACCCTAAATCCAAAAAAAGTTGGCCCAACTTTAAAATATTACTAAATCAATAGGCTTAGTTCAAACGATCATATGTAAATTTCCTGTATATCCACAGTTCAAAAATTAAACAAAATTTAATTTTATAATTTTTATCTAGCATAATTAGCCATATAATTTAGGATGCCTTCTTGGTGATAGGGAGCAGTTAAAATGAACGGTTGGTTTGAACGGAGTATTGGATGAATAAATGAATTGTTTACTTGTATACTTGAGCAGAGAATTGAGTGACGAATGTAAAAGAAGTATTATGGTTAAAAAGGAGTAATATATAATAATAATAATAATAATTGATATAAGTAAATATTAAAAGAGTAATCAAAGGGCTAAAAAACTATAATTATGCTCGTGTCGGACGCGTCCGACGCGAACGCATTATCTTGATGCGTTGGAATGAACGGGTGAAATAAACGGAATTGTTGCTTTCGCATCCGATTCGAATGCAACGATAATGGATAAAAAATAACACATGAACTGTATTTTAGAGACTATGAGGCGTTTGAAATAAATGTTGGGTTGACTAGGAATCCACTAAATAGGAAGAGCGACATGTGTAAAGAGTTAGGATATCAGCTATGAGGCGTTCGAAATAAATGTTGGGTTGGAATTTAAATTTGTATAGAATAAATTATAAAATGGAGTTTATAATTATGAAGGAATTTGAAACTGAGAATTTGAGAACTTAAATCCTAGGATTGTGAAAATATTTTTCAAAGGTTTTGACTAAATAATAATATTATCAATTTATGGTTTGGATATTCTGGAAAGAAAATTTGGGGAAATAAAAGCATTGCACCACTTTGGTCGTTGGAAAATAATTCCGATGACTGGCCAGCTTCATCATTATTCATTTTTGAGTTTCTAAGTGGAAATTGCTACTAGAAGAGAACTTGATTTCAAAAACTATTTTGAAAAATATATCGTGGCTTAATATACATAGTTAAAGTATATATATGAAGTAGAATTTCAAATTGATTTGAAATGAAACCCGAGAGTTTTATTTCTTAAATTTTTGTTTAAGATTTTTAATATGAGTTCATATAGCCTATGAATTAGGAAGGGTTTTTATGTGTCTTGAATGATAAATTTGTGGGTAATTCATTTGTTTGAATGAAATGGAAATTTTTACGATTTTTGACAATTAAGATTTCCAAGTTATATATTGTATTTGAACTAAGTGTTGGTGAGTTAAAAAGTTAAGTTTAAATAACTTAACGAAATTTGCAGAGATTGGGAATAGAAATTGGTACAATAATAACCAATAGGATAAGTATGTGAGATGTGCTTAGATGATTGTTCACAGTTCTATTTGAATTTAAGATTCGAGTATATAGCTTTGAAGTGTTTTACACTGAGTTCTTGACGATGAACACTTTGTGAGAGTTCTTGATATGCAACTAAAATTTTCATCACAGTATTTGGCTAAGCAAGGAGAATATACACTACAACAAATTGACCATATTACAACGGTGGAAAATAGTTGTAAAAGACTTTTTACAACGGTGGGGCCACCGTCGTCTATTAAGAAGTTTTAATAGACCAAAATCTTTTACAACTTTTTTGCACCGTTGCGACACCATTGTGATATGTATATTTTACAACTGTTTTCCACGGTTATAATAAAATTTATTACGACAGTTATACACCGTTGTAAAAATATCTATTACAACTGTTATGCCGTTGTGATTGACAGTTGCATTCTAAAAAAAATAGACATCTTTTGCAACTGAAATGAACAATACACTAAATATAGCAATGCTCCATAAGCAAATCAGATATTACAGTTATTTGCAACTAAGTTATTAAAATACTCAAATTTTCGGTATTACAAACAATAAGTATTAGAAAACATTTCACGCATTATTACATACTTGCCCGTTACAAAGCAACTTAGTACTAGCACAAGTTATCCACAAAAAATGCATATCCTACAGGAGTACACTAGTCGAAAACAACGAAATTTTTATGCCATTTATCTTTTTGGTGCAAGTTCACTACAGTGATGTGAGACTTGTTGCATAAGAATATGTTTGTTGTTAAAAAAAAGAACAGAAAGTGTTTTTTTAAGCCAACAATACCAAATTTTAATAGCATCAAACATAACTAGCATTCTATACACAAGTTACAACATATATATATATATATATAAAAGAATCGACATACCTGGACACGCAACAAACCATAAGTTTCAACTCAGTTTTTCTTCTATAATCCATGCCGAAATGAAATCATACCTGGACAAGTGCACATAACATAAGCCTCAACCCAGTAATACAGTGACAAAATATTGCACTCAGGTAAGAAAGAGGGAGAACATATCGTTGTACCCCGAAATTCCACTCAAAATCATTTGTAATCTAAAATAGATTTCAAATTCAAAACAGCACTAAAAATGCATCACTAAATGCAGCCTATTCTACCATAGACAGAATGCTTCAAATGTCTTATTGGAAAGAAGAAATTAAAAACATTATAAATGCATCACTAAATGCGGCCTATTCTACCAGACAGAATTACATCATAGTTCTAGGAGTTGAAAATTCATAATAGTATGACATTTAATCATTAAAGGTAAAGTCCATTTTTAGTAGCAGTGCCAGAATGCTTCAACAAAGTTCAAATAACATCATAAATTAGTTCAGACTGAACCATATTTATACCATAAAGGAACAATACAAAGCCTTAATTAACTCATTAAGTGTTGTACACTTATTAAGAATAGTCCAGTCTAATCTATTATAATGAATAGTTCAGATAATAATCAATTAGAGGTTTCAGCGGTATTGCAAATAATAATATTAACTCAGCAAAATCAAAGGATGCAAAATAAATTAGAGGTCTCTCATTTCATTTCT
The DNA here is from genome assembly GCA_030737875.1 of Allium sativum. Classification (NCBI taxonomy): domain Eukaryota; kingdom Viridiplantae; phylum Streptophyta; class Magnoliopsida; order Asparagales; family Amaryllidaceae; genus Allium; species Allium sativum. The sequence goes on along the minus strand of JASFAX010000042.1, from coordinate 4,562,942 downwards.
AATAGATGCATGGAGACTTTGTCTAGCATCATTGACTCTTTGTATCACATTGCTTATTTATAGAACAAGATTGAAAAATTATCAGATTGCTTAGATGCCTTTAGAGGCGGCAGACTACGCTTGTTTGTAGCATATCACTTAGACAGACAAAATCCCAAAATACAAAAAGGCTTATTATTAGATAATTAATTTATCATTCAATAATCCTAATATGAATTAATTTGTGGATTTATATTTTGCAGTCTTCATCGTTCAGAAGAATTCCAATCTGAACCCCAATCACCACACCTGAACACCATTTACTGCTTGGTCTCCTTCACCACCACTGAACCAAAACAAACCAAAAATTCCAACCACTTCACCACCTGCATACAATATATAAACATCCTCCTCAAACCCCATTTACCCAGATTACCCTCTCCAACACACTGAATGTAGCAGCACTGCTTCTTCAACATTCTCATACCGCACTTCAGCAAACTCATATCATCATCCCACAATCACTCATTTCAAAAACCAATACTTCATGAACTTCAACCTGCCATCATTCTTAAATTTGAACAAACCACCATGCAATTATATTGCACCATTGCACTCACTATCACAACCTTCTCTTCCCAAATCTATCATCTAATCCTAGTTACCTACTTCTATAATAATTAAGAAAAATCAAAACATGAGCAAAGCAAAGTTTGGTAAATACAAATTATCATTTAATTCCTTTGTCTAAAATCTGAAAGAACATCCAAACATGAGCAAAACAAAGTTTACATAGATTGTAAATGAACATCTTCAGTTCATTTAATGTACATGAAAGTTTAAAGATCCATGATATGACAGTGTTTGTGAAGCAAACAGAATAAATATCATCATATCAAACCAAATAGAACCATACAAAAAAATGAAAAAAAAGTACCGAAAGGAAGCAGCGTCTTCGGCCTGGATACCGAGGTTTTCATCCGAAAACTCAACCAAATAGCTTAGATTCAGCTACTTCGAATGGATACACCGTGGACCCTAAAGGGAATTCACATCTGGACGTAAAAAGGAAGCAATGCCTCCTCTTCAAAAGAAAGTCATGACAAGACAAGGTTTATTCTATTGGGTTCGGTCTGGATAATTTTAGTGGGTTGCAGGTATGGATAATTTAACAGATCTCGAATTTGGATTAGGGTTTGGAAGAAGAACGTCAGGAGGCTGGAGGTCGAATTTATTACGAGGTAATAAGTGAGAGAGGACGAGGTGATTACATTCGAAAATTTTGTTTTAGAGCCAAGAAATTTCGTTCTGGAGCCAAGAAATTTCGTTCTTTGGAGCCAAAGAAATTTGCGTTTCTTTAGCCTAGCATGTTGTGTTACATACCATTCAGATCAAACGTGGCACGTTATTTTGTACTTATTTTTTCAGATTTATTACTATAATTATTAGTAAATACTGAATTTTAACTTGTAGCCACTTTTACATATTATAAAATTTTATTATTATGTGTTAAATAGTAGCATTTAATAGTGAATTATTTGTTAATTATTAATTAAATTGTGCATTTAATACTTATTTATTGATTATTATCCAAATAATTATTGATTAACTATTAATTATTAATTACTAATTGTTAACAAAAATTAATCCATTTTTCAAATTAACTGTTAATTTTATTATTTATGGGTAGTTATTAATATTATATGGTAATATTTAATTATTATTATTTAATTATCACTTATTTCTTCTTAGTTGTTATTGCATCTTAATTATTATGTATGTAACACCCCGTATTTTCTGTGAATATTAAAATAGTAAACTAAAGAATATTTAATTTTAAAAGTGGGAATTAAGGGAAACGCGTTACGCCATTGCGTTTGTCTCGGAATTCTGCTTGAGATAGAGTCTGAGTTTACATGAATCAGACTCTGTATGAAGAAGTTATGGAGTTCAGAAGATTTCAAGTTTAATCGGAAATTAAATATAAATAATAATTAAATCAAAAAGCAGCTCAAATTTCAAAAATTCCGAGAATCAGCTGGGCGGGAAAATTCCCGCCCATAGGGGTCGAATCCCCCCAGGGGGGTCGACATAGGTGTCGACCCCTCTGTAGGGGTTGACCCCCTCGGCCAGATCTAGGCTGTTTTGTCCAGCGACGTTTTTCTGAGAATTAGGGCATATGTGGCAACTTTTGGTTGGCTCTATTTGGTCTGGATGGCTCTGATTATTCCTAGGTTGATCTAACGGCTCTCATTAGTCTAAACTTCTATATAAACAACCCCAACCCTAAACCACACAATTTCATTCCAAGGAGCCGTCATGCTATCCATGGCCAAACTAGCGTAGCCTCCAGTCTTCTCTAAACTAGAAAGCAAGTTAGAAAGCTACAAATCAAAATCTAAACTAGAGAATCATTAGTCTACATCAAAGGGTAGCTTTTCAATTTCAGAAATCAGATCCCAGAATACAAGAATTGTTTTTTTCCAGTAAGTTCAAGTTACTTTCAGATGTGAATTCTTAATTGAAATTCTTGGCATGTATTAATCTGAATCCAAGCTATACCTGATTATGAGATAATCCTTTCAAATTTATCCTATCTATTTTATCAAATTTGTGCCTACGATGTTATTCAAATCTATTTTATCAGATTTGTGCCTGCGATGTTATTCAAATCTATTTTATCAGATTTGTGCCTGCGATATTATTCAAATCTAATCTATCAGATTTATGCCTGCAATGTAATTTTATTCAGATCTATACTTCTTTTATGTTCCTGATATTGCTATCATCAAATCTAGCGTCGTATGGCTATTTTATGCCTAATCTTTTATGTTTCCTCCTCTTCCCCTTTTATTATGGATCTAGGTTGTCTCGAACCTAGACGAAATATTGTTATTTATACGATTGGAGTACGGGGGAATTGGGCATAATCTATTTTATGTACTATTGGGCATAACTTGTAATTGAGATTTGGGCATAACTTGTAATTGAGATTTGGCCATAACTTGTAATTGAGATTTGGTTATAACTTGTAATTGATATTTGGGTATAACATGTAGTTGATATTGGGGCATTATTATCGTTATAACTGCAAGTTGGGTTAATTGGCATATAAATAAGGTTTTGGGCATAATTGTTATTGTTGCGAACTTGGGGTAACTTGAAACATTAAATCTAGTTTGGGCGTAAAATGTAAATTGGAATATTAAATCTAGATTTGGCCTAACTATTGGTTGGGACGCCAAGTATAATGAATATTGTAATTTTGGGGCATGATTATTATTGCAAATTTGGGAAGATTGGTTGTAACCAACTTTGAGTTATAACTTGTAATTAAATTTGTGGGGCATAACTTGCAATTAGCTTTGTTGGGTATAACTTGAGAATTGGAACATGACTTGTTTTGTGAATTTGGGATAATTAGCATATAAAATCTAGACTTGGACATGTATGGTAGATATGCTAAAAGATGAACATGCCTAACCCGAGGTTAGATTGAGTTGCGGTGTAAAACTGCCCGGAACCGCCCGGCACATCCAGTAACCACAACAACACAGATCTAATGTAAGAGGTTAGCGCATTTAGCCCAAAAACCCGAGGTTAGAATGAGTTTGCGGTAGAAGTCGGCTTGGAACCGCCCGGCACATCCAGCAACCGCAAACAACAGTTCTAATGTGAGAGGTTAAGGCATTAATGAATGAATTAATGTTAACGAACTGATAGGCTAAGGATGGTAGGGTTAAGTTAAAACAAGAGGACAACACTTAACCAATATAACATGATGTGTGGTAGGGTTAAGTTAAAACAAGAGGACAACACTTAACCAATATAACATGATGTGTGGTAGGGTTAAGTAACACAAGAAGGCAACACTTAACCAATGTAACATGACAAGTGGGTGGGTTAAGTTAACTCGACTAGATTGATAACACTTAACCAATACAACATGATGAATGGGTGGGTTAAGTTAACTTGAATTGATTGATGACACTTAACCAATACAATATGATGAATGAGAAGGGTTAAGTTAATAAGAAACACTTAACCAACATGACATGATAAGTGGGTGGGTTAAGTTAACATGAATGGACAACACTTAGCCAATATTGCATGAACATAGTGGATAGGGTTAAGGCAAGCTTAACAAATAATACATATTGACTGGATAGGTGGGAGAGTTAAGTAAACCTTGGGTAGGTGGGTAATATTAGTATGTATAGGCCCACAAACTTAACAGTTAAATAAACATGTTTGAACCAGTGGGAGGGTTAAGTATATCTCGTGTAGGTGGGTAATATTTGTATATATAGGCCCACAAACCTAACTGGTAGGAAACCCTAGTAACGGAGACCCATTTCAGCAGTAACCCACATAGACGTATCATGGTACCCTAAACTAGGCAGGGTGGGGCACGATTACTGGGTTGATTATAAGCTGTCAAAATAGCGGTAGGGGGTACGTCAGTGTAGGTTCCGACGGATTACGGGCATGCATGTACCCCGGAGTGGAAAAAGCAGGCACTGGGTACCAGTAGTTCTACACTGTGCATCTTGAATCGTGTCGAGTTGCTATCATAGGAATTGATACACCTTATGGTGGGACCAGCACAAGGTATCTACACGCAAGAGAGGGCCGATTGACACAGAAACAAGGAAAATTAATACAAGTAGGGAGCCGATCGATAGGGTAGTAAGGGTACATCTAACATCTTCATGGCAATTAGGATGATTGAGGTAAGATCCTCATACTAGATGCACACCCGAAGGCTACCACAATTGCGGGGATTGGGATCACGTTATCATATTATTATTTTATACAGATTACTAGTTGGGACACTAGTTAGGTGGTGCATAGATATAAAAATCAGAATAACAGGGTAGTAGCGAAGCAGAGAAAGAGCAGAAGCGCATCCAGTCTATCTCGCCTTATCATATCTTATGTTAACCTTATGTTATCTTGTATCCTTGATCTCATGGTATTGCATTATATTCAATTTATTCATGTCATGATGCTTTTGCCTATTTGCATGCTGAAAGTCACTGGATTTAACAGGCTTTATGTCTAACTCTGTTTTGTTTTGCTTTCTTTTCTTCTGTTTCACCCCTAGGTTCACAGGGAGGGAATATTACCACTTAGCTCAGTTTTCTTTCCAAGCTCGAAGATAGTCGATGTGTTGCTTTGGACTCTCTTTTCCACTACTATGGATGGCTCATGCTTTATTGGGGAATATCATTGTCATTTTATGCTTCTTATATATTTGGAAGTTTTTGAATCAAGACAGAAGTTTTATGTAATTCTTTTAAGTATGATTGAGTCAATTATTGTAAAAGCTTGACTGAACTACGTTTATAAAATGACTTTATTTTCCGCTGCTTTATTTGTCTGTCTTGTAATTTTTCTGCATCTTTTACCTATAATGCTTCACTGACATTAATGCATTCCCTTTGTGAGTGACATTTAAGGAAGTGGGGTGATCCACTTGGTATCAGAGCTGAAGGTTACCAGAGTAGATAAAAGGTTTGAAAATTTATTTTCAAAACGGTTTTAAAAGAAGCATTTTCAAAAGGAAAGTTTTGTTTTAAAGGCATATTCCCTAAAGCCATATGCACTATCTTTTGATCCTCTGTTTGAATCCTTGTTTCCTTCTTTCCTGAGTCTCCGGGGTTCCTGGCTTTCTGGGAGGCAACCTCATCGCGACATGGTTCCGTAGGCTTGATGAGACTACGACAACTGTCAAAGGGCGAAGAGGTGCCCAACTTCCATCTGTAGCCGCAGTAGTTTTACCTACGGCTAATTTTCTTTCAAGCTTTGTAGGGTTTTCCGTGCGATGGAGGCTGCTTTCGAGAGACTTGTCAACATGTTACACAAGGATAGTAAAGATGAGAATGAGGGAGTTTGGCTAAGGAGCACAACCCAAGGATGAGAAACTCATAGATATGGACTTGGTTCACAAAGGAGGTAAAAAGAAAGATGTGTAAGAGGAAGAACCATAGGACAAGAAGGGACGAAAGAATAGTAAAATCTAAGACAAGAGAAAGTGTCGTTATATAATAACGGGTTATATAATTAAGGACAAGGGCAAGAACAAAGTACAGGATTTTCAGGAGGGCAAGTGCATGCTCTCACCGCCAGCGTACCTGAGGGAGAGGTAGTAAAGTTTCTGTTGAAAAGTCTAGTTTTTCTTTTTGATCATCCTGTTAGTACTCTTTTTGATTTTAGCACTTCACATTCGTTTATATCTGCTTCCATAGTTGAGTCTCTGCACCTTAGTACTTGTATAGTAGAAGATCCCATTATTGTCTCAAATCCAATTGGTGGTTCGACTCATTTATCTTTGGTTTGTAAGGATTTGAGAATAATATTAAGTGTAATGCTTATGTTTTTGGTTTCATGGGTTATGGGTTGATTCTAGGCATGGATTGGTTAGCTAGTAAATTATGAAAGAAGGATAGTTAGACCTTTGACTTGCCTCGGGAATACCCTCGAGATTTCGTGCGATCCTAAGGGATCAATTTGGCTCAGCTACCTAGAATCACTTAATACATCTATCGACAATTTGCGATCCATTAGAGTAGTCCATGAGTACGCAGACGTTTTTGATTAGGTTAGGGGTTTGTCCCCTAAAAACACGAGATAGACTTCTGCATATATCTAGTTGACAATGCAAAGCCAGTTGCATTACCTGTACGATACATGACTCCAAGGGAAATGAAGGGCTCAGTAAACAAGTAAAAGAGTTACTTGAGAAAGGGTTCATAAGGCGAAGTACTTCTAAATGGGGCACTCCAGTTGTTTTAGCTACAAAGGCGGATGGTTCACTTCGCTGATGCATAGATGATATTTTGGTTTCTCCAAGAGTGAGGAAGAACATGCTTTGCATCTAAGGGAAGTCTCGGGTACCCTCCAAGCGCATCAGCTTAAGGCTAGGTTCTCCAAATATCATTTTTGAAGAGAAAAAGTAAGGTTTCTAAGACAGGTGATATCCAAGGAAGGGATAACAGTAGATCCCGCAAAAGTAGTTGCGGTGCAAAATTAGAGGGTCCTAAGGAATGCAACGGGAGTAAGAAGTTTTCTTGATTTAGCGGGCTGGTATAGGAAGTTGATTAAGGACTTTGTGAAGGTATCAGCGCCACTTACTAGATTAACGAAAAAGAATCTAACTTTTTCTTGGGATTTGATTGTGATGTCGCTTTCCAACAATCGAAGAGGGCTCTTACAACGGCCCCAGTTTTGACTTTTACCTTACGGTGGTAAAAAGGTTTACGGTATACACGGACGCATGAGGCACGGGACTAGGCGTCATTTTGATGTAAGAAGGAAGGGTAAGATCGTAGCGGATGCCTTAAGAAGAAAAAGGTTGAATTCAATTCCTCTTTATGTGCAAAGGAAAAGTTTAGAATACATATTAGCCTTTGATTTAAAACCTTTGGTTAAGTTAGTTGGCATCGCTAGAAGAGCGGCCTACGCTTTTGATCGAATAGTAGCGGCATGACATGAAGATCCTCAGATTTGTGACATGATGGGTAAGCTAAGTAGAGGTGAGACCTCTAATCATCTTAGTATATACACTTGGTAACATGGTTAGCATCTGTTTATTTTCAAGATAGTTCTTGGAATGTTAACATGACACAGCAAAAGTTGTAGCGCCGAGTATACTAGAAGAAGAAAAGGTGGAACGAGAGGCGACAGTGAAATGAGTTCCAACTCATATTCTGGAAACAGTAATTAAGAAGCTAAGAAATCGTGAAGTTAAGACAGTCAGAGCACAATGGAGTGAAGCTCAAGAAGATACGACTTAGAAGACTGAAGACTAGATACGCGCATCATACCCTTTTTGAGGGTATATCCTTGATCTCTCTTTTTCTGTAAAGTTTATTTGCATGCTCGTCTTTATCTTTTAAGTATATCTCCTTGTTCCTATCCTCGATCCTTAGGTAGAAGCCAATGGATGTAAACATGTGTTTGAGGCATGTTATGTTTGGTGGATGCCAGTGGATGTAAGTGTTTGCTAGTTGTTGCTCGTGGATGCATATACACACACGTTAGACATTAGATTGGCTCAGTCACTTCCATATTTCATATGCATGAGTGAATTTTTATATAAATGGATTGAAACTTGATGCGTTATCATATGGATGTTGCATTTGTATGAATGGTTGTGCACTCATGTAGAAGTTATAAAGAATGATTAGGAAAAAATTGCTTACATGATGGACTCATGGCACTATCATGATTTGCATTAAGGAGGTCAACTGAATCAGTAGACCGCCTGATTTTGCATTAGATAAGGACATGTACACACACTATGCATATGATCATGAAAGCATTAAAAATCTGTTTAAGGACAATGGATGCCTGTGTTTGATGGTTGAGTAGATGGTAGGATCTACATTCTTCTTGACTTGAAGATTTTGGGGACGAAATCCTTTAAGGAGGGGAGAATGTAACACCCCGTATTTTCTATGAATATTAAAATAGTAAATTACAGAATACTTAATTATAAAAGTGGTAATTAAGGGAAACGGGTTACGCCATTGTGTTCGTCTCATAGTTCTACTTGAGATAGAGTCTGAGTTTACGTGAATCGGACTCCGTATGAAGAAGTTATGGAGATCAGAAGATTTCAAGTTTCGAAAATTAAATATAAATAATAATTAAATCAAAAAGCAGTTCGAATTTCAAAAATTTCGAGAATCAGCTCGGCGGTAAAATTCCCGCCACATAGGGGTCGACTCCCTCTAGGGGGGTCGACATAGGTGTCGACCCCCCCTGTAGAGGTCGACCCCCTCGGCCAGATCTGGGCTGTTTTGTCCAACGACGTTTTTATGAGAATTAGGGCATATGTGGCGACTTCTGGTTGGCTCTATTTGGTCTGGATGGCAATGATTATTCCTTGGTCGATCTAACGGCTCTCATTAATCTAAACTTCTATATAAACAACCCCAACCCTCAACCTTAAACCACACAATTTCATTCCAAGGAGCCGTCATGCTGTCCATGGCCAAACTAGCGTAGCCTCCAGTCTTCTCTAAACTAGAAAGCAAGTTAGAAAGCTAAATATCAAAATCTAAACTAGAGAATCATTAGTCTACATCAAAGAGTAGATTTTCAATTTCAGAAATTAGATCCCAGAATACAAGAATTGTTCTTTTCCAATAAGTTCAAGTTACTTTCAGATGTGAATTCTTAATTTAAATTCTTGGCATGTATTAATCTGAATCCAAGCTATACCTGATTATGAGATAATCCTTTCAAATTTATCCTATCTGTTTTATCAGATTTGTGCCTGCGATGTTATTCAAATCTATTTTATCAGATTTGCGTCTGCGATGTTATTCAAATCTATTTTATCAGATTTGTGCCTGCGATATTATTCAAATCTAATTTATCAGATTTATGCCTGCAATGTAATTTTATTCAGATCTATACTTCTTTTATGTTCCTGATATTGCTATCATCAAATCTAGCGTCGTATGGCTATTTTATGCCTAATCTTTTATGTTTCCTCCTCTTCCCCTTTTATTATGGATCTAGGTTGTCTCGAACCTAGACGAAATCTTGTTATTTATACGATTGCAATACGGGGGAATTGGGCCTAATCTATTTTATGTACTATTGGGCATAACTTGTAATTGAGATTTGGGCATAACTTCTAATTGAGATTTGGGTATAACTTGTAATTGAGATTTGGGTATAACTTATAGTTGATATTGGGGGCATTATTATCGTTATAACTGCAGGTTAATTGGCATATAAATCAGCTTTGGGCATAATTGTTATAGTTGCGAACTTGGGGTAACTTGAAACATTAAATCAAGATTTAGCGTAAAATGTAAATTGGAATATTAAATCTAGATTTGGCCTAACTATTGGTTGGGACGCCAAGTATAATGAATATTGTAATTTTGGGGCATGATTATTATTGCAAATTTGGGAAGATTGTGTGTAACCTACTTTGAGTTATAACTTGTAATTGAATTTGTGGGGCATAACTTGCAATTAGCTTTGTTGGGTATAACTGAGAATTGGAACATGACTAGTTTTGTGAATTTGGGATAATTAGCATATAAAACCTAGACTTGGACATGTATGGTAGATATGCTAAAAGATGAACATGCCTTACCCGAGGTTAGATTGAGTTGCGGTGTAAAACTGCCCGGAACCGCCCGACACATCCAGTAACTGCAACAACACAGATCTAATGTGAGAGTTTAGCGCATTTAGCCCAAAAACCCGAGGTTAGAATGAGTTTGCGGTAGAAGTCTGCCCGGAACCGCCCGGCACATCCAGCAACTGCAAACAACAGTTCTAATGTGATAGGTTAAGGCATTAATGAATGAATTAATGTTAACGAACTGACAGGCTAAGGATGGTAGGGTTAAGTTAAAACAAGAGGACAACACTTAACCAATATAACATGATGTGTGGTAGGGTTAAGTTAAAACAAGAGGACAACACTTAACCAATATAACATGATGTATGATAGGGTTAAGTAACACAAGAAGGCAACACTTAACCAATGTAACATGACAAGTGGGTGGGTTAAGTTAACTCGACTAGATTGATAGCACTTAACCAATACAACATGATGAATGGGTGGGTTAAATTAACTTGAATTGATTGATGACACTTAACCAATACAACATGATGAATGAGAAGGGTTAAGTTAACAAGAAACCCTTAACCAACATGACAAGATAAGTGGGTGGGTTAAGTTAACAGAATGGACATCACTTAGCCAATATTGCATGAAAAAAGTGGATAGGGTTAAGGCAAGCTTAACCAATAATACATATTGACTGGATAGGTGGGAGGGTTAAGTAAACCTTGGGTTGGTGGGTAATATTAGTATATATAGGCCCACAAACTTAATCGTTAAATAAACATGTTTGAACCAGTGGGAGGGTTAAGTATATCTCGTGTAGGTGGGTAATATTTGTATATATAGGCCCACAAACCTAACCGGTAGGAAACCCTAGTAACGGAGACCCATTTCAGCAGTAACCCACATAGACGTATCATGGTACCCTGAACTAGGCAGCGTGGGGCACGATTACTGGGCTGATTATAAGAGGTCAAAATAGCGGCAGGGGGTACGTCAGTGTAGGTTCCGACGGATTACGGGCGTGCACGTACTCCGGAGTGGAAAAAGCAGGCACTAGGTACCAGTAGTTCTACACTGTGCATTTTGAATCGTGTCGGGTTGTTATCGTATGGATTGATACACCTTATGGTGGGACCAGCACAGGGTATCTACACACAAGAGAGGGCCGATTGACGTAGACACATGGAAAATTAATACAAGTAGGGAGCCGATCGATAGGGTAGTAAGGGTACATCTAACATCTTCATGGAAATTAGGCTGATTGAGGTAAGATCCTCATACTAGATGTACACTTGAAGGCTACCACAATTGCGGGGATTGGGATCACGTTATCATATTATCATTTTATACAGATTACTAGTTGGGACACTAGTTAGGTGGTGCAGAGATATAGAAATCAGAATAACAGGGTAGTAGCGAAGCAGAGAAAGAGTAGAAGCGCATCCAGTCTATCTTGTCTTATCATATCTTATGTTAAGCTTATGTTATCTTGTATTCTTGATCTCATGGTATTTCTTTATATTCAGTTTATTCATGTCATGATGCTTTTGCCTATTTGCATGCTGAATGTCACTGGACTTACCAGGCTTTATGTCTGACTCTGTTTTGTTTCGCTTTCTTTTCTTCCATCCCCCACAGGTTCATAGGGAGGGAATATTACCACTTAGCTGAGTTTTCTTTCCAAGCTCGAAGATAGTCGATGTGTTGCTTTGGACTCTCTTTTCCACTGCTATGGCTGGCTCATGCTTTATTGGGGAATATCATTGTCATTTTATGCTTCTTATATATTTGGAAGTTTTTGAATTAAGACAAAAGTTTTATGTAATTTTTTTAAGTATGATTGAGTCAATTATTGTAAAAGCTTGACTGAACTACGTTTATAAAATGACTTTATTTTCCGCTGCTTTATTTGTCTGTCTTGTAATTTATCTGCATCTTTTACCTATAATGCTTCACTGACATTAATGCATTCCCTTTGTGAGTGACATTAATTGACGTGGGGTGTTTCAATGTATATGTTACTAGATATTAACTATTAAATACTTAACAGTAATTATTTAAAAATAACTTTAATTTATTAATTATTTAGTAGTAATTAATAATCATTATAAGTTTATAAAGTTATTATTGAATATTAATTATTATTCTTAAATGTTAATATAAGAATTGTTAAAAATAGATATGTATTGCAGCTGTCATAGAAGAAAGGTTGTAATATGCATATATTACAACTTATAAAACAAAAAAGTTGTTAAAAATATGTTTATTACTCTTTCAGAAAAACACAATTGTGAAAGAGCTTTATTACAACTGTCATTTTGTGATAGTTGTAAAACTAAAGTTGTAATATCGTATTTTTGTTGTAGTGGTAGGGATTCCTAATCTAGGAGCCTGATCAGAGGCCGCACTAGAAATGTCAAGTGAACGATAGTAGTTCGAAAATGAAGTTATGTATTTGAATATTGATCGAATCAGATGATGCGTGTAGATAAACTATGTTCATCACATGGACTTATTAAATTGATAAGCTAAATTAGTTGTTTAACTTGAGCAAGATGGGAATGAAATTTCTAGGATGAAATTCTTTTTCGTGTGAAAGAATGTAACAATCTGGAATTTTATCTATTTAATTTGTGAATATTTAATTTATTTAAATATTCAATTTGTGTTTGTAATCATTAAATTATTTTAATGTTAGTTGCTGATTGAGAATTTATTCTAATCATCCAAGTAAATGTTTTAAATGGGCTTATAGCCTTTTCAAATTTCATAATTTTAAACAGAAAACATACTTTTTATTTTCTCTATTGATATAGTTATGTATATTATTTTAAAAATTAAATTAAAAATACATTTTTGAGTTATATGTATGTTATATGATATTATAAGAATAAGATTTTATATTTTATTTTTAAAAGAGTGGTTTGATGTTTAATAATTTAATATAATAATTTAAATTTATATTATAAAAAAACTATGATATGATGTACTTTACTTATGAATTAAGTTAAGTTTTATTTTAATGTATACATTTCTATTAAAAGTACCTTGATTGGATATATTACAACATAAAATTTAAATTTAAATAAGTTTTGTAAATTTGTACATTAAGTACATAAGTAAAACTATTTCCCAGAAAAGCATTTATTGCTTTGTACTTGGATGGAAGGTTTGAAATGATCATATGGTATTATGGTCTTTTGATTTTATAAATTTGTTTATTGATTTTAGCTTATGACATAAGCTTTCCATACTTATAAAACAAACCATTTCCAACCTATTCACTTCTTCTTATTTTTCTAACAGTTTTAATTTTTGTTCCTCTTTGAAACTTTTTAATGACCGCACCTTTAATTAAAAAAAAAAAAAAAGAGAAATCAAAACCCTATAAGCAAGAGGGAAATAAGCTTGAGTGAATCAAGACAGTAACATTTACAAGGTCTGGAAGCTTCAAAAATAAAAATCAAAGTATATAAAGGTTTAAAAATCATGAAACAAGGTTATTTGAGTTTATTTTCGTGTGTTCTCTCTGTAGCATGTTTCAATGGGATTTTTGCTTGAGTAAAGGGTGTTTGGATGTTTACAATGGTCATGACCGCGTATGCATGTTGCTAGGGTTCGAAGCTGCTGTACGCTGGGGACGGAGCAGCTCGTTTTATGTATTGATTGGAGTTTGTGGGAGTGAAACGCAACTTGTTGCAAAAATTGGTGGAAATCCGAGAAAAAAGTTGTCGCATGGGCTTTTAGAGTTAGAGCTACAGGAATCTCGGTCGGATTTTGATCCTATGGTTGTGGTACAGGCGGAGAGTGCCAGAGGATGGAGAAGGAAAAGGTGAGTACGTAGGCAGCCTTGGTGGTGGGATCGGTGGTAAGCCAGTGGGGTGCACGTTCATCGTGTGCACCTTACAAATGGGTTTCCGGGTAATTGAATCGAAGAAGAAAGGAGGGAGGAGAAGAGGAGGAGGGTGTAGGCCTTTGTTGATGTTGGTCGGGCTGTGTTTTATTATGTTGTGTCGGGCTTTCATGTAACAAAGGCGTGGAAACTTTAAATTCAATTTAGTTTGTTTGATTTCAAACGTGGATAAGTTGCTCGATTTAAAACGTGTGGATGTGTTAGGTTCGTATTAACAAGCCTAACATTGTAGTATTGATTGTTCACAAATTTGGATGAGTCATAATTTATGGCATTTTAAAACGGATAGGTTTTAAATCGAGTTATTTAAATAATAACGTCCTTTTAATTTGCACACTTTAAATTTTGTAACAATTCGAATTTCGACAGACCAACTTTTTTCAAAAATCCCAACCTATCAAAGCTCGATTCGGCTTGTTTGGTTTGCTGCAGAAAAGGCAGAGATAATAAATATACCAGAGGTCAGTAAACAACTAAAACTACTAGAAAATTGGCTATTAGTTACATTTGTTGGCGGCATTTAAGGTTACATGTTACTGCTAAACATCTTACGATATACAAATCTAATGAAGGAACGCTACGGACTAATTCCCACCAGCATTCCGCTAGAATTTTGCAAAATATTTAACTGGCCTCTCATTTCTCTTTTTTAACACTTAACGTCTTCTCTATCCTCCAAAGATCAATTAAAGGTCCTAAAAAAACTTCAACTCGTTTAAAACTGATTCAACTATGAATCTTTTCCGTCCTCTTTTATCAATCAATGTAAACAACTGGATCCCGTGTGTTAGCTTACACTCAAATGCAGTGTGAAGTCCTCACAATCACATATCACAGATAACAGAATGCAGAAAATAGTAAATAAATGGATACACACGAGGTTTTTATAGTGGTTCGGCTCAAACCAAACCTACGTCCACTTTATCTCTTCTTAAATCATAAGAAATTACAATACAATTCTCTCAGATTTATACACGAAGCCCTCGTGTTTACAATGAAATGCAGTAAGAATTTCGGGGATT
The DNA here is from genome assembly GCA_030737875.1 of Allium sativum. Taxonomy (NCBI): domain Eukaryota; kingdom Viridiplantae; phylum Streptophyta; class Magnoliopsida; order Asparagales; family Amaryllidaceae; genus Allium; species Allium sativum. The sequence goes on along the minus strand of JASFAX010000042.1, from coordinate 4,547,923 downwards.
ATACACGATATCCTCGTGTTATAATGTAGAATTCGGCTTCTATGTTGTGCAATAACATTGCTTGGAACAATGATGGAAGCCGTGAGGAGTTAGAGCCAAAAGGTCCATCAATTTTCCTTCAAATGGTGTACTTATAGTCGTAGATAAGCTCTAGGGGGTTCCGATTCGGGTGCCACATGGCACACATCCCTTTGATCTCGAAATATCATGGAAAACATGGAGAAAGCCTCTCCAAGTCGTGGTATGCCATGTATGAGTTGATCCGGATAAGTAGGAGGTGGTTACTCCTTGAGAATAGGTCAATTCATGTTGTGCAGAAGTGCTCCAAGCGGGTCGGGTCTGTTCTCCATCCGATCCGAACCGGAGTGTCTTGAGCCAAGCGTGTTTGACGAGTGGATGGAGCTTCGAGCGGGTCTAGTCTTCCTTCATCCGATCTGATCCCAATGCCACTTGCCAAATCTTAGGTTGCTTCACCATATGCCATTGGGTTGGGTATCCTCCGATCCGATCCGTTACACCCAATCTGAACCGTTATGTCTGATCCAACCCGAAAGGGTTATGCTATCGACACATCATCCAAGTGTTTTGCCAACTCTGCGCACGAAACGGGAGTAACTTCCAAACCGTAAGTCTGTTTTGTCCAAACGAAATCTCTACCTGAAGCTAATTCAAAGGGCTATGAGAGTTATTGGGAAAAGCCCCATGATTGATGTTTTCGGGCCCAAAAAGAGGTCATCTTTTAGAACTTTCGGGCCATTCTATGTCTGCAACGCGATTTCAACCAATTCGCTTCATTTTTTCTGATGACGCTCTCAATACTTGAGCGCACTATTAACTAGCAGTTTCGCGAGTGACAGCTTTAGCCAAAAAGTGTGTCAACACCGTGCAATTCAACTTCGTGTTTATTTCTCCCCTAAATCGTAGCACCTGATATATATTGAAAATTTTATCCTCTATCTCGCACGATTCAACTCTGATGAGGTAATTAGCAACCAATTTTTCCTGATGAGGTAATTAGCAACCAATTTTTTTGTTTCTATTGTAAACTGGATTGTATCAATTTTGTTTGACTTGAGTTCAATATATGTTACAATGCTCATGAATTCGTTACCTATTACCTACATCCGTTGAGACTGAGTTTTTTGACACCACTTTTTGTGGTGTCACCAGACACTCTCTACCGATTGGTGGAATTCAGGGGACCCCATATGGGGTCCTCCTCTATCCACCAATCGGTGGATAGAGTCACGCTAACACCACAAAAAGTGGTGTAAATAAACTCGTACACTACTTATTGGGTAACCCCTATCGATTTCATCATTTTCCCTTTCGTTCTATTTGAAATCAAAATTGCACGCATCTAAGGAAAGTAGGAGCTAAACACTAAATCAATTTCTACCTTCCATTTTTTTCATCAAATCCCAAAGTAGGTGAAGGAGATAAAGAAGAGCAAATCCTAAAGATTTCAGTAAATTTCATTTCATCTTTTTCGTGTTTTGGGATTTCTACAATTATTTAGAGAGTTGAACTTTATCATTCCGCACATGATTCCTAAAATTCAAGTGGTACTTGCTCTTTGTACTAATTATGAAATTGGTTTTGGGAAATGCGGTCAGATGCATTAGTAAGAAAGTGATAATTTTGCATGCATACTTAGTAATTCATTAAGCAGAAACAGTACAAAATGTGATATAATTTGGGGATTGTTAAAGGGACTCCACTTTTGGTTAAGGGGAGTACCGTTTTTAGTTTATTTTAAAATTATTAAGGGGGGTTAAAATAAATTAGCCTCCCCTTAAATGTATTAATAAAATTTTCAATACTAACCCTATACTTTTCATTAATGCAACCTTAAAACATAAAATCTAATTTAATTCTGCACATTAAATCGAAAAATAATAATACATGAAACATAAATGTTCTGCACACATGAAAATAACATATTCAAGTATTGTTTACTTTAGTTTTCACTATCACAGTAAGCATGGAACACAATAATAACAAACACATACAAAACACACTAGCCATAAATGGAAAAAAAAAAAGAGTAACAACATACACATACGCTTAACACAACATGAACATAAGCATAAATTCACTTAACAAACATTTGTTTTAATGTTGGAATATGTACACTGTTTTATTGTAATTACTTTTAACAAAACATTTCACAGTGAGGTCGTTTTTGTTATCAAACTGTAAGATCTAAACCAGAACATGCTGTATTCACCCTCGAACAAAATCCAACCTTTACATGACGAACTATATTCATGATTCGCGCAAATGAATGAAATTCGTCTGCTTTCTGCAAATTGTATTCATTTTTTTCAATAAAATCTAAAATTTCAAAAAGGGGATTTATCAATGTTTGAATTTTTTTTCTTTTTCTTTTTACCTTGCGGTGTGTTTGGATCGAACTTAGATTAAATTTTGATCGATAGGGTTTAAGGGATGATGAGATCGGGGGTACTTTAGTCTATATTTTATTTTATTTTTAAAATTACGAACCCCCTTAACAAATAAAAAATAAGATGGAGTCCCCTTAAATTTATCCTCCCATTAACAAAAAATGGAGTCCTTTTAACAATCCCCTATAATTTTTAGTTGTCACTTTAATACTCATTTTAACCATATTTATTTCTGAAATTCGATGACCCTATTACTGTAACACATGTTACCCTATAAAACATGCATTGGTTGTATTTGCTTCTAAAATTAGATGACCTTGTAACTTATTGGGTTGTATTGGCAGTATCGCTGAAGGAAAGTGAGCTATTGATTTTCATGGAGGTAAATTTATGCTATGCCATTAGCTAACTAACAGTATCCCATAAGCAGGACAAAATTCCACAACATTTCATGAAAGGTGTTTCATTTTTTGTAGAAACTTAGTTTCCTCTACTGCTACTCACCAGAAGATTATCGATAAAGGTTAGTTGAAACCAGAATAAAAGCACTAAATATTTCGAAAAAATGACCAGGCAATTGGAACAAAATAATTTTATGAAACTGAAAGTAGGTAGAATTTTCAAATTTTACAGAGTAACATATATTGAAATGGAAAGTGATGTGGATACATACTACAGTTGGCTTAGTCAGTAAGCTAAGAACCATCTGATTTCTTTCTCAATGCTAAATCCAAACCATTTTTTCTCTCTTACCATTAAAAGAGAAGAAATTTTATTATATAGATGATCAAGTGAGTCGAAGTACCTAGCTAACAGAGAGTCAAGTACTCAAATGTGCATTGAATATTAAACTTGTATATATTTGAATTTAATGAATAAGGAGTTACGTTCTTAATAGAAATGCATTAAGATTAATGGCCTAATCTGAAATATGAGTTGCTGAAGCGTTGAATGGGAGTGCATATACAATGTTATAAAGTTCCACGATGGTGGGAGCATGTACGAGATTACTAAGTGGAGTGGATGTCCACTGACTTGAAGGAGCTAACAGTGACCGACTGGAGCTAGTGCAGCTACTATTGCCGAGCTTGGTAGAGTATGAAGTGACTTGCTGCATGTTGAAAGATAGAACACAAGTACGCAGCTACAATCATGCGAACAACATTACAGTATGTCACACAATGAGGCATTGCAAGTAATCAACTAGTTCTTCAAACTATTAAGGATGGTGATATGTCAAAGTTCATGGAGGTAAATTTATGCTATGTTATCATATCATGTTGTGTAATTTAACTTGAATGAAATTCCAGTTACATCCAGAGTGCTTATGCTTCGTTAATATATCGTGTAATTTAACATAACTGGTTTTCTTGATGTTGAAGTGATAAGGGAGAGCGAAGGAGTTTCTTTGATAAAAAAAAGTCGATAAATTGTTGGAGGTGATGATAGAAAATGGATGAGCATGTGAATAAATGCGAGCTGATGAAGCAAACTTACAAAGAGGAGAATTAGTATGGAAAATACTTATACTGTCGGGAAATCATTTGTATTGGGTATACTATATGGATTTTGTTCAGGTTAGATATTATATCTTTCACATTAATGTGGAGATATTGGGTATATATTTCATTATTCGAACTTATTTTATATGGTATAAATAGAAGCATACAGATTCTGGGCGTAGATATTTCTGTTTCCTATGTACCATTTGATGACAAGCATCTATCCATAGATTGATAATTCAAAATTAATCTATTTAATTTGATCTGAAAATTCTCCACAACATCTCTTTTTACTGTACATTAACCTGACATGTTTTTTTCAAATGATAGACGTAAATAATATATAGATGGTTGCCAACAAGTTTCTTTGCACACATAGTTTGATGTATAGAGTTTTAATTTTGCTTTTGAAATGGATTCTTCTAAGGCTGCAAATGCATAGTCAAATTAAGAAGATGTTTACGGTAGCTTCAAGATCAGCTATTGAGGAAAGTTCATAGAACACAACACCATATTGTTAAATTCTTCCGTTATGCAGACAATAAGATACTGTATTATGATATACATATACACATAGTACTTTATGCACTAAAATTTTAAATTCTTCCATTATGCATTATGACAGCATTCCAAATTTTGCTTGGAATAGTGTTGTCTGCGCCGTGATTTATTTTGCAAATACTCATTATAGTAAATCATACTAGGCAAGGAAGATGTAGTTTCATTTGGATAACAATATAGGTTGCGAGCTACTATTTGGTGATAAGTATTATTATTTGCCTTATGTTAAGGATCATCACAAGTCCTAAATAATTTAAGATATAAGATTTACATGCTCTCAACTTTTCTGCAGCTGTCGACAATTTACTAATGAATTTTGCAGTAGCTTTGGTAATTTTACTTGGCTGACATTTGTCGACTCAAACCCCATTTACAATGAATATAAAGATGAACCAGGAATCATATTAAAATATGATTGGTTGATGTATATATCTTACTGAATGGTAAAATTATGATCACAGCCCAATTATGTATTCTTTTATTTATTTCTGCCAGCCAACTGTTAGCCTTGGCAATAACATGGCTATAAATATTGCCGTATGTACATTGTTCAATTATTACAAATTGTATCAAATTCTATTGCAATTAAATCAAAATTTCACAAATCTTATTAATGATTTGTTTGGTGTCTCTTAGATTGCGCTGCTATTCCTGAATATAGAGTTATGTTTACAAAATCTACTAATCTGGAGAAGTATTGGGGCCTTGTAAATGGTTATGTTCATGATATTCATCATTCATGCAGGTATTCAATAAAACTTGTTTTGACTTCTTAATTACTTGTAGTAGGGTTACATAAAAAAGAGCGGTCAATAACGAAAACATGGTGTTTTGGACTTTTTAAAGCCAATGTGGCTATTGGAAAAGAGCTTCGTACTCTAACATATGATCATTTATGCATTCACCTTGATTTTTTTTTACACAAAGCGCTACAGTTATTTCTTACTCTGATAAAATATTTACAAAACGACCAACAAATATAATTTTTCCCCATCCAGAAACTAATAACGTCCATCTAATATTTTTTTCTTTCGTTCTTTCAATTGGCAAAAACCATATCTAGACCACTATCGCATACAGAGCTTCAAAAGTTTGTTGAAACAACGAGACAGATTACAAAATATTATTGTAGGGCCTCAAACAATAGATTCATAGCAAGTCTTTGCAAAAACTTCATCGTTGAAAGCAACATAAGATTCAACTGCACTTCTTCTTGAGTGATCCAGCTTGCAGCTGCTGCTATAATTGGTATCGTAGTAGAATCCTTCAATGTCCATCTGTTGCGCTTCATTGCATTCTTCTTGATTTTGCATGTTCACTGGGGTATTATCATTGTCTGATATAGCTGCAATTTTCCTAATCGCCTCCATAAGGGCCCTTTCATGCTCTCTAAGGACTAAAGTTGCTCTTGCCAGTTGACTATGGTTAGTTTGTATTCCACAAACCTTTTGAACTTCTTTAATGAGCTTATCAGTTTCACGGATCTCAATAATGTCACAAACACATTTTATGACTTCAGAACCAGAATTGATATGACTCTTTTTGGGTACTTCTGGGTTTGCAGGCGCTTGTAATATTCTAGAACTTACTATCTGTTTGCCTTGAGAAAGAGGAACCATGATTAACTGAGGATGCATAAGTTGGTTGAAGATAGCTGTTTCATTAAATTCACATGGCTCTCTCTAGACTGAACAGTAAATTAAGAAGGCATGACCAATGCTTTAGGTTTATCATGAAGCAAATGTTCGGAGGACGACAATGGTATTGCCACTGGTATGGGTGAAGGCTAAGATTGTTGCAGATGTTTAGAGGATAAAGCGTTCATTCTGGCTAGTGCTGAAGAAGGTTGAGTGCATGTATGCTTAGAGGAGGATGACACGGGCACTAGCACCATAGGCCTCTATCTCAATACGACGAATCACAATATCCATTCAGTCATATATTCCCCCTCGTCAAAATTAGCACATCCACTGTAGAAGCTTGTAACGACATTCAACAAATTACCTCAGTCTGCGAGAAGGCAAGGGGCAGCAATCTTCGAGCAGCCAAGCAGGACAGTGAGAGGTGATAATTTAAAAGAAATCTGAAAACAATTCATTTATTAAACAACATACAAAGAAGATGGAGGCTAAAAGAAGAGAAAGCCTTAACCCTAAGATAACACAAGAGGCCTTTATATATAGGCAAAACATAAAACAAAAGACTATATTGCCCTTTAGTAGAATATTAATTACGCTAACATCCCCCCTCAAACTCATGATGCGATAGCAATGAGCATCGAGAGTTTGTCAGTCAAAAACCGGAAGCGTAAAGATGACAAAGATTTAGTGAACAAATCTGCAAGTTGCAAGGAGGAAGAGACATGGCAATGTCAATGTGCCATTCTGAAGATGGTGGCGAGTAATATGGCAGTCAATCTCAATATGCTTGGTCCTTTCGTGAAAGACGTAGTTATGAGCAATCTGAATAGCACTTTTATTATCACAGTACAAAGGAGTTGGTCGTCGCAAGAAAACACCCATATCAGCCAGCAATCATCGTAGCCAAACAATTTCACAAGTAGTAGAAGCCATAGCACGATATTCTGCCTCTATTGAAGACCGAGATATAACATCCTGCTTCTTACTTTTCCAAGAGATTAGAGAATCTCCTAGAGAAATACAAAAGCCAGTAGTGGATTTGCGATCAGTAGGATCACCAGCCCAATCTGCGTCAGTGTAAGCACATAACTCTAAAGATGAGGTAGAAGAAAGCAAAAGAGTCTGAAATTGAGTGCCACGGAGATATCTCAAAATGTGAATAACAGCAGCCCAATGAACTGTAGTAGGAGAAGTAACAAACTGACTGACTATGTGAACAGCATATGCAATGTCAGGGCGAGTGATAGTGAGATAAACCAAACTTCCAACAATCGTTATATAAAGACTAGGATCTGGCAATGGAGATCCATCAGTAATAGAGTATCGAGCATTGAGCTCGATTGGAGTATCAACAGTCTTATTATCTGAGAGACGAGCGCGCTCAAAAATGTCAGAAATATACATAGATTGAGAAAGAAGATAACTTTTTGGAGAAGAAGCAACTTCAATACCCAAGAAGTAACGAAGGGGACCCAAGTCTTTCATAGCAAAACATCGAGTCAACTCAGACTTCAAGAAGTTATTCCAACAACATCATCACCTGTAATAATCATATCATCAACATAAAGAGAAAGCAAAATTCAACCAGCCGAGGTACACTTGACAAACAAAGCAGAATCATGGTTACTCGGGCAAAAACCAAGAGAAGTAATCACAGTAGAGAATTTCTCAAACCATGCACAGGGAGCCTGTTTGAGACCATAAAGAGCTTTCCTAAGTTTGCAGACTTCACCAGGTTGATGATCAATACCAGGAGGAGGAACCATATAGACTTCTTTATGAAGATCTCCATTCAAAAAGGCATTTTTAACATCCATTTGAGTAATATTCCAGTGGCGAACAGAAGCAACCGCAATAAGAGTTCGAACTGTAGTCATTTTTGCAACAGGAGCAAAAGTCTCCTCATAATTCATACCATATTCTTGAGAATAACCTTTAGCAACCAAGCGAGCTTTATACCTTTCAATAGATCCATCAGCTTTAGTTTTAATCTTATAGATCCAACGAGAACCAATAGCACGTTTTCCTGCAGGAAGAGGTATTAAATCCCAAGTATGGGTCTGATGAAGAGCAGTCAACTCCTCAACCATAGCACGTTGCCAAAGAGGACCACGAACCGCATCTTTGAAAGATGAAGGCTCAGAGAGACAATGTATAGAAGCAAGAAATGAAGAAAATGAACTGGAAAGACAAGAATATTCAAAATCAGGTCGCCTAGTAGACTGACGATTTCGGATAGGATATCGACGTTCACTAGTATCTACTGTCTCAGAAGGTGATTGGGTGGTTGTTGAGTCAATGAAAGTGTCTGGATTTTCAGCAGGAAGTAGCTCATCATCAGCAGTAGTGAAAAGATCAATATGAACAATATCAGACATAGATATATTGTGAGTACGATCAGGAATAGTAAAATAAGGAATATGTTCAAGAAAAACAACATGACGAGAAACATATAGCTTGTGACTGACTGGATCAAAACAACGATATCCTTTTTGTCCTGCACCATAACCAAGAAAAACACATATAGCAGACCGTGAAGTTAGCTTACTCCGTTGGACATGAGAAAGAAGAACAAAGCATGTGGAACCAAAAACACGAAGAGAAGAATAATCCGGTGGACAACCATACAACTTTTCATAGGGGGACAAGCCAGAATTATGAGAAGTAGGAATTCTATTAATCAAATAAACAAAAGTAAGAGCTGCCTCTCCCTAAAATTCACTTGGAACACTAGCAGACAATAAAAGAGATCGAGCAGTCTCAAGAATATGTTTATGTTTCCTTTCAGCAACCCCATTTTGTTCAGGAGTATCAGTGCAAGAAGTCTGATAAATTGTGCCATCTAAAGCAAGAAGTTCTTTAAAAGCATGAGAAATATATTCTCCCCCTAAGTCACATCTGAAACATTTAATAACAGCTACATGCTGAGTTTTAATAAGAGGTCGAAACTCATTATAGATGCCAAGAAATTCTGAACGATGTTTCATAAGATAAATCCAACAATAACGAGTGTAGTCATCAATAAAAGAGACATAATAACGAGAGCCTCCCTTTGTAGAAACAGGAGAGGGTCCCCAAACATCAGAGTGAATAAGATCAAAAGGTGCAGCAGAAACTGTATTACTTTGGGGAAAAAGTAAAGCAGAGAATTTTGCAAGTTTACAACCACTACAATCAGAAATGTCATGAGTTTTCAATTCTCCCAAAACTCCTGTAGATGCTAAGAATTGCAATCGAGATTTAGATACATGGCCCAGACGAGAATGCCACAAATAAAACATAGAAGATGACTAACTCAAACGAAAAGACGAAACATCCACACCTGGAACAGAAGCTGCAATCTCTGAAATCTTAGGATCTTTGAGCTGATCCAATACATAAAGTCCTCCTTCTCTATGGTCGGTCCCAATCACTTTCTGAGACTTTGGATCCTGAACATAACATTCAGAAGAAGAAAAAGAAACCAAGTAGCCATTATCACAAATTTGACCAACAGAAGCAAGATTTAATGCAAGTCTAGGAATGTGATAGACATTAGATAATGACAAAGAAGGTGTAATGACTGAACTAACACCTTGCACGGGCATAGATGTACCACTAGCACTCATGACAGGTACAGAAACTTTAGGAGCCAAAGAAGTGAAATCAGAGAAATTAGGTGACATATGATTCGAAGCACCAGAATCTAAAATCCAGGTAGAAGAAGATATACCTGATGAACTAGATGACAAACCTATTTGAGACGAAGCTGATATGGCATGTGGCTCAGATGCAAGGAACTTCTGAAATTGTTCAATCATTGATGGATCTAAAGTAGAATAGACAGAATTCCTATACACATAATTCTGAAATTGTTCAATCATTGATGGATCTAAGGAAGAATAGACAGAATTCCAATACGCATAATTTTTACCATCTGCTTGAAGCGAATTATCTCTACTTGCTGCCATTTTAATAAATCAGAGAACAAACAATTTTTTTTTTTAACACAGAAAACAAACCCAAAAAGGAACTCGGGTCACTAAAAGGAGTTCACGTCAGGTTCACCAAAAGGAATTCAACATAGTGAACTCAAAAGGATCAGCAAACATCGGGTTAAGGAAACGGGTCTGGTGAAGTCTAAGCAAAGAAATTCGGGTCTGGTAACATGCAGATTAGGGTAAATTCGGGTCTGGTAACATGCAGATTAGGGTGTCAGCTATAGGGTACGGCGGATTAAGGCGTTGCTTTGAATTCGGGTCTGGTGCTTTTGGTTTGTAGCTATAGGGTACGACAGCTTCTTCGGACCTGGGTGGATCGGGTCTGGTGGGGATTCGGTCTGTAGCTATCGGGTCTGGTAGGCGGATCGGGTCTGGTGGGAATCGGGTCTGTAGCTGTCGGGTCTGGTGGGCGGATCGGGTCTGCTGGGCGGATTAGGGTTGCTGAACGAGTGCAGAGGATGGTTTAACAAGTGCAGAGGATGGTTCAAGTACGAAGCTTTGGGTCTGGTGCAGACGATGATTGCTGAACGGCTGTTAAGGATGGTTGCTGAACGGCTGTTTGAAGAAATTGGGACTGATTTGGTTGCTCTCCGGGTCTGAAGAAGAAAGGGAACGGCTGGTAAAGTTTGAGCGAAATTAAGGCTTCAAAGAAGAGATTGGAGAAAGCAGTCACACCCTTCAAAAGTGAAGAACCTGCTCTGATACCATGAAAATTTAAAAGAAGTCTGAAAACAATTCATTTATTAAGCAACATACAAAGAAGATGGAGGCTAAAAGAAGAGAAAGCCTTAACCCTAAGATAACCCAAGAGGCCTTTATATATAGGCAAAACATAAAACAAAAGACTATATTGCCCTTTAGTAGAATATTAATTACGCTAACAAGAGGCAGAGGCGTAGAGCGAGTATGCGCTCAATTAGTGGCTGCGATTGGCTAGGGGTATTAAAGCCCAATTTCACCTTGAATTTGATATTGCTGGAACTTGTCATCCGTAAGTACTCTAAATTCTTTTATGCGTATAGCTTGTTATTAATTTGTCATATATGTTAAAAGATGATTGTTTTGCGGATATAGTATAGTTCTATATATTTATTCATTTGTTTGTTTGAAAAACTTAATTATGGATGGCGTTGTGTGTATGGCTTCGTGCATAAATGACCATGTTTTCACATGCTCTCAGCTGTATTTACTATATTAGGTGTTATTCAGGTATCTTTTTTATGCATATCTGAATACATGCCATCATTTATCATAAATGAACAATCAAACAAAACTTTGTATGCTTTCAACATTCTAACAAACTTCTACCATGAAAATTTCAGCCAATGCCATTTCGATGTATTTAACATGCACAATAAAACTTGCTCCTTTAATTCAACGAATAGGATTAGCAATCATCATAACCAGTCAGGAATCTTATTAATTCAACGAGATCTGGTAAACTAAGATCTGGTATTGTAAAAAAAATTGTATTCATAGTACTTCAAGCTTCCAATTACGGTAAATCTATAGTGTGAATAAATCGGCAATGCCATATCTATTAAGATGACATACTTACCTTATGAATTGTCTCAGCTAAATGTTCATCATGTGACAAGCTTCGAAGGGAAACTGGTTTATGTATCAACTTTCTTACTTTCAAGTAAATTTGCATACTTGACTGAATGATATCAGCACACTTAGGATCATTTGTTGCAACAAAGTAATTAGTTAAATAATGAATAATTCATTTCTTGATGTTATAATAATAGCCTAACTTATAGGTATAGCTAAGGTTTTTTTCTGAAATAATAATTATAGGTGTACATAAGAAAAAACAAGGAATTATGAGTTCATTTTCTATCCGATATGCAAAAATAAGCAACTCTTACTGAGAACAAATTAAGCATGTGTTAGGTTTTTCTCTTCCTGTGGATCATTTGTATAAACCAGAAGCTTTAACTTATGGTGTTATTATCGAATTGATTGCACAGTTAGCAACCAAGATACATGCAAAAGTTCTATGATACTGGATATGTATCTTTGCCCCCATGAAACCTGTGTTGGACTAATTTCGTCGCTGATTCTTCTTGTTTACAAATCTCTGAGGCACGATGTGTTGATCGCTATTCTAAAACAGTATTTACCCGTTTATCATGTGTGCACGAGTAATGACAAATCTGTTCGAAGATACAATGGAGCAGATATGTTGAATATCTTTAATCGGCGTGTTTGCACAAGCACGATGATTCACTATCGTAGATTAGAACGCTGCATTGACAAAATAGTAGAATTATAGCCTACAGAATTATAACTCAATTGCAATGTTTATTTAGAAAAATGCAGAGAATTGTAGAAAGTAGAAGATGTAGGAAAGAAATCGAGTGATACAAAACTGGAGTATAGTCCAGGTTTTATAGTGGTGAGGAGATTCGCGTGCTTCTGTTTGAAGAAATGGTTGCAACTCTTCGAACAGTAGCATCCATTTCTTTTTAGAAAAGTCGCAGCTGTTCGGACCCGTCGACTGGTCTAAATACAGTCGACTAGTTAATGTATAAAACTGCAACTCTTTAAACAGTCGTGTCTGTTTGTTTGAAATCAAACAAATTCTGTCCATTTAGGCCTGACCAGTCGACTGGTAATTATAAAATCTTGCATCAGTTAACTGGTGCAAAAAACACCAGTCGACTGATAACGACTGCAATTCCTGTTAGCAAAACAAAAAGGTCTAAGGCCCAAGGCCCATCTTTTGACCTTTAAATATTAATGTTCATGCCAATGTCATGGTTTTTGCCTTATCTCTCCCTTCCTCTTTCTTTTGATATAACACATCATGTCTTTACATATATAGTGGCATACCATGTTATATTTCATGAGGTGGGACAAATGATGTTTTCCCTTTTGTTCCTTCCTGCTTCCATTTATTTCAAATTTCCTCTAACAATCCTCCACCAAATTTTAAATAAATTCCTCTTGTCATTTTATGTAGGAAAATTTGTGCATAAGTATAGATGTCTTACAGACTTGAATCCACACGTAGTGAAAACCCATCAAAGTATATCAGGATGGAGTGGTTAACTAAGCATTGAACCATCGATCCTATATGATCTACCGGACGTGATAAACACACACTCATTTTCATATTTTCTAGATAGTAAGTATGCTCGACCCGTGGATTGGCCTTGGGTCAATATCTTCTTTCATGGAATTCCCTTAGAGATCAAGCCAAAATCCCGCAGAAGGCGGTACCACCTTCGCTGCATTCATAGAGGTAGGTTTATCAGAATTGCCTTATAATACACACCTCAACAGTATATCTGTTATAAACCTATTAAGTTCTAAGCAGAACGTCCTCTCTTTGTCATTATAAGTACCAAGCACTTTTCTTTGGAATGTATGATAATAGTTAGTTTTTCAGACTAAATATTATAGTGCTTCCAACCGCAAACATATGAAGTACTTTTGCTCTTTGAACTCAAGATAAAAAAATTCTTTATTATGTTGAGTTGAGTTTCTTTCATTGGCGATTGTATTGTATAGGCTTTAAACTCATTTCCTGTGATGTTTTTATCACTAAGTTCCTTACAAGTCCCTTAGTAAATGGATCTGCCAAATTCTGGCTAGATCTCACAAAATCTAGGGTAATTACCCCTTCAGTGAGAATTTTCCTAACCAAACTGTGCCTTGGACCAATATGTCTAGATTTACCATTATAAACCTGGTTATATGCTTATGACAATGTAGATTGACAATCACAACGCACAGATATTGGTGGCATAGGTTTTGGCCACACAGGAATTTCTAATAATAAATTCCTTAATCATTCTGCTTCTTTGCTACCAGAAGCCAGTGCTATAAACTCGACAGCCATGGTTGAATCAACAATACATGTTTATTTCTTTGAGGCCCAGGATATTGCTCCCCCACCAAGATTGAATATTCATCCACTAGTTGATTTATTATCTTCACTTCCAGTGTTCCAACTAGCATCTGTCCATCCTTCTATTACACTCGGATAACTGTTGTAATGTATACCATAATTTATGGTACCTTTTAAATACTTTAAAATTCTATGTATTGCATTCTAGTGTATATTACTAGGGTTACTAGTATATCTACTCATTTTGCCAACATCATAGGCAATATCTGGTCGTGTGCATGTCATTGCATACATCAAACTTCCACTAACTCTAGCATATTCCAATTGTTCTATAGCTCTTCCAGTATTAGTATATAACTGCATATTTGGATCAAACGGAGTAGACATAGGTTTACAATCGAATAGATTAAACCTTTTCAAAATTTTCTCAATGTAATGAGACTGGGTAATTGATAACCCACCTTTTGTTTTCATGATTCTTATTCCAAGAATCATTTCAGCTACTCCCATATCTTTCATGTCAAAACATGAAGATAGATATCTTTTAGTTTCTTCAATACTCGAAGTATCCGTTCCAAATATAAGCATATCATCCACGTAAAGGCATATAATTACACCTTTACCTGAATGAAACTTGCTATATTCAAAGATCCTAAAGCCATTAGATATAATAGTTTTATCAAACTTTTCATGCCATTGCTTTGGTGCTTATTTAAAACCATAAAGTGATTTGACAAGTTTATATACTTTATGCTCTTGTCCAGGCGTTACAGAGCCTTCTAGTTGAGACATATACATATATATATATATATATATATATATATATCTTCATCAAGTTCTCCATTTAGAAATGCAGTCTTGACGTCCATTTAATGAATTTCAAAATTATATACAGAAGCTAATGCAAAAGTCATACTAGTTGAAATTCTTGCTACTGGGGGATATGTATCAAAATAATCTATTCCTCCTTTCTGTCTGAATCCTTTGGCAACTAATCTTGCTTTAAATTTTTCGATTGTGCCATCCGCTTTTAACTTTTTCTTAAATATCCATTTACATCCTATTAGTTTAGAACTAGGAGGTAAATCTACTAGTTTTCATGTTTTATTTCCCATAATAGAATCCATTTCATCATTTATGGATTCTTTCCAAAATGATGAATCTTGAGATTTCATTGCTTCATTATATGTTAAAGGATCAGATTCTATAATTGTAGATATCATTAATTGATGCTTTACATTATTTCTAGATCCTTCAACCAAATATACGACGAAGTCTGATCCAAAAGATTTTTCTCTCCTTCTTCGTTTACTTCTCCTAAGAGAATCACCATTTTCATTGATATTTCCATCAGTGTTTTCTACAGGTTCAATAGTTGGTTCGTTGACCTCCACCATTTCATTAATAGGTGTATTGACCTCCACCGTTTCATGGATCGGTTTATTTTGAATAGATGTAAATCTATTCTCATAAAACACTGCATCCCTTGATTCTTTTACTATATTTACTTCAATAAAGCTATTAGGTTCTATTACTAGAAACCTGTATCCTTTTCTATGTTTAGAATATCATAAAAATATGCAATCGATAGCCTTTTGTCCCAATTTCCTTATTTTTGGTTCAGGTAATCGGACAGTCACTCTACATCCTCAAGCTCGAAAATAATCAAGATTTGGTTTTCTTTTATTCCAATGTTCATAAGGAGTAACTTTACTTTTCTTATGAGGCATTCTATTTAGAATAGAACACGCGGTACGTAAAGCTTCTCCCTAGAAACTAGTGTTCAGTCCAGAATTACACAACATTGCATTTACCATTTCGATAAGGGTTCTATTTTTCCTTTCAGCCACTCCATTTTGTTGTGGAGTGTAAGCAATAGATGTTTCATGTATAATTCCTACTGATTCACAATATTCGGAAAATTTATATTCGCCTCCCGTATCAGTTCTAAGTGTTTTTATTTTAGCATCACACTGGTTTTCTACTTCAGTTTTATAAGTCATAAATGAATTTAATACTTCACTTTAAGCATGCATAAGATAAACATAACAATATTTTGAGTAATCATCTACAAATGTGACAAAATATTTCTTTCCACCTCTAGTAGGAGTAATCATCTATAAATGTGACAAAATATTTCTTTCCACCTCTAGTAGGAGTACTATGTATATCACATATATCACTATGAATAAGTTGTAACAATTTTGTTGCACTCTCCGCTTTAATAGGAAATGGTTTTCTAGTAATCTTAGTTAATGAGCATATCCTACACTTACCTAGCATATCATTTTGGTGTTTGGGAATCAGATTCAATTATATCATATCAAGCGTGCATTTATGATTAACAAGTCATAATCTATTGTGCCATAATGAAAATGAGTTAACAATATAAGCAGAATTCATACTTTTATTAATATCAACATTTAGTTTAAATGGACCATCACATATGTACCCTTTTCCTACAAACACACCGCTTTTGGTCAACACATATTTGTCTGACTCAAATACTTGTTTAAAACCAAACTTATTAAGAAGACTTCCCGAAACAAGATTCTTCCTAATTTCGGGTACATAATATACATCATTCAATGTCAGAACTTTTCCGGATATGAATTAAAAATCTACAATCCCCTTCCCATTGTCCTCCGCCTTTGCTGAATTTCCCATGTATAGGTAATCTTCATCTTTGGTCGGTTTCAGTTTCTTGAATTGATTCTTGTCTATGTAGACATGCTTAGTAGCGCCATAATCGATCCAACAAGAATTGTCTTGTTCAATCATATTCACTTCTGATATGACTGCTACAAACATTTCTTTTTCAGATTGCTATTTCTTTTTCCAGAAGCGATAATCCCTTTTGAAATGTCCTGGTTTACCCTAAAAGTAGCAACCATTTTTGCTTTTCTTGTTCTGGGAATTATTGTTGTTCTTCCCTTTCCTCTTCTTATTAGAAGAGTTATTCGAAGCATTGTTTGCTTTCTTTTCTTCGACCATATGGACTTTTGATGTATCAATAACTATTTCATCTTGAGCATCTTTCTGCCTCAGTTGTTGTTCAACCTACAAATACTGTGCAAGGTTGTCTAGACTCATATCCTCATTCTTATGTTTCAGTAGTTTCCTCTGATCTTTCCAAGAAGGGGTAATTTGTCTATTATCGATGAGTCCTTAATTTCCTCATCCATATTTAAGTTATGTTGACTGAATTAGTTAAGTATGTGCATGATATCATTGAATTGCTCTACTACTGAACGATCATTAGTCATTTTGTAATTAAAAAATTTGGTGGCTAGAAACTTCTTACTAGTTGCGTCTTCCATCAGATATTTCGCCTCTAATGCATCCTAAACATCCTTTGTAGTTTCCTTGTTGTAGTACATATCAAAAAGTGTATACGTCATCGCGTTGCAGATATGTCCCTTGCAAATATAATCATCATGTACCCATTTGATTCTTTCCCGTGATTGTGCAATAGTTTCATTTTCTGCCTCCGCTGGCTTTGGCCTAGTTAGACCATATACAACTTTCATTCCAGCCAACAAAAAATGCATCTTTTTCTGCCATCGTAGAAAGTTAAAACCGTCAAACCTCTCTAGTTTTGTAAAATCAGCGGTGAATTCCTTGAGACTGTGAGGAGCCATTGCCAAAAATATTGTTTTAGATTGTTGGACTAATTTCGTCGCTGATTCTTCTTATTTACAAATCTCCGAGGCACGATATGTTGATCGCTATCCTAAAACTGTATTTGCCCTCTTATTTTGGGTGTACGAGTAATGGAAAATCTGTTTGAAGATACAATGGAGCAGATATGTTGAATATCTTTAATTGGCGTATTTGCATAAGCACGACGGTTCATATCGTAGATTAGATCGCTGCAGTGACAAGATAGTGGAATTATAGCCTATAGAACTATAACTCAATTGCAATGTTTATTTAGAAAAACGCAGAGAATTGTAGAAAGTAGAAGATGTAGGAAAGAAATCGAGTGATAGATATTGGAGTGTAGTCCAGTTTTTATAGTAGTGAGGAGATTCGGGTGCTTCTGTCTGAAGAAATGGTTGCAACTCTTCGAACAATAGCATCCATTTCTTTTTATAAAAGTCGCAGCCGTTCGGACTAGTCGACTGGTTAATGTATAAAACTGCAACTCTTTAAACAGTCGCGTCTGTTTGTCTGCAATTAAACAAATTTTGTCCGTTCAGGCCTAACCAGTTAACTGGTAATGATAAAATCATACATCAGTTGACTGGTGCAAACAGCACCAGTCGGCTGATAACAACTGTAATTCCTGTGAGCAAAACAAAATGGTCTGCTGCACACTAAGCTCATTGGCATTCCAAGGCCCATCTGATCACGAGACCCCAAGAGCCCCAAGACCCATCTTTTGATCTTTAAATGTTAATGTTCATGCCAATGTCATGGTTTTTGCATTATCTCGCCCTTCCTCTTTCTTTTGATATAACACATCATACCTTTACATATATAGTGGCATACCATGTTATATTTCATGATGTGGGCAAATGATGTTTTCCTTTTTGTTCCTTCTTCCGTTTATTTCAGATTTCCTCTAACAATCCTCCACCAAATTTTAAATAAATTCCTCTTGTCATTTTATGCAGGAAAATTTGTGCATAAGTATAGATGTCTTACAGACTTGAATCTACACGTAGTGAAAACCCATCAAAGTAAATCAGGATGGAGTGGTTGACTAAGCATTGAACTATCAATCCTATATGATCTACCGGACGTGATAATCACACACTCATTTTCATATTTTTCCAGATAGTAAGTATGCTCGACCCGTGGATTGGCCTTGGGTAAATATTTTCTTTCATGAAATGCCCTTAGAGATCAAACCAAAATCTCGCAAAAGACGACACCACCTTCGTTAGGTTTATAATAAGTGCCCTATAACACACACCTCAACAGTATATCTGTTATAAACCTATTAAGTTCTAAGCAGACATCCTCTTTTTGTCATTATAAGTACCAAACACTTTTCTTTTGAATGTACTATAATACTTAGTTTTTCAGACTAAATATTATAGTGCTTCCAACCGCAAACATATGAAGTACTTTTTCTCTTTGAACTCAAGATAACAAATTTCTTTATCATGTTGAGTTGAGTTTCTTTCATTGGCGATTGTATTGTATAGGCTTTAAACTCATTCCCTGTGATGTTTTTATCACTAAGTTCCTTGCAAGTCCTTTAGTAAATGGATCTTCCAAATTCTGGCTAGATCTCATAAAATCTATGGTAATTACCCCTTCAGTGAGCATTTGGCTAACCAAACTGTGCCTTATACCAATATGTCTAGATTTACCATTATAAACTTGGTTATATGCTTGTGACAATGTAGATTGACTATCACAATGCACAGATATTGGTGGCATAGGATTTGGCCACACATGAGTTTCTAATAATAAATTCCTTAACCATTCTACTTCTTTACTACCAGAAGCCAGTGCTATAAACTCAGCAGCCATGGTTGAATCAACAATACATGTTTGTTTCTTTGAGGCCCAGGATATTGACCCCCCCCACCAAGAGTGAATATCCATTCACTAGTTGATTTATTATCTTCACTTCTAGTGTTCCAACTAGCATCTGTGTATCCTTCTATTACACTCGGATAACCATTGTAATGTATACCATAATTTATGGTATTAAATACTTTAAAATTCTATGTATTGCATTCCAGTGGATATTACTTGGGTTACTAGTATATCTACTCATTTTGCTAACATCATAGGCAATATGTGGTCGTGTGCATGTCATTGCATACATCAAACTTCCAATAACTCTAGCATATTCCAATTGTTCAATAGCACTTTCAATATTAGTGTATAACTGCATATTTGGATCAAACAGAGTAGACATTGGTTTACAATCGAATAGAATGGACCTTTTCAAAATTTTCTCTATGTAATGAGACTGGGTAATTGATAACCAATCTTTTGCTTTCATGATTCTTATTCCAAGAATCATTTCATCTACTCCCATATTTTTCATGCCAAAGCTTGAAGATAGTTATCTTTTAGTTTCTTCAATAATCGAAGTATTCATTCCAAATATAAGCATATCATCCACGTAAAGGCATATAATTACACCTTTACCTGAATGAAACTTGCTATAGACACATTTGTCAAATTTAAAGATCCTAAAGGCATTAAATATAATTGTTTTATCAAACTTTTCATGCCATTGCTTTGGTGCTTGTTTAAGACCATAAAGTGATTTGACAAGTTCAAATACTTTATGCTGTTGTCCATGCATTACAAATCCTTCTGGGTGAGACATATATATCTCTTCATCAAGTTCTCAATTTAGAAATGCAGACTTAACGTCCATTTGATGAATTTCAAAATAATATATAGAAGCTAATGCAATTAAAGTCCTAATTGTTGAAATTCTTTCTACAGGGGCATATGTATCAAAATAATCTATTCCTTCTTTCTGTCTGAATACTTTGGCAACTAATCTTGCTTTAAAATTTTCGATTGTGCCATCCGCTTTTAACTTTTTCTTAAATGTCCATTTGCATCCTATTGGTTTAGAACCAGAAGGAAAATATACTAGTTTCCATGTTTTATTTTCCATAATGGAATCCATTTCATCATTTATGGCTTCTTTCCAAAATGATGAATCTTGAGATTTCATTGCCTCATTATATGTTAAAAGATCAGATTGTATATTTGTAGATATCATTAACTGATGCTCTACATTATTTCTAGATCCTTCAACCAAATACACGACAGAAGTCTGGTCCAAAACATTTTTCTATCCTTCTTCGTTTACTTCTCCTAAGAGAATCACCATTTTCGTCGATATTTCCATCAGTGTTTTCTACAAGTTCAATAGTTGGTTCATTAACCTCCACCATTTCATTAATAGGTGTATTGACCTCCACCATTTCATGAATCGGTTTATCTTGAATAGATGTAAATCTATTCTCATAAAACACTGCATCCCTTGGTTCTATTACTGTATTTACTTCAATAGAGCTATTAGGTTCTATTACTAGAAACATGTATCCTTTGCTATGTTGAGCAAATCCTAAGAATATGCACTCGATAACCTTTTGTCCCAATTTCCTTATTTTTGGTTCAGGTAATCGGACAATTGCTCTACATCCCCAACTCGATAATAATCAAGATTTGGTTTTCTTTTATTCCAAAGTTCATAAGGAGTAACTTTACTTTTCTTATGAGTTATTTTATTCAAAATATAACACATGGTAAGTAAAGCTTCTCCCCAGAAACTAGTGTCCAGTCCAGAATTACAAAACATTGCATTTACCATTTCGATAAGGGTTCTATTTTTCCTTTCTGCCACTCCATTTTGTTGTGGAGTGTAAGCAATAAATGTTTCATGTATAATTCCTACTGATTCACAATATTCAGGAAATTGTTATTCGCCTCCCCTATCAGATCTAATTGTTTTTATTTTAGCATAATACTGGTTTTCTACTTCAGTTTTATGAGTCATAAATGAATTTAGTACTTCACTTTTAGCATGCATAAGATAAACATAACAATATTTTGATTAATCATCTATAAATGTGACAAAATATTTCTTTCCACCTCTAGTAGGAGTACAATGCATATCACATACATCACTATGAATAAGTTATAACAATTTTGTTGCATTCTCTGCTTTAATAGGAAATGGTTTTCTACCAATCTTAGTTAATGAGCATATCGTACACTTATCTAGCATATCATTTTGGTGTTTGGGAATCAGATTCAATGATATCATATCAAGCATGCGTTTACGATTAACATGTCCTAATCTATTGTGCCATAATGAAAATGAGTCAACAATAAGCAGAATTCATACTTCTATTAATATCAACATTTAGTTTAAACAGACCATCACACATGTACCCTTTTCCTACAAACACACCGCCTTTGGTCAACACATATTTATCTGACTCAAATACTTGTTTGAAACCAAATTATTAAGCAGACTTCCCGAAACAAGATTCTTCCTAATTTCGGGTACATAATATACATCATTCAATGTCAGAACTTTTCCGGATGTGAATTCCAAATCTACAATCCCTTTCCCTTTGACCTCTAACTTTGCTGAATTTCCCATGTATAAGTAATCTTCATCTTTGGCCGGTTTAAATTTCTTGAATTGATTCCTGTCTATGCAGACATGCTTAGTAGCGCCAGAATCGATCCATAGATATTTCGCCTCTGATGCATCCCAACCATCCCTTGTAGTTGCTTTGTTGTAGTACATATCGAAAAGTGTATCCGTCATTGTGTTGCAGATATTTCCCTTTCAAATATAATAATCTTGTTCCCATTTGATTCTTTCCTATAGTTTCATCTTCTGTCTCCGCTGGCTTTGGCGTAGTTAGAACATATACAACTTTCATTCCAGCCAACAAAAAATGCATCTTTTCAGCCATCATAGAAAGTTAACACCATCAAACCTTTCTAGTTTTGTAAAATCAGCGGTGAATTCCTTGAGACTGTGAGGAACCATTGCCAAAAATACTGTTTTATATTGTTGGACTAATTTCGTCGCTGATTTTTCTTGTTTACAAATCTCCGAGATACGATGTGTTGATCGCTATCCTAAAACAGTATTTACCCTCTTATTTTGTGTGCACGAGTAATGGCAAATCTGTTCGAAGATACAACGGAGCAGATATGTTGAATATCTTTAATCGGCGTGTTTGCACAAGCACGACGATTCACTATCATAGATTAGATCGTTGCAGTGAAGAGATAGTAGAATTATAGCCTATAGAACTATAACTCAATTACAATGTTTATTTAGAAAAATGCAGTGAATTGTAGAAAGTAGAAGATGTAGGAAAAAAAATCGAGTGATACAAAATTGGAGTGTAGTCTAGTTTTTATAGTGGTGAGTGTTAATTCCTAAAAAATCCACAAGCGCATTGGGTAAAGGATACAAGAGGAATATCGCCATGGTCTCTCGTGCACGATGCAACCGCACAAGACAAAACCTAAATATCATGCCCAAGACAAGCCAGTTCCACCATCACGACCAAAGATGATGGTGAGTAATAATCATAAAGAGTGCTCAATCTAACATCAAAGTGCGGCCGTGCATATCAGGGCAAAAATCTAGGTCGCTTACATATACAAACAATCGCTCATAGACGACAACATCTATCACTCATTATTTAGACCTGAAGCCTGCTGATTGGTCATACACTAACCTACAAAGAAGCATGTCTACATCTTAGAACCGCACCCCCAGTCGATCGTAACTCTGTCGCTCACCTGCCGAATCGGCCATAACCACGTTGAGGTGTTATGGCCAACTCGTTCCTTCATCTCACCATCAAATGCCGAAGTAAGAACGGGTCGCCCATTCTGCACGAGCAAGAGCAACCTCATAGCATAACCATGAAGCCAAGCGGCACCGTGCAAAGACAGCAAGAGGACGAGTGCCTTTGGTTCAAGAAGAGCGGTCGCGTGAGGAACAAAGGAGGATCGATCTCAGCTCCGTACCCCGCCTTTACTAAATCTCCTGAAGCATCCGCGCCCGCACTTAAGGACCCGCTCAGCTGTTCAAGACCCTCAACAAGTCGTCAGCACATAGCATTGAATACGACCAACGACCTGGCTACAACTGTCCAGTGGCATGGACGTAATTAGCAGAATGAACGACTCACAGCCTGGATAAACAGATTCCAGATCATTTATCAAGGGGAGTTCACCTATAAATGCACCATGGCTACCAACATTTAAGGGGGGCTTTTTGGAAAAACCACGAAGTGCTGCTAAACTTCATACTCAACCACAGATCCGTCCATGGCTTCAAGTACCATCTTCGAATGAAGGCATCTTCTCCCTCAAATCATTCATCCATCCTCCTTCTCCTCAAATTCCATTATTCTCTTGTATGGTTCTCTAGATCAAAATACATAAATGATGGTATATTGAGTGGATATAGAAATATATGAGGTTAAAGAATTGATGTACCTTGTAATTCTCATTAAAAGACAGGAAATCATCTTCATAGTGGACGTAGGCCTCGTTAACGGCTGAACCACTCTAAACCTTGTCTCTACTTTACGTTTTCTCGCATTTTTACTTTTTATTTCTAATTAAACACGGTTCCATTTATTTCTTACTGAATTGGTGAAGTACAGTTTAATACCTTGGGTGTTTAGACCATTTTTGGTGTAAACATTTTGACGCCCACCGTGGGGCCATGTTTTGCTTTTTTTCCATTTCAAATCTGACAAGATTTTCTGAGAGACACTGTGCTTGCAATCATGAACCTGCTAAGGAGAACCGCCAATGATGTTAACAACCCCAGCAGCGGTAACAACACCGTCATGCCACTAGATGGCGACTCCGATGAGGGGGAGCCACCAGAAATCAAAGAGATTGTGACCAGGGAAAAATTGGAGGAAGCGGTGACAGGATTAACGAGTCAGATAACTATCGCAAGCAATGCGATGATAAAGAAGCTCAAGTCGATACTCGCTATCCAAGCCGCTACCGCAAAAGCCGCTCTAAGCGCCACTTGTTCCTCGCTGACCCGAACAAATCACAGGTCAGAAACAGAAATCCCTGCTTCACCCTCGAGATAGCGGGATTCCATTCTGAGAGTTGCGCGTCGCACCGATCCGGACTACGAAGGGGGAAAAGCACCTGCGAACGAGTACTTTGATGATGCAATCGCAGAGCGGGAAGACAGTCCCACTGCCATCAAGACGCCCCTGCTGGAAGGATGCCCAGATTCCTTATCCCTGGCCCACGAAGTCGCATCTAGATCGAGGGTCGATAGTGAAAAAGGTGATCAGCTCATGGATCCAACCAACAAACGAAAGTACATCTCGGGAATGGTGCAAGCAATTGTGGAAGAAAGCCTGAAGAGAAGGGATGATCAGAAAGAATGGGAATCTTTCCTAGCTAAAACCCCACTCACCGAGAGGATTAAGAAAACTATATACCAACGACGATTCGAACCTCCATTGTTGCAGCCTTACGACGGGATAACTAATCCCAATATATTTCTGTGTAAATATGACCAGTACATGAATGGAGCATGCGCTACCGACGAAATCAAATGCCTATATTTTCCAACTTATCTAGAAGGAGTGGCTTATCTTTGGTTCACAAAGCTGCCACCGGGGTCTGTGGACAATTTCGTGACATTGGCCAGGATATTCAATGAGCAATTCAGATCCCAGGCGTTTGAAGCTCAGGATGCTACGGAACTAAGCGAACCGCAGCAAAGACAAGGAAAGCCCATCAGAGCTTTTCTCACTCGCTTTGATATTGCATTGGCTAAAGTCAAGGATCTCGAACCCAGCCTGATCTTAATGGCTCTCAAAAAGGGGATATGCAGGAAAACCAAGTTAGGACGATGGATCAAGAAAAAGAAACCAAGTACACTCAAACGGTTACTTAGCAAAGCCGAAAAATATGCAAGTACTGAAGAGAGAAATGCACATGTAGAGAAGAATGGAAAGGTTCAAGGCAACTCGGACAATCAAAAAAGGAGCAGCGAAGAAGAAGACCGTCGAGCAAGAAAGAAGCTACGCTTTTTTAGGAACTCTGAATTCACCCCCCTTAACGATTCCGTGGGAAATATATTCATGGCAAATAGAGGCACCAAGAGATATCTGGTCTTGAAACAAAGACATGTCAAAAATGCCGCCATGAAGTCATGGAAATTTTGTTGTTTCCACAAACAGCCGGGGAACGATACCGATGAATGCAAGCACTTAAAATCGGTAATCGAGGGGTTGATCAGGAAGGGACGGTTGCAACAATATGTACGAGATCATAAGAGCTATCCCGACTCTTCTCAAACAAGGGGCAACACTCCTTAGAAAGGAAAGGGCTCAGACCAATTCAAAGAGGATACTCATCAGAGGAACCAACTGCTAATATCTCAACAGTGGAGCATTAAACTAAAGCTCTCATTATCTCACTTCATTTCCCTGATCTTATCTTGTTATTGAAACTTTTCTAACTTGCTTTATTGATCACTATGTCCGTGTTAAGCATTGGGTTACCTACAAAAATTGTGTGCATTAGAAATTAATTATGTGTCTATTTGAATGACATACTTATTGATTTATGCTAAAGTAAGAATGATTCCTTCAAATGTAGGGGAGGAAAGAGCAATCTGCCCTACGCAGCGGGGCTGTAACAAAAAATCCCAGGCCGCACACTAAACGAAACAGGTTGGGAATCGCAAACATCAAGCAAGGTCAAACAAGAGGAATAGATTCATCGCCTCAGAAGGAACTAGTTGTTCTGAGACAAACAGCCAAACGGAGGAATGCGCCTCTCATTATGGAATATGCTGAATGCCTGGCAGACACTCATTCAAAGAACTACCACCAGACCTCTTTGAAGATACAGAGAAATCACCAAATCTGTCCCTCCGATGAAGTTGCTAATCCCAAAGAAGTGTTCTTCTAGGAACATGACATGAATTCCTTAAAACTGGAGTTAAATTCAGTAGCAGGGATTGATGTCCATCTCCTAGGAATCAACACTGAAGAGGGAGCAACTCAAAAAGTCCCACGGTAAAAGTCCCGCGGTTAAAATTGCTAAGCCCACCGAAGAAGCACCTTCTTAGGTGACCTTCCTAGGTGTTGGACACTAGTTTTCCAACTTGAGAAAAAAACTCAATGAGGTAAACCAATGTCTGTGTCCAAAGGTAAGGCAAAAAAGTCGGAAAAACCGACATGTCCCGAAACGGAAAAATTGCCAATTTCAAAGGACGTCTACCTTGGTAGGTAAAAACATGAATTCTTCCTTCTGAGTCGAAAGCTCGATGAGATGAATTAGTGTCCGCTCCTCGATTGAAGCATAAAATGGGGAAGGATTAAACATGCTAGAAGGACCAGCGCAAAACAGGAACCCGACCAAAAGGAGGTGGCCATCCTTGTTCTTTGTTGTTAACCAAGTTAAGCAAAGCCAAGGATGGATTACAACAGCAGAAATCCTAGCCGAAAGGGGGTATCAAAAATCCTAGCCATGCGGGGGTATCCATTCTAGAACCCATTTGAATAACTAAAACAATCAAATGGGGCCTAAAATGGATCGAATTTTTTTAACCTAAGCCCTCTCCAGGGGCATGTATTCAAAACCAATCTCGGGATTGAATACTAATAAATAAAAGACACCAAACGCGCTTATAACAAAACAAATGCGTCACAGCCTTCGATAAACGAGAAACCTAAAAAGATAACTAAACCCTAACCATAATAATAAAAATAGAAAATTAGGCGCAACCGAACGATTAACAGAGCGTCCGGACGAATGTGTAAATCACAAAACAAAGGTGGGTGCAGCATACGACGCACCCGCACATAAGTGAACTAATTCCATAGCAGAGAACCATAATACGATAAAATTCGAAAACAAACCGAAAAGAGTCACAAACTAAAACATACGAGAGTTAGCGAGGCTGGCTCCCGCATATACAAGCTAGGATAAAAAAGAAAAGAGAGAGTACTATTCAAAATCCACACCAAAAACAAGTAAACAGGTGAAGCATTGGCAGGCCACAATACTCAAATGAGGTAGGAAATGATCCTCTCCCTAGACTCCAGGGCCTCGACAAGCTTGCGCCTATCTTCTTCCAAAGCATGAAGTCGCTCAAGATTTTCTCTGTTTGACTGCTGAAGATCTTCGACCAAGGAATGCCAGCCGCCCATATGCTCCACTATATAGTCCCTCACTGTTACTATAAGGCCCTCAACCAGATGCGGACGTGGTTCCAACAGATTGAATTCGGCCAATATGTTGTCCTTCATGACATCCATCTTTCCTGCAATAATCCATCTGTCAAATGGGTCTACATACACACCAGAACGCGACCCAGCTGGACACTGAGCCACAAAGTCCTGAGCAAGGTTAGGATGGCAAGGGTTGGGAATAGGAAGAGGCTCCAGCATAGCTGCAGGATCTAACATAATGGACGAAGAGACCAAGCGGCTAATAGCGGTCTGAATGTCTGAGTCAGAGAGTCCATTCAGCAAACAGCAACTGTGGGCACCACTCGCACTTGAAATCTCCTTACCTCGGGGCACCTGTTTACCATCGACTTTCCTCGTCGATTTCTTCTTGAGCTTCTTAGACATGAGAAATTCCATCATCGGGCGACCTGCTTCAGAAAAGATCAGTATGGACACAAATAACAACTATGGAAAGAGAAACAACCTGGTCAGACTTAAGCATAGACAAAATGTTTCAATTAGAGAAACCTGGGGCATTCCTCCAAATAATTTATGAACAAATAACAAGTGTCGATATTCCAAAGAAAAGCACCGATGGCTCATGTCTTTCAAAAATAAGTAAAGAAAGGGTATTCGCGCTTTATATAAATTTTTACCTAGAAAGATCATGGCTTCTTGGAGAAGATCACTCAAGTTAAACATATGCTACTACAAGAAAAGAGCAAAATGATGAAATAAGAAAGCCAAAGCCTTTTTGAAGAAAAATCAAGGCGGAAATGTCAGACATAGATTACCTAATTGAAAACCCTCAAGGAAGCGCAGACGTGACCAAAGATTTCTTTTGAAATGTAAAAATGAAATAAAACAGGTTAAAGGTAAATAAGGGAAACCTAAGGGCATTCACCTAGAGAATTTACGCCACGTCAGCCTAATATATGACTACACAAAAGTGTCTCATCAAGTCCCAATTGGCATCCCGAGATTCAGCCATTCGCACAGTAATCAAGAAAACACAACGAGCCTCTCGCTCACAGGAAAAGACAATACCAGTCAGCTACAACAAAGCGGCCTCAGTCCTTGCATGAACGACTTCTCACCAAGACAGGATAAACCTACCAAACAATGCGCGATCAAGCATATCGTAGCTTGTAATTCCTTACTAAAAGAGAAATCACGAACTTCGAGGGACAAGTGTTAATCCCTAAAAAATCCACATGCGTATTGGGTAAAGGATACAAGAGGAATATCGACATGGTCGCTCGTGCACGATGCAACTGCACAAGACAAAACCTAAATATCATGCCCAAGACAAGCCAGGTCCATCATCACGACCAAAGATGATGGTGAGTAATAATCATAAAGAGCGCTCAATCTAACATCAAAGTTCGGCCGTGCATATCAGGACAGAAATCTAGGTCGCATACATATCCAAACAATCACTCATAGACGACAACATCTATCACTCATTATGCAGACCTGAAGCCTGCTGATTGTTCATACACTAACCAATGAAGAAGCACGTCTACATCTTAGAACCGCACCCCCAATTGATCGTAACACTGTCGCTCGCCTGCCGAATCGGCCATAACCACGTTGAGGTGTTATGGCCAACTCGTTCCTTCATCTCACCATCAAACGCCGAAGTAAGAACGGGTCGCCCATTCTGCATGAGCAAGAGCAGCCTCGTAGCATAACCATGAAGCCAAGCGGCACCGTGCAAAGATAGCAAGAGGACGAGCGCCTTTGGTTCAAGAAGAGCGGTCGCGCGAGGAACAAAGGAGGATCGATCTCAGCTCCGCACTCCGCTTTTACTAAATCTCCTGAAGCACCCGCGCCCGCACTTAAGAACCCGCTCAACTGTTCAAGATGCTCAACAAGTCGTCCGCACATAGCACTGAATACGACCAACGACAGCTGGCTACAGCGGTCCAGTGGCATGGATGTAATTAGAAGAATGAACGACTCACAGCTTGGATAAACAGATTCCAGATCATTTACCAAGGGGAGTTCACCTATAAATGCACCATGGCTACCAACATTTAAGGGGGGCTTTTTGGAAAAACCACGAAGTGCTGCTAAACTTCATACTCAACCACAGATCCGGCCATGGCGTCAAGTACCATCTTCGAATGAAGGCATCTTCTCCCTCAAATCATTCGTCCATCCTCCTTCTCCTCAAATTCCATTATTCTCTTGTATGGTTCTCTAAATCAAAATACATAAATGATGGTATATTGAGTGGATATAGAGATGTATGAGGTTAAAGAGTTGATGTACCTTGTAATTCTCATCAAAAGACAGGAAATCATCTTCATAGTGGACGTAGGCCTCGTTAACGGCTGAACCACTCTAAACCTTGTATCTGCTTTATGTTTTCTCGCATTTTTACCTTTTATTGCTAATTAAACATGGTTCCATTTATTTCTTACCGAATTGGTGAAGTACAGTTTAGTACGTTGTGTGTTTAGACCATTTTTGGTGTAAACAGTGAGGAGATTCGCGTGCTTCTGTTTGAAGAAATGGTTGCAACTCTTCGAACAGTAGCATCCATTTCTTTTCAGAAAAGTCGCAGCTGTTCATACTAGTCAACTAGTCTAAATACAGTCGATTGGTTAATGTATAAAACTGCAACTCTTTAAACAGTCGTGTCTGTTTGTTTGAAATCAAATAAATTCTGTCCGTTCAGGCCTGACCAGTCGACTGGTAATGATAAAATCCAGCATCAATTGACTGGTGCAAACAACACCAGTCCACTGATAACGACTGCAATTCTTGTGAGCAAAACAAAATGATCTGTTGCACACTAAGCTCATTGGCATTCCTAGGCCCATCTTATCACGAGACCCTAAGATCCCCAAGGCCCGAGGCCCATCTTTTGACCTTTAAGTATTAATGTTCGTGCCAATGTCATGGTTTTTGCCTTATCTCTCCTTTCCTTTTTCTTTATAACACATCATGCCTTTACATATATAGTGGCATACCATGTTATATTCCATGATGCGGGACAACTGATGTTTTCCCTTTTGTTCCTTCCTTCTTCCATTTATTTCAAATTTCCTCTAACAACCTGATGGTCCTAAACCCGAAGAATTGCCTCACTCATGCAGGTGCAGAAAAACGGTCACAGCAAGAGATTGTTGGGATTGTTTTCTGAATCACTGGGATTGAAGAGCGATCAATTGGAAAAACTAGGATGTGCAGATGGTATTACTTTAACAATGCTTTGCCATCTAGCATGCCTGGAGCCGCATTTAACATTTGCAGCAAGCAAGCATACTGATGCTACTTTCATTACCCAGGTTTTACTAGATCACATTAGGGGTATGTAGGTTCATCATCGAGATCAATGGGTTGATGTTCCTCCTATTCCCGGTGCTCTTGTAATCAACATTGGTGAACTTTTGCAGGTATCTTGTCTTTTAAAGTTGTAAACTGTTCTACATATGTTGTACCTTTTAGGCATGCATCATGCCTCATATAACTACAAATGTAGCCTTATATATATATATATATATATATAATGGATACTGCCTAAACGCAAGGAATGTAGATATATGGTTGTGGTGTTATTATATATATATAAGGTACTGCCTAAATTGTAAGGATACTGCCTAAACGTTCAAGGTGTTGGAAGTTTGATTTTAGATGCAGTGTTACAATTGGTTGTTGGAGTTTAGAATTTTTTGTTTGTTTGTTCAAGAGGAAATCTATGCGTGTAGTGTCAATTGTCATGCACAATTTATATATTGCACATTTTTACATTGTGAGACACTTTCTGATGAAATCTTGGATGGTTGTTTTGTTTGGGTGTAGTGTAGGTTGTTCACATGAATAGTTTTGTTTTCTTTCTGATCTACAGTCGGAGTGATTTCTAATGTAATCCATTAGTCTAACATTTACCCTAAGATACTAAGGTGTTGTGATGCTTGGTGTTAAGGTTAGTATACAGTAGACCTTATGTATTATATATACACACACATGAAATGTCTACTTAAACACAGAAATTTGATACAAATTGGAGGACATAAATTCTCATCCATTGGATTGCCTTCTGATTTCCACCTCTTATATGAGGACAAATTGATCCAATGGTTGAGATTTTGTGTCCTTTGATTTGTATCAAATATTTATGTCCAAATAGCTGCTTTTATATATATATATATATATATATATCATAATTCTTTGGTGAATGATAAGTTCCACGATGAAGCGGTTAGAGTTTATCATAATATTCTTGATTTTCATGGGAATGATATGATTTAAGTAGTGGCATGTTAAAATATGGTATTCTTTTTTACAGTAACAACATAACTTAAAACATCTTCAGCTATAAACTTTGGAAGAAGACAACGAAGATGACGATAGCAGTGAGGAAGAGGATGAAGATGATGACAGCGAGGAAGAAGAAAGTTTTAAAGGAGAAGAGGAAACCCCAGAGGTGACGAAATTTATCCACTGATATCCATCTTTGATCCTTTAATGCGCTATATTAAATTTCTTTGATCAACTATTGTTTTGTATAGGAACATAAGTATTTAAGTCCACCAACTTCATGTTCATGAACATAAGTATTTAAGATGATGCAAGCTCTCCCCTTTGTCTTGCATCCCCTCACTAGGTTTTCCACTGGTTATGTTATACCTAACAACAGGTTAAGTTTGTGGGCCTATATATACAAATAATACCGACCAACCCAAGATGCACTTAACCTTCCCACTATTCCATTTAAACATTACTTAAACCCCAATCAAGTTGTCATGTTCACACAATCCCTATGGATTTAACTAGGTAAAGTATACTAATTCATTACCATATTCTTTTATGGTTAAAGTGTGCTAGACCACCCACATTAGGCCTACAACTTGTGGATGCAGGATATGCCGGTTGGTTCTGGGCAGACTTCTTCCACAAGCCGAGCTTAACCTCGTGTCTTAACACGGCTCGTATTTGTGCACTTAGATCCCTCACATTAGATTCAACAGTTGCGGTCGCTGGATATGTCGGTCGGTTCCGGGTAGACTTCCACCGCAAGTGCTTTCTAACCTCATGTCATAAGTGCAGTTACAGTTTATAATTACTTTAATCCTAGACATTTCATTATTATCCAATTGTTACCTATGTTTTTATAAGTGTTCATGCCCCTTTTTCCCCATTATGTTCATATTGAATTATATGTCCAAATTCATATTCATAAACATTATTCAAATTATGCCAATTTTAATGTTTTCCCCCGTTCCCTAACTAATGCATTCGCATATATTTAGCGGCATGCCTAGGCTAGAAAGTAGCCTGACCATAAACAACAAAAGGGAAAGGTGATGGGAAGATGCCAATAGTGATTATTCTAACATAACTGGCATAAATATATATTGGCATAGTGATAAGGTGGACATATAAGAATAGATCTGGTGAAATTGTGATAATTATACTAGTTCTAACATAGTAGGAATGTCATAATAAGCACGACAAGATCTAAATAATAATTTAGATGTTCAACTAGTTCAGATCCAACTTGATAGGCACAAGGTGATCTAAATAATAAGCTAGATCTAAAATCAAAAGTAGATCTGACATAATAAAAGTTAAGATCCACATCATAGTTATGTCAGAATGTCATAGATTCACAAGTTACAATAGATCTGATATGATAAAGATTGAGATCAAAGTCATACTAATTCAGAATGTCATAGATTCACAATTTACAATAGATCTGGTATAATTCAGTTACAGGAATAAATCCAAACTATATTCGTATCATGTTTACTTTTAATCGTTTAAATCTAAAAGTAACTTAGAACTCACAATGTTTGGATTTAGAAAATAGAACTAGAAGAGAAGATTGTTGAGCCATAGATCTACACTTGAATCTCTAATCTTTAATTGCAGAAGAAGAAAAGGACTTGATTCAGTCAAAGCACCGATAGCATTTGGCCTCCATTGATTTCAGTGAAAGAAAACGTGAGAAATGGACGTTTATTTATAGCTGCCAGCCCCCAGAAATCGACTGCTACCTCAGCTCTAGGGGGGTCAACCCTAGTGTCGACACCCCCCTTGGGGGTCGACCCAGGGGTCGACACCCCGCTTAAGGGGTCGACTCCCCTAGAGCGGAAATTTTGTCGCTCTCTGAATTTCGATTTTGAAACTGTTTTTCAGGATAAGTTTGAACTGGTATATATACATATACATACATATATATATATATATACATAATTCTTTTGTGCGTATACAAACTTCAAACCCTCATAACTTCTTCATACGGTGTCCGTTTTACGCAATCCAAATGTCCATCATGACAAGAATTTCGAGACGGACGCAATGGATTAGTCCATTTCCCTTAATTCTGAATATTAAATTAATTATTATTTAATTTATCCTCTTTTAATGTGGTTAAAATAGGAGTGTTACATTCTCTCCTACTTAAAGAATTTCGTCCCCAAAATCTCCAAGTTAAGAAGAATGTATCCTGCCATCCACATCCATCTACTCATCCACCAATCACAGGCTTCCATTATCCTAAAAAAAATTCTAGTGCTTATATGAGTATATGGAAAGGTGTGTGTATATGTCCCAATACTAATGTAAAAATAAGGCGATTCACTGATTCAGTTGATCTCCTTAATGTAATGTATGTTAGTGTCATGAATCCAACATGTATGCAAATAACCCTATTATAACATATAAGTTTAATAAGTGTGCACAATCATTCGTCCAAATGCAACATCCATATGATGATACATCCATTTTCATCCATTAAAAGAAGAAAAATGCACACACATCCATATGCAGTATGAGAGTGATTGAGCCGATCTAGTGCCTAATGTATGTATATGCATCGACGAGCAACCACTAGCAAATACTTGCATCCACTTGCATCCATCAAACATAACATGTTTCAAACACATGTTTACAATCATGGGACTCTTATCTAAGGGTCAAAGATTCGATCAATAGGATATACTTTAATGATAGAAACAAGTGTAGATAAAAGCTTTAGAAAAGGAGTTAAGAACATACCCTTGAAAAGGAAAGGGTACGAAGAACGAATCCTATCTTCGGTATCCCAAGTCGCATCCTCCGAGCTATTTCCCCACTGATTCTTCATCAACTTGATTTCTTTATTGCGTAGCTTCTTAACTTCCGATCCAAGAATATGGGTAGGAACACGTCTAACTGTCTCCTCCCGTTCCACTTCCTCCAATATACTTGGCTCAACAACTTCTGCGGTATCATGTAAGCACTTTTGCAAATGAGGAACATGGAAAACATCGTGAACGCTAGATAATCTCTCAGGTAGCTTTACTCTATAGGCCATTTGGCCAATCCTTTCTGTTATGGGGAATGGCCCTACAAATCTTGGAGCCAATTTCCCTACAGATCCAAACTGAACCACATTTATCAATGGAGATTCCATTATGAAAACCATATCTCCTACTTCAAATTTGATGTCAGTCCTTCTCTTGTCTGCATAGGACTTCTGCCTATCTTGAGCAATCTTCATTCGCCATCTAATAAGGTCAATGTTCTTGGACGTTTCCCTAACCTTATCTGGTCCAAGTAATAGTCTTTCTATAGATTCCCACCAACAAGTCGGTGATCTACAGGGTCGTCCGTATAAGGCTTCAATTGGCTTGATAACTATAGTTGTAGGCAAACTCTACTAAAGGATGATGCTCTTCCCAAGTACCTCCAAAGTCTAGAATGCACAGCCTCAAAAGATCCTCAAGGATTCTGTTCACCCTCTCCGCCTGTCCATCGGTCTGAGGATGATAAGCGGTGCTCAAACATAATTTTGTTCCTAATGCTTCTTGCAAGCTCCTCCAAAATTCGCTAGTAAAGATGGGGTCACGATCACTTACGATGCTGGAAGGTATTCCACGAACATTGCCAACCATGATGTCGTCCTCTTGCTCTAAACCGGTATGAAATGAGCGCTCTTAGTCGGCCTATCTACTACCACCCAAGTACTGGTGTTGCCTTTCTTTGATCTAGGCAAATCATCTATGAAATTCATAGAGACGCTCTCCCACTTCCACTGCGGAACCTCCAACGGATGAAGTAAACAACCAGGCTTCTTTTGCTCAGCTTTAACTTGCTGGCAAACCAAACACTGAGAAACAAACTCCGCCACATCTCTCTTCATCCCAGGCCAAAATAAAACCCTCTTCATATCCCTATACATCTTATTGCCACCTGGATGAATCATCGTCTTATAATGATGGGCTTCTTCTAGGACTGTCTTTATCAAGCTTCCAATACGAGGAACACAAAGCCTTCCATCTTGTCGCAACCACCCTTTATCATTTGTTGAATACCTACTGAAGTAACTAGAAGTATCCCCCTTACTAAGCCTATCCAAGATGTCCAAAATTTGTGGATCCTCTTGCTGCAAAACTCTTATCTGATCCATAAGAGTAGGTTGTATCTCCAGTGATGCTAGCAAGCCAGGAAAAAGTTCGATGGAGGGTCTAAAGTCAAAAGTTGATATAAATTCCAAGCATTTCCTTTCCACAAACAAGGGATTTAAGACCATCCTCTGCCTACTTAGTGCGTCTTCCACAACATTACCCTTGCCAGGGGTATAAGCATTCTCAAAGTCGTAAGATGCTAAGAATTCCATCCACCTTTGCTGCCTCAAATTAAGATCTTTTTACGAAAACAAGTACTTGAGAGATTTATAATCAGTATACAACTCGAAATTCTCTCCAAGTAAATAATGATGCCACATCTTAAGCGGAAATACTATGGCAGCTAGCTCTAGGTTATGGGTAGGGTAGTTCTTCTCATGAACCCTTAGTTGTCTCCCTCCATAACGTACTACCCTTCCCTCTTGCATCAGAACCGCACCAAGCCCTGTACAACATGCATCAGTGTATACTGTAAACACTTTGTTTCCATCAGGAAAGTTCAAGACTAGGGGTGTTGTCAGAGCCCTTTTAAATATTTGGAAAGCATCATCTCAGTCTATATCCCACGTAAATGTCAGATTCTTTTTCGTCAGCCTGGTGAGTGGGTCTGATATATCTTTTCGAAGTCCTTAATGAACTTCCTATAATATCCCGCCAACCCCAGAAAGCTTCTCACCTCTGTTGCATTCTTTGGGATCTGCCAATCTTGAACTGTAACAACCTTCGTAGGATCCACTGCTATCCCTTCTTTAGAAACCACATGCCCTAAGAATCTCACTTCTTTTCTCCAGAAATGGCATTTGGAGAATTTTTCCTTAAGCTGATGCGCACGAAGAGTTTTCAAAACCACCCTTATATGCAAGGCATGTTCTTCCTCACTCTTTGAGAAGATCAAGATATAATCAACAAAGACTACGACAAACTTGTTTAGAAACTCCCGAAACACCCTACTCGTCAAATCAACAAAATAGGCGGGTGCATTCATCAACCCAAAAGGCATAGCGAGCCACTCGAAGAAACCATCTGGAGTCCAATAAGCAGTCTTATCTATACTGTCATTGGCCACCCTCAACTGATGAAACCCCATGGCCAAGTCTAACCGAGAAAACAGTGGCGCATCAACAAGCTGATCAAATAAATCATCAATCCTTGGGAGCGGGTGCCTGTTCTTCTTGGTGAGTTTATTCAACTCTCTATAGTCCACGCACAAACGAAGCGAACCATCCGCCTTAGTCACGAATACTACTGGAGCACCCCATTCAGATATGCTTCACCTGATAAACCCTTTTTCAAGTAGCTCCCCTACTTGTTTGCTAAGCTCCCTCCTTTCCCTTGGAGCCATATGGCGCACGGGCAATGCAACTGGCTTTGCATTGTCCACCAAATATATGCGAAAATCGATCTCGTGCCTTGGGGATAAACCCCGAACCTCATCAAAGACATCAGAATAATCTCGGACTTCTAGAGCAGATTGCAGATCATCGATAGATGCATCAAGAGACTCTAGGAAACTAAGCATAACAGATCCTTGCGGGTCACAAGAAATCTCGAGGGTCCTCCCTTGGTAAGTCAACAGTCTAACGACCCTCCTCTCATAATCTAGAATAGCACCATACATGGCTAGCCAATCCATCCCCAGAATCAACCCACAGCCCATAAATCCGAGCACATACGCGTCGCACTCGAACTTGATGCCCAATATAGATATTCTCAAACCCCGACAAATCGTAGATAAATGAGTCGAACCACCAATGGGGTTTGAGACAATAACGGGATCCACTACCATACTAGTATTTAAGTGCAGAGATTCTACTATATAACTAGATATAAACGAATGTGAAGCACCAGAATCAAAAAGAGTTCAAATAGGGTGACTGGAAAGAGAAATCAAACCTTCCACAGAAACTTTCCTACCTCTATCTGGAGCACTGGTTATGAGAGCATTCGTTTGCCTCCCAGAGGTTCCTGCCCTTTGACCTTGTCCTTTCTTCCTTGGGCACTCCCTAGAATAGTGTCCAACCTCTCCACAAATGAACCAAGCATTCTTCCTTTTCTTGCAGTACTTGACCAAGTGACCCTCTCTCCCACAACTATGGCACTTCCTCTTATCCTTAGCCTTGTCATTCTTTCCGCCTTTCTTCTTCTGTTGTTGTTGTTGTCCTTTCTTGGGCCATACCTTCTTATTTTGAGTTGTTTCCTCAACCTTTACTTCCTTCTTTTCTCCTTTGTCTTCCTCATGCATCAAGGCAATATCAACAAGCCTTTCAAAAGTAGCTCCCATTGAAATATGGGACATAGCCAACCCATGAAGGGGTTCATTCAGTCCTTTGACAAACCGCAAAGCTTTCTTATGCGGAGTGTCTACAAACTCTAATCCGAATCTCATCACCTAGTTAAATTTGTTAACATATTCTTTATCCGTCATGCTCCCTTGCTTGACGCCAAGAACCTCTCCATTTGCATGCTTTTCTCAGCTTGGGAAATAAAGTTCATCTCAAACCTCATTCTAAAATCTTCCCAAGTTTCCACCGCATGCCCAGCTTGCGTCACCTCCCACCAAAACGAAGCTTCATCCTTCAGCAGCCAAGCAGCTAACTGAATCTTCCTCCGATCTTCCATCTCAAAAATTCCAAATAGATCCTCCGTCTCTTTCAGCCAGTTTCTTGCCTCTACGAACGTCTCAGTACCGCAGAATGGCTTTCCGCCCATGGAACATAAGTCTTTGCAGATCTTAGCGAAATTATTTACTCTTGGAGGAGGAGGAGGAGGAGGAGGAGGAGGAACGATGGGTGCAGCAGGGGAGGAACGTCAGCTTGACCTCCGGCAGGCGCCGTGGCCTCTATATACCTACGGAACCAGCCTGGTATCGTAACGCCCTTTGGGATATTAGGTTCCCCAGACATGCTGAAAAGAAAAGAAAGAGATTTATACAAAGGATTGAAGGATATTACATATGGCTTTAGGGGAATATGTTTCTCAAAATAGACTTTTTCTTTTTGAAATATTCTTTCTTAAAACCCTATTTGAAAATAAATTTCAAAAACTTTTATCTAATCTGGTAATTTTCAGCTCTGATACCAAGTGTGACACCCCACGTCCGTTAATGTCACTCACTAAGGGAATGCATTAAGTTTCGTGAAGCGTTATAGGTAAACAGAAACAGAATTATTACAAGATAGATATAAAAGCAACAGCGGGAAATTTTATTTCAAACATAAATCATAACATCGTGGTCCAAAATACCATAAGTCTGAAACTACATAATACCCATTACAATAATATAAAACTTCTGTCTTGTACCATCAGAGTACAAAAAAAGCATAATTCCCCAATAAGACAAAGCCATAGTAGTTAAGGATAGAGACTTGAGCAATACTTCAAAAGCGGCTCCAAGCAAGATGATAACCGAGTCCTGACTAAGCCCGAGAATTCCCACCCTACGAACCAGAGGGGGGATGGAAGAAAGAAGAAGAAACAAAAATGGTCAGACATAAAATCTGGCAAGTCCAGTTACCTTTAGCAAGTAAATAAGTAAAAGTAACATGACAGGCATATAAGATGGACAAGAAAGATAACACCATAAAAGGTGAGTATGGCGAGGTAAACATGGTAGAGTTTACATGCTTCCCTAATGATTACTCTGTTTATTCTCTGCACTAATACTAGTATAACTAGAATCAGATGATCCCCAACATGTACAAGATGGTAGACTTAGGCGTAATTCTGGTGAGAGGTCTTAACCTCATACAATCCGCAGGCAGCCCCAATAACGGACTCCTAAACTTACCAGAGTCTAGATGTACCCTAACCACTACCCTAATCATTCGGCTCCCTACTCCGTAGATACCCAGTGACGGCCCCACATTAGGGGGTATCACTTCCCTAAAGTGGCAACCCTCCGTTGATGTGTTCAACCATATCTACTGGTGTCACGATGCCTTATCTTCCTCTGTTCGGACCATACACGCACATCACCCGATCGGTACGCGCCGCCCATACCGTCCTCTTCGTTTGGATATCTTACAATTAGTTAAGTAAGCGTGCCCCAACTTCGACCTAGTTCGGAGTACTCGTTTGATACCTACTACGGGTTACTGACTAAAATGGGTCCCACACAAAATGATGCAAGCTCTCCCCTTTGTCTTGCATCCTCACTACTTGGTTTTCCACTAGTTATGTTTTACCTAACGATGTCTTTAATTACATAACCCCAACCGATTAAGTTTG
Organism: Allium sativum; assembly: GCA_030737875.1. Lineage (NCBI taxonomy): Eukaryota > Viridiplantae > Streptophyta > Magnoliopsida > Asparagales > Amaryllidaceae > Allium > Allium sativum. The sequence goes on along the minus strand of JASFAX010000042.1, from coordinate 4,507,641 downwards.
TAGGCCTATATATACAAATATTACCCACCAACCCAAGATGTACTTAATCTTCCCACTGTTCCATTTAAACATTACTTAACCCCCAATCAATTTGTCATGTTCACACAATCCCTATGGATTTAACCAGGTTAAGTATACTAATTCATTACCATATTCTTTTATGGTTAAAGTGTGTTAGACCACCCACATTAGGCCTACAACTTGTGGACGCTGGATATGCCGGTTGGTTTTGGGCAGACTTCTTCTATAAGTCTGGGTTAACCTCGTGTCTTAGCACGGCTCGTATTTGTGCACTTAGACCACTTTTATTAGATTCAACACTTGCAGTCACCGGATATGCCAGTCGATTCCGGGCAGACTTCCACCGCAAGTGCAATCTAACCTCGTGTCATAAGTGCAGTTACAGTTTCTAATTACTATAATCCTAGACATTTCATTATTATCCAATTTTTACCTATGTCTTTATAAGTGTACATGCCCCTTTTTACCCATTATGTTCATATTGAGTTATATGTCCAAATTCATGTTCATAAACATTATTCAAGTTATGCCAATTTTAATGTTTTCCCCCATTCCCTAACTAACGCATTCGCATATATTTAGCGACATGCCTAGGCTAGAAAGTAGCCTGGCCATAAAAAACAAAAAGGAAAGGTGATGGGAAGATGATAATAGTGATTATTCTAATATAACTGACATAAATATATATTAGCATATGATAAGGTGGACATATAAGAATAGATCTGGTGAACTTGTGATAATTAAACTAGTTCTAACATAGTAGGAATGTCATAATAAGCACGACAAGATCTAAATAATAATTTAGATGTCCAACTAGTTCAGATCCAACATGATAAGCATAAGGTGATCTAAATAATAAGCTAGATCTAAAATCAAAAGTAGATCTGACATAATAAAGGTTAAGATCCACATCGTAGTTATGTCAGATTGTCATAGATTCAAAAGTTACAATAGATCTGATATGACAAAGATTGAGATCCAAGTCATACTAATTCAAAATGTCATAGATTCACAATTTACAGTAGATCTGGTATAATTCAGTCACAGGAATAGATCCAAATTATAGTCATATCATGTTTACATTTAATCATTTAAATCTAAAAGTAGCTTAGAACTCACAATGTTTGGATTTAGAAAATAGAACTAGAAGAGAAGAATGTTGAGTCACATATCTACACTTGAATCTCTAATCTTTAACTGCAGAAGAAGAAAAGGATTTGATTCAGTCCAGGCACCGACAACATTTAGCCTCCATTGATTTCAGTGTAAGAAAACAGGAGAAATGGACCTTTATTTACAGCTGCCAACCCCCAGAAATCGACAGCCACCTCAGCCCTAGGGGGTCGACCTTGGGGTCGACACCCTCCTGGGGGTCGACCCAGGGCTCGACACCCCCCTTAAGGGGTCGACTCCCCTAGAGCGGGGATTTTTCCACTCTTTGAATTTCGATTTTTAAACCGTTTTTCTGATTTTCTGGATAAGTTTGAACTGATATATATATACACATACATACATACATAATTCTTCTACGCGTATTGTAACGTCCTGCATTTTTGTCGGTTCGTATTTGAATATTTAAATCAGTTTAAATATTGAATTTAGAATATAAGTGGATTTATATTTTAATTAAAACGAAGTGAACGTATATAAATATATATTAATTATAATCGAGCTCAGAATGACCCTGTAGTTCGTAATTTAACGTTCTGAACTTCAACTGAGTATACCAGACTCGTTTTGAATCGGATTTCTTCGAAACAAGAAGCGTTGGAATCTGTTGAACTGTATCTTTCTAACAGAAGTGAAAAACCAAGATTTCTTCGTATAGATTTCAAGATATGTCCAAATCAAATATTCGAAAAGTCGCTGTAAAATCATATATCGACCGTAACGGTTATTTGAATATAACTTGATATCGGTTGCAAATCAGGATAGGGTTCTTTTGAGATGCAGCGATAATTTAATTTTTAGAATTTTTCTGTAATTTTTAATTAATTAAATATGCAACTTTTTATTTAGGGAATTGTGCACCCTGTATCGGTATTTCGGGGTTTCAAAATATAAGTCAAACTACCGGTATTATTATATTTTTGGGATCCTGACACCTCGCTGGACATGACCATAATCTTACTTATGTCCCTAGCAGTCCGTAATAAACAAAATACGGTATATCATATATTGCATATAAACTTCGAATTGGAAAAGGAAATATCAATTATATAGCCGGACGTTAAAATTCTTTCCATTTGAATGAGCTAAGGCCTTGTCTTTTCCAAGTCTTTATCTAAAATTAATGAACTAGGGAAACATGTTAATCTATCCTACCTAAAACGTGGCTACAGGCATGCTATTTTACTTTGTTTTCAATAAAACCCATAAAGCCTTACCTGTAAACCATACTCCTAGCCTACGAGAAGACTTCCTTTGTACTGTACAACCTAATGTATACCCTAAAGGCCTAAGCACATGCGAAGGTATGGAGCTTTCCTTAATAACTAAGGATCCTAATATTATAAATACACATGATCTCGCTCCTCTTTCTTCAGAAACAAATACACAGCCTCCTCCTCCGCCTCGAGCACAGTTTCGTTTCACATCCAAATATACAGTTTTCTCTCTTTATTTCGAACCATACCAAAACTAAATCCATGAAAATGGAGGATGAAGCGAGAAGTTCGTGGAGGTATTAGTTCGATAACTGCGGTGTGCTGGACCCTAGAGTTGGAGCCGGAGTTGGCATTGCCGAAGGTTGTAGTGTGGTCATCACCGGCGAGTGAAGGTGGCAGTGGCTCCGGATGGAGAGCGAACGCATCAGCATGGGTACGGTGGAGGTTTAAAGGTGTAGTAACTTGAAGTATGGGATCAAATATAACATGGAGCAGTGTGTTTCAAGGAGAAGGGGGTGCACTGTTCCATGCAGGTCACGTTAGTGGGGATAACATGGAAGTGGAAGCATAATGGAAGAGGACGTGTGTTAGTGAGGTGTCAGATCGCGGCTATGGGATGAAACATGGATCAATGGCAGCAGATAGGTAAATTCCCAATTATGTCCATCCACTTTATGGTATGCATAATCATACCAACTTCACACAATTTTATTAACATGCATATTAACCCCATCGTTTCCCACGTAATTCGTTCTCATAACATGACATATAAAAGGGAAGATATCACATTAGCATCTCATGGGTTTAAAAGGTGTCAACTTGCATATATGAGCATAGTATTAAACCCAACTAGCATAAATAATCAACCCAAACTTGCATGAACCACATATGTCATAAAGAGGGTAACTTGCATATGTTATTTATGTCATACAAAGAGGTAAACTTGCATATGTATGTATGACATACAAAGGTGTGAACTTGCATATGTATGTATGACATACAAAGGTGTGAACTTGCATAACATGTCATACGTTAACTTACATATAATCAATCACCAAACTTGCATAACATGTCACATATGAACTTGCATAAAATCAAACACTAAACTTGCATAACATGTCACATATGAACTTGCATAAAATCAAACACTAAACTTGCATAACATGTCACATATGAACTTGCATAAAGTCAAACACTAAACTTGCATAACATGTCACATAATGGATCAATGTTTATCATAGTGATTTGCATAACTAGCATCATGAACACATAGCATAGATTACACCCAACTTGCATAACTGGCTTCATGAGCACATAGCATCAAACTTGCATAACTTAACATCATGAACATATAGCATAAACTTGCATAACTAACATCATGAACATATAGCATAAAACTTGCATAACTAACATTGATCCACATTCCTAACCATAACCTCATTATATCCTATCATAATTAATTTAGCAATTGCTTGCTAAAGGCATAGAAACTCACTACTAGTTGATTAGCCTTCTTATGAATATATTAAAAGATTGAGACGAAGCCACTAAGCTATCAACTCAAAAACTCCAAATAAGAATGCACCACATGAAAATCCTTGAGCCAAATCAATAATAAAGATCCGAGCTTTGATGAAGAAAAGCCTTGAATCAAACTTAGAAACACTTAAGCAAGCTTAGGAACTCTTATACTTCTTTAGAAACTCTCTCATATGATTAGAGATGGAGATTATGACAAGAGGATGAGGGTGGAGGCCATGAGAGAACATTTTGGCATAGTTTAGCTATAGGATTGAATAATGAGCATTTACGTTTAGGTTAGGGGTCTTTTTATAGAAGTCTAGGATAGTTTTAGCCATAGGATATACCCTAGAACCAATCCTAGCCTTTAAAGCATGTCTTGGGGAAGAAGTCAAATGTAGGAACCATTTAGGGCCCAAAAAAACAGCCCAAAACTCATCCCGGGCCTCAAAAACATGACCAGTTTTCGTTTTTGATTTTTCGTGAAACTTTGACGGGCCATAACTTGGTCATACGGACTCCGATTTACGAAAACACGGACTCTATTTCGCGTATTTTTCCGACACGAACGCAATGGTACAGCCCGTTTCCCCTGATTCAGATTATTAAATATAATTCTTCCCTGATTTATGTTATAACAAGTTATTCAAAAATACGGGGTGTTACAAATTTAGACACCTAAGAGTTTAGGTAAAACAAAACAAAATAAACTCCGGGTCAGTCATGGGACTGGTATGAGTAAACAGTTTAAAACAGTTTGAGAAAAACAAATGATATCTCATAAGACCACGCTGTATAACACAGAACGGGTTTTTCCCTTATGAGAATCTCAAACACTTGATTTAACTTTCAAATCCTTTTGAAAGAGAACGATAATCTTTATATCAAAACTCTTTTGATATTATAATAGTGTCTAAATCAAATAAATAGAATCTAGAGGAACGTTTGCATCTCACGTTCCACATATATAATATACAATCAAAACCGCAAGCACATATTGGGGATTGGATTTCCAACTATGACAAGGTATGGAACCACCTGCCGCTGGTGTATCTCTAGAGGAGAATACACCGAGTTCAACAAGAACATCTTGCAACTCAACCACACATGACCGACCACTCATTTCGCTTGAGTGTATCGAATGTATATCACCAATGGTTGGGATCAGTAACCGGTTCCCGAATGGGACAGCATCGAATAGAATGAGGAATTAAATGAATCTCTAGATAGGTGATGATACACTCTAATGGGAGCTAACCACATAGCCATGCTGCCTGCCCGATTTTTGTCATTTCCCGGTTGTTGAGGCCTGAGGCTACGATTACTTCTCTCATTGATAACACAATTACTTTAAATGCCACATTATCAGATCCGTTAATCATTAATTGGTTTACATAAATATTCTGGATGTTATGCTAAGGGAATAAATCCGATGTAACCATATATATTTATACAGACCAAACCATTCGATCATTGGAAATACTTTGTCAGACATCCGTCCATTTACGTTCGTTCTGGGATTGAACGAAACAGAAGGCACAATTTCCCTTAATAGAAAAGCCCTTGCACTTTACTCCGTCTTCGATTATCTTCATATAATCTGATTCGGAACGCTAATGCCAATACGGAGTGGTTCTTTGGATAAGAATCCAACCGTTGTCTCTTCATATTGACAGCGATGGTCAAAAGTTCGATAGTCTGTGATTTAACTATCGAATAAAAACAAGTGTTCATTCAACATAACAAATCACTGGGCTCTTTAATTAATATTTCATTAATTAAATCTCTTCTTCATTTCCTTATCAATATTTGTTAACCAAATATTTTCGATAATCATCTTGGCCTTTTACGTTAATTGGAAAGCATTTCCATATATCGTCTTCTTTTATTTTCTGTACTTAGAAAATATCTTCTATTTATAATTGGAAATATTCTAATTACTTATCTCTTTCCTAAACTTGTTTATTTCTATACTTAGGAAACACTTATTGTTATATTTCCAAAATTTACTTACTTGGGTTAAAACGAATGTTATGTAAAACATCGTCACAACAACCCAAAATACTGCATTCGACTAAATCTCTTTAAACATTTCTCTTCGAGACTGGATCTTGCTATTTATTAGCTGATAATGAAATCAATCAAGTTGGGGTATAATTACCTCTTAGACCTTGACTGAAAATATTTTTAACTTCAAAACAGACCAGACCGCTAACTCAAAAAATCAACACCATATTAAACCAATTTTCCATTTCTAAAACACGTACACGCTTCTCTTTCTATTTTTAACAAATCTAATTTATAGATTTTCTTTTTGTTTATAATATTCTATTTTTAAGTTCATTTCCTTATCGAATTCTATATATATCGATACATTGATTTCTAACTATCAAATTTTCTTATAAATATTCTAACTCCTTAAATTTACGGAAAAAATTCGACATAACCTCCTTTGTACGGGGTTACCGGAAAAAGTCAAACCTTGCCACATAGGCCTCTCCAATCAAAAAGAAAAAGAAAAAGCCAAGTGGCTAGCCGATACGGCGCATAAAATCTCATATTCAATTTAAATGCATACCTTTTGTCCAGCATTCTTATTATATATATCTTCATATACTTCATTCCAAACCTGGTTAACCTATATACATCTATCCTCAATTCATCTCAATTCAATATAGTCGTTCTAACTCAATTCGTTAATCAACTCTATGCCTATTTCCCTTTTTATATTTGACCATGACATGTTCAAATATAATTTCAACATTCTTATAAACTAATTGAATTCCATTTCACTTACATTTCATATTCAATTTCGAATATAAATTCTCAAATGCCATTCACTTTTCAAAGTCTTAATTCGATTCAAAACTTGATTAACTATTTTCTCTTCAACTTAGTTAATTCTATTCAATAATCAAAGATATGATTTTTGTTTCAAAAATCATATCATTTACTTCACTTGAGTTCATATTTATGTTATAACTCAAGTCTAGATTTCTCTAATGAAGATTTAGATTTTACTTGCTTAAAATCCTTTTATTTCTGTAAATAAACCGTTATGATTTTTAAACGATTATGGCACTTCTTTTCTAGAAATTTGATTTTGACATATCTCAAAATCTTTAAGACGAAATCTTGATTTTTCTCTTCCATTAGAAAACTATTATTCAACCGGTTCTGACGGTTCTTGTTTCAAAGAATTCCGACTTAAATTGAGTTCTATATACTCAATTGAAGTTCGAAACGCTAATTTACGAACTATAGCGCTGCGGCGAGTTCGTTTTAATTATATTTAATATATAAACGTTTAAACTTTGTTTATAATAAATTCAACTCCATTCTGATATATTTTTAATATATATCAAATCAGTTTCCCAATTCAACATCATATTTCCGATTTTGTAAAATTGTCGATTTTTCCTAACTCGGTAATATATTTATTTATACTTCTATCTTCTATATTAAATTCCAATTTCTTTTACAAATTATAAATCCTTTGAATTTATTTTCTATTCTGTTTAAAAATCCGCATTCTGAAATATATTTCGTCGTTCCCATTTCAAAATGATTTCAACTTTCTATTTTCAGATTCTATTTTCAATTCTATTTGAATTTTCTATATTCAAATTCTATTTGAATTTCTATTTGAATTTCCTATATTCAAATTCTATTTGAATTTTCTATATTCAAATTCTATTTGAATTTCTATATTCAAAATTCTATTTTCAATTCTATTTGAATTTTCTATATTCAAATTATATTTGAATTTCTGTTTGAATTTCCTATATTCAAATTCTATTTGAATTTCCTATATTCAAATTCTATTTGAATTTCCTATATTCAAATTCTATTTGAATTTCTATTTGAATTTCCTATATTCAAATTCTATTTGAAATAAATTTAAATTAATCGAATTCAAAATCATAAATCCTTATGGATTTATTTTAGTTCAATTTATATTCTGAACATCAGAATAAGTTCCCTCGTTTATTTCTTAAAACGATTCCCCCATTTCTATTTTTAAATTCACATTTGAATTTAAATATTCAAATTATCCAATGATAATTTTTCAATTTTATTTATAACACCTTTTATAAATTCACTTCAATTCCTTGATTATTTAATTTATAAACATCATTTTTAAATTATTCTTCAATTCCTTAATTTATTTAATTTATAAACATCGTTTATAAATTATTCTTCAATTCCTTAATTTATTTAATTTATAAACATCGTATATAACTTTCAATACTTGTTTTTATTTATTCAAAACAAGTTAATATTTTCAGTCCATTCAAATTTCAAATTCTATTTTTAGAAAAATAGAATTTTCCCTTTTTAATCTCAAAAATCCTTTTTACGATATTTTTATAAATCAATATTCAGGCCCAGTGATATTTAAACACCCCAAAACACTAAGTTATCAACCACAGGTTTTCTAACACATCATATACGATAATATATGAATAAACAAATAATAATATTTTTGAGGAATCCAGTTGGATTCTTCCAACCTGTTTTTCCTGCATCCACAGACGCTAGCCAACATAAATAATACCCATCCTGCTTCGAGGCAGGATATCGCGGTATGAAGGTCATCCACTATATATATTGTGGGGCGCATAGGGAAATCATCCTCTAATGATACCGCGGGCATCCGCTAATGAGACTGCGGGAACAATCCAATCATCAACCCAATATATATATAATAGTCAACCCTAAATAACTAATATATTTAAATCAACCAGAAAGCATTCAAACAAGCAACAACAATTATTTTTACCGAATAAAAATAATTCTAAATAACAGGTGAGTGAGATTTACTCACCGTGATTTTTATTTGCGCTGAACACCCGTTGAAGCCAATTATATAGATTTCACATTGGTTCCTTTAACCGTCTGTTTTTCAATGTAAAACAATATTAATAAAAATTCAGTTATCGAATTAGACTACTTTAATTTTCTAAACTTCATGGTTTTGAATAGCTAATGGTTTCAAGCATAAATTTTCCCCTCGTCTAGTTTACACTCTTTATAATGATCTACTAAATAAATCTCCCTTTTCAGTTTCCAAATTCTACATAACAGTTGAGGTCATTTTCTTTCATCTTAACAGAATACGGAATTTTATTGAATTAAAAATAAAATTCTATACCCTAATTACTTTGGATCTAATTTACACATTATTAGCTTTAGATTAAATAATTTAACTTAACATTAAATATACAGTAATTACCTTAAATCCTTTCTTCCTCGATTCTAGTACACAACAACATTCCTCCCAAATCCTACTGCCGACTCCCTATCACTGACAAATCTCCACAACCCCTTAAACTGAACACCAACACACACCACTACATAACCAACAACTATTTCCCATCTGTTTCACAATTCACAAAATTCATACTTCTTCTTCCGCAAACAACAGCACTCGAACAACTTCAGTAACTCTCGAACCCCAAGCTGCATCATTCCTTCACCATTCCCGTTTCCCCCCTATAGAAACTCGCTCCCCATTCCCGACATTCAAACCACCTGAATCCTTTCTTCCCTACTTCACGTTCTGTAAAAACGAACTCCATCTCCTTTTCTTTCTTCTACGGCTTCTATCTTCCTTCGACCAGAAAAAGCACGGCTTCCCTTTCCAAATGAAAAACGAAGTTTCCCTGCTCCTTCGAATCTCTGTGTCTTCACCCTAAAACCAACTGTCGGATTTCAAATTTCAGAACGTGACCCTCCTTAAAACTTCGATCACTCAGGACTCGCGTCATCTAATCGGTGCCACTGTAACAACCCGCTCATTCGATGATAATAGATTTAAATATTTTTTTTAAGTATATCGTCGTGTCCGATATGTCACTGAAAATATCGTTTTTCACAAACGATAAAATTAGGATTCGGGACCACTTCCATTGAGTCCGGATCATCGCTTACGACCTTTTTGACTGTAAGCATCGATATGTTTCGAGTTCGTGAAAATTGGCACCTTGGCTAGGGCTTGGTTGAGCTAACCTAGCTCATCATATAACCCTAAATAGCTCCCTCCTCTTCATTCATTCGTTCCAACACTTAGAAAAATAGAAATGGGGAAGGGGAATGGGAAATAGAAATTCCCTAGGCCAGGGCTTTCAATCTAGAGCTCAATTCTTGTGCAAATCCAATTCTATGACATGGGTAAGCTCTCTCTACTCGATCTCTACCTTTATCTCCTCTCAATTTCGAATTTTTATGATGTTCTAACATCCATGAGTCTTCTTATGTGTTCATGTGGTGATTTGAGAGGAGTGATTGAAGAAAGAAAGCTTCTTTGCTTGGATTTGTGCTTGTTCTTCCTTGTTGGAGCTTGTTCTTGTCATTCAAGAGCTAAAGGTGAGTTCTTTGATGAACTCACATCTATGCCACAAGTCTATGGCTTGCACAAGTGTAATTTAGGACCATTTTATGTTGCATTTGCTTGTTGAATTGGTTGGAATAGTTTACACCTCCCGGTTTATCAGTTTGAATTTCATTTGAAGTAGAAATTGTGATATATGTTGTTCACGCGATCATTGCACATGATGTAAGTCAAGTAAGTGGTGTTGTGAAGTACCATTGTCGCTACTGGCAAGTTCTAAGACTTCACGATTCGCTTATATTGCGTTTCTTCGTTTGTTTTAGAAATTTGGTTCGTTTAGAACCTATAATCATAATCCTTGCATTTGTGCTTGGCAAGTTGTTACAGTGGATCGAAGAGGCCTCATGGACGTCCCGAAGAAGTCACGAGCCTCGACGATCGGCACTGGGCATTCGCGGGGGACCGAATCCCCCTAGGTTCGGCCTGGGCAACAGCCCAGGCCAGGACCGGTCGACCGGTCCGAAACCGGTCGGTCGACCGGTTTATTCTCTGTTTGAAACCGGTCGACCGACCGGATTCCACCGGTGGTGGTTCAGCCTGGGCGATTGCCCAGGCCAGAACCGGTCGACCGGTTCCAAACCGGCGGTCGACTGGTTTGGCTGAGCCTGGGCAATTTTGCCCTGGCCCGACTCTGTTTTGATCGTGCGCCCCCGCGTACGATCCCGCTTGTTTCCGGACTATTCCTTGACTCTTCTGTGCATGTCGATGGTCTTCGAATTCACCGGAGATCGTCGTAAAGCCGTGGGCTCCTTTTGGTATATCGAATTTGCTCGATACTCTTATTAAGATGATTCATGCCACCAAAACGTGGATTATCGACTCGATAACCTTCGAGCCTATTCTGATGTAGTTTAAAACCTTCGGGTACTAGTTTGGGATTCCGATTTGTTCGTTGATCGAAATTATAACTGTTATCCCTTGATTTCCTGTATGTTATTATGATATGAATTATGATACATGATGTTTGTGTTATATTCGCTACGGCGACGTTTTCCATGAATATTTGAAATCACGTCATTGTGACGTGAATCCCCTTGATCGATTTGCCTCGGCGATCGTACTATTGTTTATTGCCACTTCAATTTAAATAAAGAGGTTTTATGTTATTTAGTAGATATCAAATTCTTGTACTAAAATGGTTTCCAACCTTACTTCATTATACGAAGCTAATTTACGAAATCGTTTTATGAACCTTCTTCAAATCTACTAGTATATATTCTATAAACCTTTTTCTCGTTCGTATGAGAAATCTAATTAAACGTCTTAGTAAAATCAAGGACTATGAACCCTTGCTTTTGCTTCGATGGTTAATTCTTGGACTCATCCGATCGTAAACCGTGGCAATGCTCCTTCTATGATTTTCTCTGTTTTGAATATGAACCAACTACTAGTGTGTAAATATTCGAGAATAGCATGTGGTTATGGGACATGTTGCTATTTTCTTAAATTAACTAGCTCGAAGTAATTTCTATTCACCCGGATCCATGGTATCCTCCTCTATGACATATTTGTTTGGTTCGCAATCGCCCGAATGGGAATTTACGATTTGGGACATTCATTTATGGGACTTCGGTCCAGCCTTTTATGATCTTCTATGATTTATGTTTTCCTCTACCTGGGTCACGACCCGGAATCCTCAGAGAGCTTCGGCTCAAACAAATGGGTTAGCTACCTAGAGGTTGCACCTCATCTTCTATGAACCTGCAGGCCCTTCTATGATATTCTCTTTGATTTTCTATGATTTATGTTTTCTGGGTTAGCTACCTAGAGATCATATCTCATCTTCTATGAACCTGCAGGCCCCTTTTATGATGTTTTCTATGATCTTCTATGATTTATGCATTTTCTCCCCTTTTATGATTTTCTATGACCACTTTGATGCGATGCGCGTCAATTTGATTTTTCTATGACTACTTGACTTTCTATGATTTTCCATGACCACTGTTATGCTAGTATTTGAATGTTGCATTCTACATTAGCTAGGGGATTATTTAGAGATATTTGTGTGCTGACATTCCATTGTCATTTCCTGATTGTGTCGACATGCCATGTTCATGTCATCCTTTGTTATATCTCTTGTTATCTCTGTTTATTTGATAAGTACAGCTAGACATATCCGTTTATTGTTTATTCTTATAAATAATACTCGGGTCAGACCGAGTCATTTTAGGTACTCCTCTCGGACTCATCACATGATTGATCTTCCGCTTTCAGCTTGCTACTCTGTCTCCGCAGTTTTATGTACTGCTGTACCTATGATATTATCTTGTTGTGTACATATCCTTTTATTTAGATCATGGTGCATGTATCTATTCTTTGGGATTAGTGGATCTTTGTTGACACTATCTTGTTGTACACATTCTTGGATTATTCATATCTATTCTGCCTTTGTGATATGATTATTCTGTGTCTGGCTTTGAGATATACCATATTTATATTATTGTTGTTGTCTATTTTATACTGCTTTCCGGATTGCATATAGCCATTGTGTAGTTGCCCTATGTGCCGAATGGTCATGTCGAAATTTTATCAGTATCAGAATTCGATGTGCATTCCTCACATGGAGTAATCATACAATCGGTCGCCCTTCACAAACCTCATTCTCCGTCATGGTCTACGACATTTCTCTGAAATGAACTGGACGATAGTGGTTATAGAGGCGGGGCATTACAGTTGGTATCAGAGCCAACTTTTCGGAACAGTGTAAGATAGCATGACGATGGTATTGTCTTGAGCCTCTCTCGGGAATCGTGCTTTAGGGTTTTAGTTAGAGTCTTAAGACCCGTCATAGCTTATCTTTCAATACGATTCCATTTTGATTGAATTCACATCGTTTGAATTCAACTTGAGACTAACTTTGTCTTCCTTCTTTTTCCTTAAAGAAGCGAAATAGTTGGTCGCAACCGTGCAAGTGCTAGTTCACCTAGTGTACCTCCTACGGGAGGGGTGTTTGAGTATCTAGTGACCTATTTTTGGTCCTTTAGAATAGTTATCGACTCGTTCTCTTTCGGTTGATTTCTATAGTCCATCTAGGGCCCGTGTGCTCTAGTGGTGCTTCTGTTTCATTATTTGACTCGAATTGCTAGTCGATGTCTGCTTTTGTATAAATTACGTTGTTAAAACGTAAACTTCAAGTTGTCGATTGCTTCGGTGATCGTAGTTTGACATTGTCATGACTACTTCAATCATACGAGAAATTTAATTATACGCCTTAGTAAACATGAGGACTATGGACCCTTGTGGTTGCTTTGACGGATAATTACTGGACTTGTGCATTTGAAAACTATGATAATAATCATTTTGAATATTCGAGTGGGATTCAACAATTCGTTCGTTAATTCTTGAGTTAAGCTGGCGGTATGGGACGTTCGGCTGAATTTGTTTATTAACTGGCCTATTGTGTATCACACTTATCTCGTTGATTAGTTATGATCCTTGTAGTTGATTGTTCATTGGATATCTTGCATGTGCGTCGTTACGCGCGTTGTAAGCACCTTTGATCCTGATATTTCGTGTTTTCTAGTTAAGATTGTTTCGTACGTCGCTATGTACCTAGCGTGGTCTATTGATCACTTGTCGATCGGTATGGAGATACCATGTCGTTGTGACTAAATCTACTCCCTTGTTGTCAGCTATGTAGTTCTAGTTCGGTGTGAGATCACCAAGCCTTCGGGCTAAAACAACTCATTTGTGTGACCTTGTTGTGTTCGAAACTCAAGATCAAGAATGAGGGAAAGCATCCCGCTTTTTGTGATCCCCCTTCTTGAGTCAAGGTACGTATCATTAATTTCTTAATGTCGTTTACCTTGTTCAGAGATTATTTTACTTATGTTCTTTTGATATATGTCGACCGTGTTCTTCGTTATCAAAAGATATCAATTGTGTTTTATTCGTAAGTTGATAAAGGAATCCTATTTCCTTTATGCCATCCCGAACGATTTATTGAATTTTTATATTTTCACGAGATCTGCGTGAATGTTAGAAATTGTGAGGACTTTCTTGTGTTAACTTGTCCATCGGGTGCGTTAAGGATCTCGAACGAGACGTGGGATGCCATGTTGTAGTTCGGAATTCTAAACACCATTATGTGACAATCCAACATTTGAATGATCCCTAAAATTAAATTAACCATTAATGAATTAATCAAAATAATGATATTTTGGGTTTTTGCGATTTTTCGTAATCGTTCGTTATTATTCTAGATAATTTATTTCTAGATATCCTTGAAGCAATTCCAAGAATTTGAGTGGTTCAAGATTTTTAATTAGAAATTATCTTGAATCTTTTCTTTGAGTAAATTGAATAACTCCTGGAAGAACCCAAAGAGTTATTCATTGATCTTTGATTTTTGAGAATTCTTAGTGATTAAGAATCTCACCTAATTCTTAATCCTTGTTTCGTTTTTCTAAAGAGAATTTAGTATTCTTGTGATTTCATGGGTCTTCTTATTTTCGCCAGTGAACGATCACTCAGGAGAATGGGAGTTCCCGTGGGGGGAGGGAAATTTGAGATTTTGCGATCCACGACAAACTCAATAATTCCTTTCTTCGAATCTATGATCTAGTCGATCATCCGGAAGTGCTATAGTCAATTCACTTATGAACTTAGCCTTGCGTCGTTCTTAGAAATGAATATCGAAAGGATAAGCTCTTTTGATATTCATCCCTTATTTGTTTGAATCATTTGGGTCGACAATTGTCTCCGCACATTTGCTAACCCTTGTAAATCAAATCTTTGGGGATTATGACCTCTTTGGTTTAATCTCATCTTGTTAGAGGAATTGTCTAGTGCTTCTTTGATTAGTTGCTGATGTTTTTGCGATTTGAGATTTTTGGCGGAAAATTATCTTGAATCATGTTGCTCCGAAGTGATAAGTTGTGCACTACTTATCCATCATCTTCTTGATGTTTCTGATTTTCTAAAATCGATACTCAAGTTTCTGAATATTGGAGATTTCATATAATTTCTAATGATTCATCTTTACAGTTACTAAATGAGATTTAGTACCTGGTTAGAAATCGATTTCCCCGAGTAGTTCATTGGTATTCCGTTACCAATATTTGTTATCGAATTCTAGTTCATTGGTATTCCGTTACCAATATTTGATTATTGATTTGTAGTTCATTGGTATTCCGTTACCAATATTTGTTTATCGGTTTCTAGCTGGTTGGTATTCCGTTACCAACCTTGAATCATTGATATTAAAATTGATTATTCCTTCGAAAATAGCTTTCTTTAGCTAAATTCGTTGGAATCTCTGTGTTGTGCTTATGTTGGTGTCAGCCACCTTGTCGCAGGACTAAAGCGCTCGGGTTCGATGTTCCCTACATCGCCGTGATTGATTCGGTGATGGATTAGTCAACCATCGTAAATTCCCATTTCATATCCTAAGAGAAATATCTACTATTGATATCTCGTGTCTGTAGGATGCAGTCCCGTTGCTTCTTGAAATTCCAAATTAGATTCGCTTGGGTTTTGTGCATTCTATCGATTCTCATTCCCTTGAGAATCATACTAAGAAAGGCGAGTCTATTTGAATTCATAGCGCTTATGAATTTTTCTGGAATTATTTTACCCGTTTGGGATGACTACCTTCATAGGTAATGGAATTCGAGATTGAACTCTAGTTTTTATGATCTTGTGACACGAAGTTGGGATCTCACCTAGCCGTTGGTGTGATCTTTCCATTTCGTGCCGGTTCTTGTGGTACCACTCTCTGGTATTATTTTTGGTTGTTACTTACTACTTCATTCTTAAGGAATCGCAATTCTTTTAAGGGGGGAAGTCTGTAACAACCCGCTCATTCGATGATAATAGATTTAAATATTTTATTTAAATATATCGTCGTGTCCGATATGTCACTGAAAATATAGTTTTTCACAAACGATAAAATTAGGATTCGGGACCACTTCCATTGAGTCCGGATCATCGCTTACGACCTTTTTGACTGTAAGCATCGATATGTTTCGAGTTCGTGAAAATTGGCACCTTGGCTAGGGCTTGGTTGAGCTAACCAAGCTCATCATATAACCCTCAATAGCTCCCTCCTCTTAATTCATTCGTTCCAACACTTAGAAAAAAAGAAATGGGGAAGGGGAATGGGAAATAGAAATTCCCTAGGCTAGGGCTTTCAATCTAGAGCTCAATTCTTGTGCAAATCTAATTCTATGACATGGGTAAGCTCTCTCTACTCGATCTCTACCTTTATCTCCTCTCAATTTCGGATTTTTATGATGTTCTAACATCCATGAGTCTTCTTATGTGTTCATGTGGTGATTTGAGAGGAGTGATTGAAGAAAGAAAGCTTCTTTGCTTGGATTTGTGCTTGTTCTTGTCATTCAAGAGCTAAAGGTGAGTTCTTTGATGAACTCACATCTATGCCATAAGTCTATGGCTTGCACAAGTGTAATTTAGGACCATTTCATGTTGCATTTGCTTGTTGAATTGGTTGGAATAGTTTACACCTCCCGGTTTATCAGTTTGAATTTCATTTGAAGTAGAAATTATGATATATGTTGTTCACACGATCATTGCACATGATGTAAGTCGAGTAAGTGGTGTTGTGAAGTACCATTGTCGCTACTGGCAAGTTCTAAGACCTCACGATTCGCTTATATCGCGTTTCTTCGTTTGTTTTAGAAATTTGGTTCGTTTAGAACCTATAGTCATAATCCTTGCATTTGTGCTTGGCGAGTTGTTACGGTGGATCGAAGAGGCCTCATGGACGTCCCGAAGAAGTCACGAGCCTCGACGATCGGCACTGGGCATTCGTGGGGGACCGAATCCCCCTAGGTTCGGCCTGGGCAACAGCCCAGGCCAGGACCGGTCGACCGGTCCGAAACCGGTCGGTCGACCGGTTTATTCTCTGTTTGAAACCGGTCGACCGACCGGATTCCACCGGTGGTGGTTCAGCCTGGGCGATTGCCCAGGCCAGAACCGGTCGACCGGTTCCAAACCGACGGTCGACCGGTTTGGCTGAGCCTGGGTAATTTTGCCTAGGCCCGACTCTGTTTTGATCGTGCGCCCCCGCGCACGATCCCGCTTGTTTCCGGACTCTTCCTTGACTCTTCCATGCATGTCGATGGTCTTCGAATTCACCGGAGATCGTCGTAAAGCCGTGGGCTCCTTTTGGTATGTCGAATTTGCTCGATACTCTTGTTAAGATGATTCACGCCACCAAAACGTGGATTATCGACTCGATAACCTTCGAGCCTATTGTAATGTAGTTTAAAACCTTCGGGTACTAGTTTGGGATTCCGATTTGTTCGTTGATCGAAATTATAACCGTTATCCCTTAATTTCTTGTATGTTGTTGTGATATGAGTTATGATACATGATGTTTGTGTTATATTCGCTACGGCGACGTTTTCATGAATATTTGAAATCACGTCATTGTGACGTGAATCCCCTTGATCGATTCGCCTCGACGATCGTACTATTGTTTATTGCCACTTGAATTTAAATAAAGAGGTTTTATGTTATTTAGTAGATATCAAATTCTTGTACTAAAATGGTTTCCAACCTTACTTCATTATACGAAGCTAATTTACGAAATCGTTTTATGAACCTTCTTCAAATCTACTAGTATATATTCTATAAACCTTTTTCTCGTTCGTATGAGAAATCTAATTAAACGTCTTAGTAAAATCAAGGACTATGAACCCTTGCTTTGGCTTCGATGGTTAATTCTTGGACTCATTCGATCGTAAACCGTGGCAATGCTCCTTCTATGATTTTCTCTGTTTTGAATAGGAACCAACTACGAGTGTGTAAATATTCGAGAATAGCATGTGGTTATGGGACATGTTGCTATTTTCTTATATTAACTAGCTCGGAGTAATTTCTATTCACCCGGATCCATGGTATCCGCCTCTATGACATATTTGTTTGGTTCGCAATCGCCCGAATGGGAATTTACGATTTGGGACATTCATTTATGGGACTTCGGTCCAGCCTTCTATGATCTTCTATGATTTATGTTTTCCTCTACCGGGGTCACGACCCGGAATCCTCAGAGAGCTTCGGCTCAAACAAATGGGTTAGCTACCTAGAGGTCGCACCTCATCTTCCATGAACCTGTAGGCCCTTCTATGATATTCTCTATGATTTTCTATGATCTATGTTTTCTGGGTTAGCTACCTAGAGATCGTATCTTATCTTCTATGAACCTGCAGGCCCCTTTTATGATGTTTTCTATGATCTTCTATGATTTATGCGTTTTCTCCCCTTTTATGATTTTCTATGACCACTTTGATGCGATGTGCGTCAATTTGATTTTTCTATGACTACTTGACTTTCTATGATTTTCCATGACCACTGTTATGCTAGTATTTGAATGTTGCATTCTACATTAGCTAGGAGATTATTTAGAGATATTTGTGTGCTGACATTCCATTGTCATTTCCTGATTGTGTCGACATGCCATGTTCATGTCATCCTTTGTTATATCTCTTGTTATCTCTGTTTATTTGATAAGTACAGCTAGACTGGTCCGTTTATTGTTTATTCTTATAAATAATACTCGGGTCAGACCGAGTCATTTTAGGTACTCCTCTAGGACTCATCGCATGATTGATCTTCCGCTTTCAGCTTGCTACTCTGTCTCTGCAGTTTTATGTACTGCTGTACCTATGATATTATATTGTTGTGTACATATCCTTTTATTTAGATTATGGTGCATGTATCTATTCTTTGGGATTAGTGGATCTTTGTTGACCACTATCTTGTCGTACACATTTTTGGTTTATTCATATCTATTCCGCCTTTGTGATATGATTATTCTATGTCTGGCTTTGAGATATACCATATTTATATTATTGTTGTTGTCTATTTTATACTGCTTTCCGGATTGCATATAGCCGTTGTGTAGTTGCCCTATGTGCCGAATGGTTATGTCGAAATTTTATCAGTATCAGAATTCGATGTGCATTCCTCACATGGAGTAATCATACAATCGGTCGCCCTTCACAAACCTCATTCTCCGTCATGGTCTACGACATTTCTCTGAAATGAACTAGATGATAGTGGGTATAGAGGCGGGGCGTTACAGCCACTGACCTTTCCACCGTCGAATAGCTAGAGCTCCCCCCTTTCTGGCTCTCCAGAGCCGGTGCTCCATCTTAAAAGGACGAGCCCAATTTGAAGGTTATCGAACTCCACTTCCCATCAACGCCAACACAGCTCTGTCCTCTTCCCTTGGTTCGAACCCTAGCTCCACCCCTTTCTGAAGTCGAGCTTAACAACCCCATCGCGACTTCGAAGGTTACAACTTGCGGAGTGATAATTGAATCTCGAAGTTTCTCCCAAGAATCGCGACACCCTTGTGTCGAGCTATAGGCGGATTGGAGGATTCAAATATGAAAGTACGGTTTTCAATTTGAGTTGCTAACGAAGTGGAAAAAGTATAAGGCAGAGAGGGAAGACTTCGCGATTTCAGAATGAATTGGGGATGGCCATTATAATTTGTTTGATGCTTCTGATTTACCTTTGCAGAAGAATGAGTACTGAAAGGAATGAACAAGGGTATCGCGTTTATATAACTGAGAATAGAGAAGACGTGCCACCATTTTTCTCCGTTGTTTTACTTAGTGGTGAGGAGAAGGAACACATAGTAAAGGAACACATAGTACGTGGCCCCTTTGTGTTGGCAAAATAGGTTGTCCTTAATTTTTTTAGTTTTATTTTGATTTTAACTGAGGTGATTTTAATCCCTTTAAAATATCGTGTACTGTCGAACTCCTATCTGAACCCACCAACTGACATTCCTAGGGTAAAACCGCTATTCTGAACACCTTAGGATAGGTATCGAAACCCCATTTGATCATATGGAGAAGATATTAATTTAAACCGATATAAATTAAATTCAAAAATATATATTCCTCGATAATAAATTGTTATTATCGTTTTTAAATTCAAATTGAATTTATATTGATCACTTAAATCTTTTCGATTCAGTTTTAAATTTCGAATTAAACTAGATTTGTTTTCGTATTACGATTATTCAAGATATTCGAACTAAATCGTATATCGATTATTAAATCGATAACTCAATATAAAAATTCATTTATATTATCAACCCAATATTTAAAACCTTATTAAATATTTAAAATAAATTGTTCGAAAAGTCCGGGTCGTTACAACAAAACTGAAGGTCGTTTACTTAACTAATAAATCCATCATTCTAAACTAACTCAAATTCTTCAAATTTTTAGTTTCTTAGAAATTTCCCATTTCTCAAATTTTGCTAACGCCTTAGATTTTCGAAAAATTTACCATAACCTCCTTTGTACGACTCAATCGGTACAACTACAACTTGCCTCTCTAGGCCCTCACCAATCAGAAAGAAAATCCAAAAGCCATGAAGCTTGCCAATAAGCTCATAAAATCATCAAACCCAATCAATACAGCTCATAAAATCATCAAACCCAATCAATACAGTAAATACATTCCTTTTGGACTTGCATTCAATTTTATTTCTCTTCTTAGCTTGCATTCAATAACCTATCCAGTATATATATGTCCAATTCCAACTAATTTCCGATCTTTACCAAAATACCAAACCATTCTTATATAGGTTTTATCATTCTAATTTCCGTTTGATATAAACCCAATCCCATTTGATTTAACTTCACTTAAGTTAAATTTTAATTTGTTTGATTCACTTTAATCTTTTCAATCCATTTAACTTGTATTAGTTAAATTTAAAGTTCAAATCATCTTAATCATTTCTCAAATTAGAAATATTAAGTTTAAACCAAGTTCTTAGATTAAGGTTATTGTTTTCTTTATTTTGGATATTCAAATCATTTTCAAATGATTATCTAAATAGGTTTAAGCATATCTCGACAGTTCAAATGGAATTATATAGTCATCCCATTTTCGCAACTCGAAAATAAACATCGATGCTGCTGCAACTATCAACAGAATCATCCTCAAATGACTAAAATGTGGTTCTATATCTATCTAGTATATTTAAGACTTCTTATATACATTAGCTAGGCGTATATGCAAAATCTTCTTATACTCGATAATCCAACTTCAATATCAAAGAAAGCACTCAAACTCTTATTATAAGATAATCAGGTAGGTTAACCATATGTACTTTTAAAATCTTCTTTTCAAAAAGTATAGTCTTTCAAAACCAAATTTATTTTTATAAATACACAAATCATTCTATTATATATATAATACTCTTCAAACTAATTCTAAGGCATTACCAACCCTATCTCTAATGAGTAACTCTTTTAGGATATTACTAATCCTATCTTTGGTGTAATCTTTCCTTCTGTTCAAACAAGTCGTACCCCAAAGCTTTGTATAATACCAAGTCTCTGATACCAAATTTAAAGGATCGAAAATTCCTATCTTTCGAATCGACTATAAACCACACAAGTTCAATCCAAATGGCAAAAATCCTCGAAACTTTAACTATGGGTATATGACTAATAAGAACTGAACAAAACAACTTTTTATTATTATTGCAATAATCTTTACATCAGAGTACAAGAGATATCAGAGTATAGAAATATTATCAGAGTAAAACAATAATTACATGTATAGCGGAAAACATAAACTCTCAGCGGAAGAAATAATATGATCTGGACATAGGTCTAGCTTCAATCCAGCACCTTCTCCATAAAATATCTGCAAACCAAAACTACTACTGTGCCCGTATGGAAAATATGGACACCAAGAGTTTTGGGAAAGAACAATAAACTCTGGATAAGTCATAGGACTAGTACGAGAACTAAAATAGTTATTTACACTTACTTTAACGTCGGGTAAATCCCAAGACCACGCCGTATAACACGAAACATGTTTTCCCTCATGAATACCAAATCATTAACTATTCGCAATGTTGTTTTTAAATGAAGCGACCATAAGACCGCATCCCATCACACAATGCAAACACAAACCATTAGGAGCAAGTTTTGCCTTATGATAACCAAATACGCTTAGTACATGAAAGTCTCTTTTATTATTACATGTGCATAATGTCGAAATCACTTTCGAAAGTAAATTTATAAATCTTAAAAGACTTAGGTACCCATATATTACGTCTATATACATAAATTACAACTAAAAATATAAAGGGTTCGTATTGGAAGTTGGATTTTCATCATGATGGTTCCTGATTCAAAAGATCTATCGTGGAGGTGTGTATCTCAATGATTTATTCCAAGTATCTGACACCGTATTTCACATCCACACTTCAGTTCAGGGATCAAGTATCACGCTCAGCAGCTTTAGTCCTGGCTCGGAACACCGAGATACTTTATTCACATTAGGCATGGTGCTAGCGCTGCCTAAATCATCATGGTCAATCGAATCCATTCATAACTCGAAAGTTGTTCATTCTCGACTTGAAAGTCATTTTGATCTGACCAACAGTTTACCATCATACCGAAGTCACTACAACAGAAGTTGTCTTTTATAGCGATCTATAGCTACTATTAATAACAGTTATAGCGGTTGGATAAACGTTATATATCGACATGTTATAAAAAACTGCTAAATATTTATAATACATAAAAAACCGTTATAAAAGAGCTTGGTTTTACAGCGCAAATTTTCCGCTATGTTATTTAAAGACAATAGCTCATCCTTAACGCTATTAAACATCTAAATCTCAACGAAAATGAGAATATTTATAAACATTATAACCGCTATAACATATTTATTCAATAGCAGCTATATGACACTAGTAGATCAACATATTATAGTAATCAAAATGAAACTTCATAATAATTTAAAAAGCAATGTAGAACGAGAAAAATATAATAATCAAAAAATATAACGCATATTCATGATAACAAAATAAAGTATCAACTAACAAAAAATAATTTCAATCTATGAATTACCAAATTCAATACATAGGTTTTCAATTCCATATTGATGTTAATTTGTGTACACAAAAGTAGTTCATATTTAAAGTCTACAAGTACCAAATGCATCACTAAGAACTTCAATTGCTCAAAGCCAATCTTTTTCCATCAAATAATCCAAAAAGATTTGATCTACTTGCGTACAAAGGACCTTGCTTCTAAATAAGCTTGTCTACCGAAATAAAAAAAATCATAAGATGATATCCACTATACAACTGTTGAACTAAAAATTGATTTACCATTTTGTTTGTTAGCAAAGTTGTGTACATATGCAAAATCATTCATCCGTGGTGCCATCAAAAACTTCATGTTTTTTTCCATGTTCTGCATTCTACCTTCACCTGAGTACCTGTAACAATATCATATATTATGAATTATTATTGATAGGCAGGTATACCGTTTAGTAACTATAAAAAGACTAAACATTGGAATGGAGAAGGATAACTCAATCGAATATTTTATTTGCAAAAGAAAAGGTGTATGTGTGTGTCAAGTAATTTCTAATGTACGAATAGTGCACTAGCACGAGTCAATGTTAGATGAGACCAGAAAGGTTTATACAGCGCTATGAGAATCAAGCAGCTTAAGATTCCATCTTTTTATGAAAAAGTTACTTATCAAATATCAAACCCGTCACAACTATGATTCTGTAAGGATTCAAACTTATACCAAATATCCAATTAGAGATTCAATCTAAATGGTTGAGCCATCAAAAGCATGAACCAAGCATTATCTTCTTCCTCTACATTGAACCACTAAGCTAATCTTTTAAATCCCTCACAATGGCTATGAAAATCTTGCTAATATTGTGAAATAAGTCATCAGATCTGCAATTGAT
Organism: Allium sativum; assembly: GCA_030737875.1. Lineage (NCBI taxonomy): Eukaryota > Viridiplantae > Streptophyta > Magnoliopsida > Asparagales > Amaryllidaceae > Allium > Allium sativum. Next base: position 4,483,596 of record JASFAX010000042.1, on the reverse strand, counting down.
TATTTCTTTTATTGACCTATTTTCCCAACTGTGTACAGGTGGAGATAGTCTGGCTATTAACAGTGCAGCGCTGTCATACATTCAAAAGCGCTCGACTTTGTACATGTTCTAGTGTGCATAAATCTGGCATACAAATGCTGTAAATTATTTGAAGTTTAGATGGGCAAATGCAATGTTGGAAATAATTTTTATCCAACTGCTGTGTACAATCCTGAAATTACATGTAAAGAACTATCTATATGTCGGTAAGAACATAGGGTTACTATTAGTGTCTTTACATTTGAGAAAAAAAGGTAAATTATAATGGTACACAATGATTATTGGCCATACGATGTTCGTGTTGTCATTTAACAGAACATAGGTGAGTAAATTTTTTATCAACTAGCACGTACCTTGAAGGAGGTCCATATAAACTAAACACCACTATACTTACTGTTTCTCTATTCAAGCTTCATCATCTATTATCTATAACCTTCACTAAAGAAAATGACCAATATCCCTAATTCCTAATAATGTCATGTTTAACACATGAAGGCCTGGCTTCTCTGTTCTTGATTGCCAAATGCATTACTGCATTCTTTTACACATGAAGGCCTGGCTTCTCTATTAAAATAAATCTAGCATTATTTTCATTTTATTCTCCATGTCTCAACAAATATCTACTGTGAAAATATTGTTGTGCGAGAAAATTGCTTGAGTGTGGAAGCACAATAAACAAGATCTAGATTTGCCAATTGAACATCAATCTAATCTGATAGCAATTATTCTATTACATCAAACAAATAGTAAATAACTATAACAGAGAAACAAAGAGACACACAATATTTATACTGGTTGCACTATCATCGAGATAGTGTACGTCCAGTCCAACAGAGAGAGATTTTATTCCACATAAGAGAATTACAAGAGATTACAAAATAAGAGATTACATATACAAACCTCAAATAGGCTTAAAAAGAAGAGACACTATTGGGGATCACTAGCTCCATGTCAGGATAGGTTTACAAAGAAGTCTACCCCTCAATATATATCCAATGCAAATCTATGTGAGTCATCAATTAAATTACCGACATATGGTAATAAGATAATGGAGGCAAATTACAATAGCAACAAATGTGCACAATAGAAAGTAAATCAATCCCTTTCCTTAGCATAGATGGAAGAAATTAATGCCTGGATTTATTTCTTTTCATCTCATGCAAATGCAATCAATTAATTCATGCATTTCCTTATTAAACAAGTATTTAATTTCCATCTATTTGTGATTTTGTATCACCTGAATTTAACACTCCATCTTGATGCAAAATCACATATCTTCAATACCCCATCTTGAATAAAATTCTCTTCACACATAAAACTCTTCAATATAACTCCACCATAAACCAAAATCTCACATGAGATGGAAACCAAAAATGAATATTTGCCTAATGGGTTCTAGCAAAGCTACCCCCATCGCATCATGTTAACGAGCTCAGACTACATCCACGCCCACCAACAAAATGTTGCTAATATCCGAAATAAAAAAAGGCAGATCCTAAAATAATCTAAATACCACCAAGGCCAAAAATAATTCTCTCAATCACCAATTCAAAAACAGAACCAAAATCCAAATCTCTGTATGCAAGATAATTCTCTCTCCTTCCACATACCTGCATGTAGCACCTCCTTTAAGACGACATCACAAAATCGATGATGTATCACAGTGGCACCAAATCCGCCAAAATAAGCTATATGAACTGAACTCTCCAAGACAGCATCAAAAATTCGATAAGTCTGAGTGGTGTCAAAATTCGTCACCAAAATCAGCTACATCAGATACAATTTCTAAACCAAGTGGTCCCTTCAACACATTAAACTCTTTATCACATAAATATCATACAATGTGAGCATTTCTCAACTAAACTTGAAGTTATACAGAGTCTTCAAACACTTGGAAAGGTCGCAAACACCTCCAGCGGTTCGTCTTCGGTCGCTACCACCTCTAAGCAGTTTCACCAAGCTGTTTCTACAAAGAGTCCTCCTTTCAACGGTTGGGTCAGGCCGTGAACAAACATATAAGTCCACCTTAATGAGAATCCAAAGCTCAAGCTACATCAAAGTTCCAAGATTGGAGCACACATCTCTCTCAACATAATCTTCTCCACAAAAGTCTCCTTTTCTCCCGAAATAGTTATAGCATAATCACCACTGAATCTACCAACCTTTTTAGAAATAATTGATGCACAATTTAAAACAAATCACCTTGCTCTGACACCAATCTTGAAATGACCCAAACTCACCTTTACGGGAAAGCCCGGATTGAGTTGAGAACACGACAAATCAGAATGCATATAGAACAACATTTCATTGCTATTACAACAATTACATCAAAGTACAAGAATATACAGAGTATGAATAAATATATACATCAGAAAAATATCAGAGATTTAAATACATTTCATAGCAGCGGAAAAATAATACATAACACAACTGAAAGAGATACACGGATACAACCCTTTCCGAATATAACTCCAGCTGTAAAACAGGATCCTATAAAATAGAAATCTGCAAAACCAAAACTACTAGCTGCCCGTGTGGAAAATAGCGGCATTCAGAGTTTAGGTTAAAACAATAAACTCCAGGTGAGTCATGGGACTGGTGTGAGAACTAAAACAGTTATTTAAAACTTTACTTTAAAATAGAGTAAATCAAGGGACCACGCCGTATAACACGGAACGGGTTTTCTCCCAAGAATACCAGTGCATAAAACAAACAGCGCAATGCTTTTTGGAAAAAATGAAGCTATTATAAGACTCAGGTCCCATCACACAAATGCAACGCAAGTTGGAGGATAAAGTTTTCCCTTATAATAGCCAAACATGCTTGGTACGTTTAAAACAAATCATTTTAATATTACTATACGTGTATAGTGTCAAAAATCACTTCAAATATAAATGTATCAATCATAGACGACATGGGTACCATATATCATGTCGCCATACTAGGCTCTACAATTAAAACCGCAAAGTCACGTATTGGAAGTTGGATTCCATCATGAGTCAAGGATAGCGATGGCTCCTTCCGATTCGAGGCACTCTAGCAAATGCCTTAGGATCCCCCGCAGTGGACCCTTGGTTCCTACAGGGCCGGGCCACACTTACGTTAGTAGATTAGTTATTCCTGAACAAACGTTTCCCAGTTCTATAGGAGCTATCCATCGGCTCTATAGTAACCGATATATCTGAGGCGCCTCGCAATCCATCATCCATATAGGTAAAAATATAAATGTCTGGGCTCCAAACCATGACACCACCTCTAGCTAGAAAGAAACGTCGTGTTCTCCTTGCGTCCCTGATCCCATTTTAGACTCATACCGGGGTGTGAGGCTCGCGAATTAACGGTATACACAAAGCTATGCTATTTAAAGCCGTGCTTTGATCATCAACCACAAGACTCTGCTTTTCAACAGAAGCCTTGATCACTGCATCTCTACATGCCACACAGACAATTCATGCCATGCGACTAATACCTATCGATATGTATCCTCTAAGCTCATACGTCTTAGAGAAGGGCGTTAAGCAAGAGAATAAATTCTCTGTCGCCAAACAGATATATATTTAATAGAAATCAATCAACACAGAATGAAATCCAATGTCAGACACACATCCATTTACTAGTTCGTTCTGGGTCTGAACAAAACCAGAGGCACCTTATTCCTCGTCCCATATTTCAAATACAGGAGAGAGGTCCTCGCATATCCGGTCGATCTCCAAGTACGTCTGGACGATCACCACTTATTACCTTGTCCTGGGTGTACATCCCAATCAAGACATCAGTAATCAACCAAACGATGTGAAGAACTCCGGTCTTCAACCATCGTCTTCATTGTCGACTTATCGTCAAATCAATTATTCAGAATGGGTATAAACCCAGCCTTTCCGACTAACTCGCGTATCTGATAAACAAGTGCTATAGAAACACAACATATGCGCATTCCAATCCACAATATTCTTTTATTTAAATATTCTTTTCACAATTTAAACCAAATTAAGGTTTTCCAAACTAGTCGGGATTAGCGAACCTTATCGAATAATCATTTGTTTTATTTCCCAATCCCAACCTATTCATCCCATGGAGCAAAACTGGCAATACTCCATATCTAACACCACAGTGTTATCGGTAAAATTAATTACTATTTCACGTTCAAATCTAATTAAAGATTTAACTATCGCTTGGAGCAAAACTGGTGATACTCCATTCTCGATCATATTCCCAAATTTGATAATTTTAAATTATCACATTCACATTTCAATCTAATTAAAGATTCATTAAAACTCCACTTAGTTTTAATCTTCCCAAAAATCATTATTTAATGATTATTCAAATTTAGGAAATAAATCCTGTCTTTAACTGTGTTAAAGAACCAATGTCATTTAAAACACAGTTCACGATAAACCCAAAATCACATTCCATTAATTATGGAATCTTCACGGGAAACAGATCAATATATAATCGATATCAGTTTCTATATACGACTAATAATATAAATGGAATAACGACAAAGCCTTTTAAATTCCATATATATTAACAGTCTTCCTCCACAGAAGCTCACTTCGATTATTACCAAATCGAATTCCATTCAATTCCAATTTAATATATTAAATTGGAAAACTTTACTTTGGAAAATTCTATTAATCTTAATTAAAAGATTTATAAGTTCCAAATCACATTTCACTATTAATTTGAGTTAAAGAACGAATTTCATTTAAAACACAGCTCACAATAAACCCACAATCAACTTTCATTTCAGTTCCAATTAAATGTTAATTAATTGGTAAACTTCTCTAAATCTTAATTAAAAGATTTATTCTTTTCTCAACTGGGTTTAAGAACAGTGTTAATAAAGACACCATTCACGACAAACCCAAAATCCAATTTAATATTAAATACAAGGCTCTGAATAGAAATTATATTGGCTTATATTCAATATCAAATTCTGAAACTAACAGATATCGTATTGGGAATAAAGATATCTATGTCTTCCAAATTCCCATAACAATATCCGTATAGCCACGGAATCCAATATCGAAATATTCCGAAGATTATTTCCATTCCAATTTATTCATTGGAAAATTCTGGTTATTTTAAAAACATTTCAAATCCAATTTTTTTTCTTTAAAAATATTGGATTATTGTACTAGTTAATAACTAGTTCATTTCGATAAAATATATTTTTATCTTTACAAACGTGGAATTTTTCATCCAAATTCTTTCCAAATCATTTATTATGATTTTACACAAATTATTAATATTTTTAACAATTTTATCAAGGCCCGTACGGTCGGTTTCCAATAACGACCACCGAACTGCATCCATAGCGACCTTTTCCAAATTTGATTTGGACATAATTCCAAATCCAACCGTTAGATTTCAAATCTCTTATATTCATTGGAAAGCTCTTTCCGATACGAACCCAACGGTTCTGGTTTTAGGAGAATCTGTGTCGGATCACCCGTAAGGTCAATTCGAAGTCAATGGTCAAAATTCGCGAATGGTCGCAGCGCGGCGCGTTCTATTCAGGCCATTAAATATATATAATATATATATATTATATATTTCATCGATTTTAATTCAAGACGTATTTTATAAATTGTTTTAAATTGGTTTTAAAAACGATTTCAACTTCATTTTCAATTTTAAATCAAAATTGAATACTCCTTATCATTATAATATTCAAATGATAATATTTTGAAAATATCAGATTTTGAAATCATTTCTTTTTCGATATTCGTTATAAAAATGAATAAAATCGATATAAATATCGTTCGCATTAAAATGATGCAAACCTAACCAACACGGCTTCACACATTTCACTATTTTCGTGTCCATTCAAAATCGGGCATCAAAATCACATTTTAATCCTTTACTGAATATTATTTTAAAATATTCATTATTTCAAAATATTGCTTGTTTTAAAATATTCGTTCTTTCTGAATTGGAATCAGACCCAATCAGTTACCATATAATTTATTTATATGGATTTCACACAACACATGTACACAACAATAATGATACACAATCAACCATCATCCAGAGTGCATTACACAACTGCATAAGCATTAAATATAAATAATTAACGCTTACAACAGTCTGTCAACCAATCGATTGACATACAACTAAACAATTGGGATTAGTGTACGTCAAATATCATCCGAATACCCATGTGGGGTTTCAACCAACAAATACTGAATATTATTTGTGCAGTTGGGCGACGTAAAATTTATCGTCCCAATCAATATCAGTTAAATGGGTGTACATAAACAAATCGTTCGAAATGTAAATGAATATTCATCTTTATTTCAGGAGAATTTTATGCCGTTCATATATATGTTAAAAATTATATTTTTAACGATAAAATATTTATTTCAACACTTGAATATTTTTAATAGTTCATACATTCAATAAAAATGATATTTTTATTGTTCAAACATATTATTCAACATATGTATATTTTTAATAGTTCATATACACATTAAAAATTATATTTTTAATAAACCAAATTTATTTTAGAAAATTTCGGCATGATAACGGCGCGATATTAGAACCGGAGTAATGTCTAGCATTACCCCTCTCCTGATACTGGCTCGTGCCATACACAATAATCAATCCAATCAATACACCATAATACAATCAATTTTCAACACAACCATTTTTCGCAATGCAATCCAAACAAACAATCATGGTTTGTACAATAAATGGTGTCGGGGGCTACTAAGCCCCGTCTGCATCCTAGTATATATTTAACTATAAAATAATTAGAGTGAGAAGGAGTTCTCAATTTGGGTTCCACTCCGTCAGTCTTTAGCGGACGATGGTTTGGGTTCCGTTTTGCTTCCAGTTAGTTCCATCGTAATCTGTTTTACGCGGTTTATGATAAAAATCATATTTTTATACAACGCGATCTATATTAAAAAATCACATTTTTAAAACAATGCTATATAATTTAAAAATCACATTTTTGAATTAATGCTACATATATAAAAATCATATTTTTATTTCAAACCCATATGTAAAAATCATATTTTTAATTCAAAACTATATATGTAAAAATCATATTTTTATTTCAAAACCATATGTGTAAAAATCATATTTTTAATTGAAAACCATATATGTAAAAGTCATATTTTTATTTCCCTCTTTACATAAATTAAAAATCCTATTTTTATTCTATGCTAAGATATATAAAAATCCATTTTTAAACAATGTTATTATATTTAAAATCATTTACTGCTATATTACAAAATTTATAAATTAATTATATAAAGAAAAAGCTCACTGTTTTTTTTTCTTCAAAGGAGGGTGGACTCAGGGTCGGAGCGGCGGCCGGAGAAGTTACTGGAAAGTCGGGGGAAGTAGCGATTGGCCGGCGGCGGCGCCCCATTGGCCTGAGGCGGCGAATCCAGGGTGGGTTTGGGGCTGTGGCGGTTTTAAAACGGAGGTGGGGGAAAGGCGTTGGCGGCGTCACTGGGGAGGGACGGTGGTCAGCTAGGGCACGACGGCAGGGTCACCGGAGGTGGGGGCGACGTAGGGGGCGACGGGGTCTGGGTTCGATCGTGGTTTCTTATTTTTGTTTTGTCAAGTTCTAGCGGCTCAAAAATAACGGGGGGGGGGGGGGGAGTTAGGGTTTAACCTTTATATAAAAATATATATTTAATTTATTTCTATTCCAAATACTTTTTTATACTAACTCCAAAACGAACCCAACGACTGTCGCCCTAGCCAAACACCCCCATTCCGGACACAATGGGATATGTCCCGCAAGCCAATTCGACCATTTCGTTCAGTTTTCATCAAAATTAAAATATAGATTAATATAACGTTCAAAACTGATTTCAACGTGCATTTTAATTTACCGGGGCCACATATTGACTCCAAAAATTCCCGAAAAATAAATCTAGCTATGTTTTGATGATACGGTCCTAACAAAACTAATTTCGTCGAATTTGGACATTGTTTGAAAAACGGTCATTTTCCAGTCGATATAATTCAACTGAAATTGACCAACACGTTTTAATTTACCACGCTCACATATTAATTCCAAAAATTATCAAAATTGGAATGTAGTAATAATTTGACATTCTACATCTAACAAAAGCGGTTTCATCGAAAATGGAGGTCGTTTGCAAAATGACTATTTTTAAGGGCTATATATATATATATTAAAATATAATTAAATTACATAGCGACTATTTCAAATTTTAAACTGGCCATAACTTTCAATTTATATTATGAATATCAGTTTTTCACATTCGTTAGAAAGATATAATTAAACAGATTCAAATGTTTCTGGTTTTACTGAAATCCGATTTATTTTGAGTTCTGTATATTCATTTGAAATTTAAAATCGAGTTTTCAAACTACCGCGCCATTTCAAACTCGTTTTATAATTAAAATAAATTTATACATTCTAACTTCGATTTAAATAAATTTTTAGTCGTTGTTATTTAAAATAAATCATTTTAAATATTCAAAATCCATTAAAATAGCTAAAATAAAAAAAATTAATTGGTTCTGAAAATCCGGGTTGTTACAATCTCCCCCACTTAAAATCTTTTCATCCTCGAAAAGGAATGGAGCTGAAAGTTGTTTAACTAACCAACTCAATTTTCATTCTGCCGTTCATTCTTCAACTTTTCAATTTATAATAATTTTCAAATTCTTCAAAAATTTGGCTAACACCATAAATTTTCGAAAAATTTCGCCATAACCTCCTTTGTACGGGTTGATATTTAAAACCGCAACTTGCCTCACCGGGCCCTCATCATCCAAAAGAAAAATAAAAAGCCAAGAGGCTAGCCAGTCGGCACATAAAATCATCAAACCCCAATAAATACAGTAAACGTGTACCTATTTGTCAGGCATACAATTTTATTCCTCTTCTTAGCTTCCATGCTATGACCTGTTCAATGTATATACATATACATATATGCAATTTCAATCAATTTTCAATTCAGTTCAATATTTGATTCAATTTGGCTAATTTTTACCTTCATTTTCTCATTGGTTTTATTAGTTAACAAATAATCAAACATCACAACCAGCAATTAATTAGTTGATTATCTTTTCAAATATATAACTTTATATATAGTCAAAAATCCAATTTTGAGTGTCAAATCACAAGCAATAAACTCTGACTATGTTTTGGTTCTCACACCAGTCAATTGGAAATATATAGATATCCCACCTTCGAAACTCGAACATAAATACTGATGATGCCCGGGCATCACCAGAATTATCCCTGAGCGACCAGAGTGTGATTCTATATCTACCCAGTATATTTAAGGCTTTGTATACACGTTTGCAAGGCGTATATGCAAAATCTTCGTATACTCGATTGTCCAAAATCAATTTAAAATAAATACTCAAATACGTATAATAAGGTTTAAATTTTCAAAACAAAATTTGTTTTCATTTTTATTTTAAAAATAACACTCTTTGAAACTCATTCTAGGATACTACTGATCCCATCTCTAACGAGTCATTCTCATTAGATATTACTAATCCAATCTCTGATGAATTCTTTCATTCGGTTCTAATGTGTCTTGTTCTCGAGCCTTGTAAACCAAAGTTCTAATACAACGATGAAACGACCCAAGCTCATCCTTACGGGAAAGCCCGGATTGAGTATAAAACACGACAAATCAGAACGCAAATAGAAGAACATTCCATTGCTATTACAACAATTACATCAGAGTACAAGAATATAACAGAGTATGAATAAATAATATACATCAGAAAAATATCAGAGATTTAAATACATTTCATAGCAGCGGAAAAATAATACATAATACAACTGAAAGAGATACACAGATACAACGCTTTCCGAATATAGCTCCAGCTGTAAAACAGGATCCTGTAAAATAGAAATCTGCAAAACCAAAACTACTAGCTGCCCGTGTGGAAAATAGAGGCATCCAGAGTTTAGGTTAAAACAATAAACTCCAGGTCAGTCATGGGACTGGTGTGAGAACTAAAACAGTTATTTAAAACTTTACTTTAAAATAGAGTAAATCAAGGGACCACGCCGTATAACACGGAACGGGTTTTCTCCCAAGAATACCAGTGCATAAAACAAACAGCGCAATGCTTTTTGGAAAAAATGAAGCTATTATAAGACTCAGGTCCCATCACGCAAATGCAACGCAAGTTGGAGGATAAAGTTTTCCCTTATAATAGCCAAACATGCTTGGTACGTTTAAAACAAATCATTTTAATATTACTATACGTGTATAGTGTCAAAAATCACTTCAAATATAAATGTATCAATCATAGACGGCATGGGTACCATATATCATGTCGCCATACTAGGCTCTACAATTAAAACCGCAAAATCACGTATTGGAAGTTGGATTCCATCATGAGTCAAGGATAGCGATGGCTCCTTCCGATTCGAGGCACTCTAGCAAATGCCTTAGGATCCCCCGCAATGGACCCTTGGCTCCTGCGAGGCCGGCCCACACTTACGTTAGTGGATTAGTTATACCTGAACAAACGTTTCCCAGTTCTATAGGACCTATCCATCGGCTCCATAGTAACCGATATATCCGAGGCGCCTCGCAATCCATCATCCATATAGGTAAAAATATAAATATCTGGGCTCCATACCATGACACCACCTCTAGCTAGAAAGAAACGACGCGTTCTCCCTGCGTCCCTGATCCCGTTTTAGACTCATACCGGGGTGTGAGGCTCGCGAATTAACGGTATACACAAAGCTATGCTATTTAAAGCCGTGCTTTGATCATCAACCACAAGACTCTGCTTTTCAACAGAAGCCTTGATCACTGCATCTCTGCATGCCACACAGACAATTCATGCCATGCGACTGATATCTATCGATATGTATCCTCTAAGCTCATACGTCTTAGAGAAGGGCGTTAAGTAAGAGAATAAATTCCCTGTCGCCAAACAGATATATATTTAATAGAAATCAATCAACACAGAATGAAATCCAATGTCAGACGCACATCCATTTACTAGTTCGTTCTGGGTCTGAACAAAACCAGTGGCACCCTATTCCTCGTCCCATATGTCAAATACAGGAGAGAGGTCCTCGAATATCCGGTCGATCTCCAAGTATGTCTGGACGATCACCACTTATTACCTTGTCCTGGTGTAAAACCCAATCAAGACATCAGTAATCATCCAAACGATGTGAAGAACTCCGGTCTTCAACCATCGTCTTCATCGTCGACTTATCGTCAAATCAATTATTCAGAATGGGTATAAACCCGGCCTTTCCGAATAACTCGCGTATCTGATAAACAAGTGCTATAGAAACACAACATATGCGCATTCCAATCCACAATATTCTTTTATTTAAATATTCTTTTCACAATTTTAACCAAATTAAGGTTTTCCAAACTAGTCGGGATTAGCGAACCTTATCGAAGTAATCATTTGTTTTATTTCCCAATCCCAACCTATTCATCCCATGGAGCAAAACTGGTAATACTCCATATCTAACACCACAGTGTTATCGGTAAAATTAATTACTATTTCACGTTCAAATATAATTAAAGATTTAACTATCGCTTGGAGCAAAACTGGTGATACTCCATTCTCGATTATATTCCCAAATTTGATAATTTTAAATTATCACATTCACATTTCAATATAATTAAAGATTCATTAAAACTCCACTTAGTTTTAATCTTCCCAAAAATCATTATTTAATGATTATTCAAACTTAGGAAATAAATCCTGTCTTTAACTGGGTTAAAGAACCAATGTCATTTAAAACACAGTTCACGATAAACCCAAAATCACATTCCATTAATTAGGAATCTTCACGGGAAACAGATCAATATATAATCGATATCAGTTTCTATATACGACTAATAATATAAATGGAATAACGATAAAGCCTTTTAAATTCCATATATATTAACAGTCTTCCTCCACAAAAGCTCACTTCGATTATTACCAAATCGAATTCCATTCAATTCCAGTTTAATATATTAAATTGGAAAACTTTACTTTGGAAAATTCCATTAATCTTAATTAAAAGATTTATAAGTTCCAAATCACATTTCACTGTTAATTTGAGTTAAAGAATGAATTTCATTTAAAACACAGCTCACAATAAACCCACAATCAACTTTCATTTCAATTACAATTAAATGTTAATTAATTGGTAAACTTCTCTAAATCTTAATTAAAAGATTTATTCTTTTCTCAATTGGGTTTAAGAACAGTGTTAATAAAGACACCATTCACGACAAACCCAAAATCCAATTTAATATTAAATACAAGGCTCTGAATAGAAATTATATCGGCTTATATTCAATATCAAATTCTAAAACTAACAGATATCGTATTGGGAATAAAGATATCTTTATCATCCAAATTCCCATAACAATATCCGTATAGCCACGGAATCCAATATCGAAATATTCGGAAGATTATTTCCATTCCAATTTATTCATTGGAAAATTCTGGTTATTTTAAAACCATTTCAAATCCATTTTTTTATCTCTTTATAAATATTGGATTATTATACTAGTTCATTTCGATAAAATATATTTTTATCTTTACAAACGTGGAATTTTTCATCCAAATTCTTTCCAAATCATTTATTATGATTTTACACAAATTATTAATATTTTTAATAATTTTATCAAGGCCCGTATGGTCGGTTTCCAATAACAGGCACCGAACTGCATCCATAGCGACCTTTTCCAAATTTGATTTGGAAATAATTCCAAATCCAATCGTTAGATTTCAAATCTCTTATATTCATTGGAAAGCTCTTTCCGATACGAACCCAACGGTTCGGTTTTAGGGGAATCCGACGGTCGGATCTCCCGTAAGGTCAATTCGAAATCATCGGTTAAAATTCGCGAACGGTCGCGGCGCGTTCTATTCAGGCCATTAAATATATATAATATATATATATTATATATATTTCGTCGATTTAAATTCAAAACGTATTTTATAAATTGTTTTAAAAACGATTTCAACTTCATTTTCAATTTTAAATCAAAATTGAATACTCCTTATCATTATAATATTCAAATGATAATATTTTCAAAATATCAGATTTTGAAATCATTTCTTTTTCGATATTCATTATAAAAATGAATAAATCCGATATAAATATCGTTTGCGTTAAATTGGCGCAAATATAACCTACACGGCTCCACACATTTCAATATTTCCGTGTCCATTCAAAATCACATTTTAATCCTTTACTGAGTATTATTTTAAAATATTGGCTATTTTAAAATATTCCTTCTTTCTGAATTGGAATCAGACCCAATCAGTACCATATAATTTATTTATATGGATCTTATACACCACATGTACACAACAATAATGATACACAATCAACTATCATCCAGAGTGCATTACACAACTGCATAAGAATTAAATATAAATAATTAATGCTTACAACAGTCTGTCAACCAATTGATTGATATACAACTAAATAATTGGGATTAGTGTACGTCAAATGTAATGACCCGGAATTTTAGCAACGTAATAATGAAGTTATTTGACTATTTAAATAACGAATATATTTAATATGCGGCGTCAGAACGTATAATTTATAATTATAATTATAATCGAGCTCGAAATGGCGCTGTAGTTCGCTATTTGGCGATTTGAACTTTAACTGAATGTACAGAATTCGTTTTAAGCCGGATTTCTGTGAAACAAGAAACGCGTAGAGCTGGTGGAGTATATCTTTCTAGTGGAAGAGAAAAATCTGGATTTCACCGTGTAGATTTTGAGATATGTCCAAATCAAATTTTGGAATAGTCGCTATAGAATCGTTTATCGACCGTAACGGTTTATTCGATAAACTAGAGATCGGGTTTGAAATTAGACAAGGTTCTTTAGGGAAATAGTGATAATTTAATTTTTAGAATTTTATGGTAATTTTTAATTAATTTAATAAGCAACTTTTTATGTGGGGTATTTTGCACCATATAATCAACATTTTCGGGTCACTACAATTGGTATCAGAGCATTGGTTTAGTTATTACCTTGGCTCTGTGGCGAAATTCAGTAGAGATGGGATTAGTAATATCCTAGACTGAGTTTGAGTGTATATATACGAGTGCGTATTTGTTAGTAATATAAAATGGTTTTATATTGTGGAGACTCATTGGTTGAGTGGCTTATGAATTCTGGTCGATCAGTTTGATCCACTGTATCGGTAGGAGTTCTATAAACACTTGAATACGATGAACCGACATAGTATGTTTTGATATAGTATATTAGTTGTGTTGGTTGTTATTATAATCGAGTAAGATTATAAAAGTGAAATGGTTATAAATAACTAATCAGAATTCATATAAGTAAAGTATATGAAATAAGATGAAGTAAATCTGAATTTAAATCAGATTTGGAATTTAAAATAAGGAAATTTTAAGTTCCTGGGAGATTTTGAAAACATTTTTGAAACTGAAAGTGATATAGTATTGAACTCACTTCGATGGCTAGAAAATAGATTCTGATGATGAATCGCGACATCATCAGTGTTCATTTTCGAGTTCTAAGTGACGGATTACTACCAAAGGTTTTGTTTTTGAATTGTTTTGAGAAAACAAGTTGTTCAGAAATTCAAAGGTTTTGAATTGGCAGTATGATTTCAAATTGATTTGAAAGAAACCCATGAATTTAAGTTCTGGAATTAAAATTTAACTAATGAAGTTAAATAAAATGAGATGGTAAAAATAAGTTGAAATTTAACTTGAACTGAGTTAAATAGAATTGAATTGGATTAGAGAATAATCTGTTATGGAATTGGGTTGATAAGTCAATAATTTGGAATTTGATATTGGGGATCGAATGAAATTCGAGTTGGATTTGAGGATATGAACTGATTGAGATTTGATTGAGATAACACTGGTATATGCTGAGTTGATAGCATATGGAAGTTATAGAGTTGGTATGCCCGACAAAAAGGTACCAGTTTATATTTTATATGGATATGAGATTTTTGAGCCGAATTGGCAAGCCGCTTGGCTGTTTGATTTTCTTTTGGGTTGGAGATGGCCTAGAGAGGCGAGTGGGAGTTTGAGTTAATCGATTTGAGTTAACTAGTTAGAGTAACCAGTTTTGAGTTAACTAGTTAGAGTAATCAGTTAGAGTTAACCAATTTGAATAAATCAGTTAGAGTTAAACCAATAGAGTTAATCAGTTAGAGTTAATCCAAATAATATGTCATTTAGCACGACTGCTAGCGTAATTCGCAGGGCTGCAGATAGCCTAAGGCGGTCGGATGTTTCCTGAGGGAATCAGGCGTAACCATTGTGATCGCTGCGATCTAGAGTCAAGCGAATGGAGTTAATCGAATATTAGTTATTCGATAGGAGTTAAGATAATCGAGTTAAGATAATCGAGTTAAGTTATCGAGTTAAGATAATGGAGTTAAGATAATGGAGTTATGTTATCGAGTTGAGTTAATTAAGTTAAGTTAGTCAAGATGTGTTAATCCAAAGGAGTTAGTCGAATACTAGTTATTCGAATAGAGTTGAATAGAGTTATCGAATATTAGTTATTCGAATAGAGTTAAAGGAAAGGAGTTCTCGATTATAGTTTAATCGAAGGGATTTATCGATTATAGTTTAATCGAAAGGAGATTATCGAATATATAGTATTCGAAAGAAAGAGACCGAATATAATTTATTCGAAAAAGAGAGATTTCGAATATAAGTTATTCGAAGAGAGAGATAATCGAATATAGGATATTCGAAGAAGAGTTAATCAAATAAAGATTCCTCGAAAGAGAATTACAAGTCGGATTCAATTATATCGAATTCAGGAAAGTAATATTTACTTTCCGGTTTTTAAATCAAGAGTATACACTAATAATTTAGGGTTAGGTTTAATTAGTCGAATTAAAGAATAAAGGTTATAATTGAAGTTAGATATTTCAAAGTAAGGATTATAACGTTATCGTTATAATCAATGTTTTCAATAAAGAAGTGGATTCGTAAATTGAATCCGAGAGTTATGTGAAGAAGTTGTTAAAGGTTTAAAAGATAAACTGTTACTATTTCGAAGTTATAACGTTGTTCAGTTAAGGTCTGAGAGGTAATTATACCCCAACTTGATTGACTTCCTTCTTAACTAAGAAATGGTAAGGTTTGATAGTGAATGATGGTTAAGTGAATTCAGTAAATGGTTTGAGTTGGCATAGTGATGTTTATTTAAACATCAGTTTAAATCCAATAAAGGAACTTTGGAAATGTTTTTCTAAATAAGAAATCAAAAATGTTTTCTAATATAGGAAACAAGGAAATGGAAATGTTTTCCATTGTTAATAAAGTATATTTTCTAAAATTAGAAAATAAGAAATTTAGAATATAGGGAAACAAGAGATAAGTAAATTAATGAACTAAAGAGATAAATGTTAAATGATGATTGGTATCAGAGCATTGGTTTAGTTATTACCTTGGCTCTGTGGCGAAATTCAGTAGAGATGGGATTAGTAATATCCTAGACTGAGTTTGAGTGTATATATACGAGTGCGTATTTGTTAGTAATATAAAATGGTTTTATATTGTGGAGACTCATTGGTTGAGTGGCTTATGAATTCTGGTCGATCAGTTTGATCCACTGTATCGGTAGGAGTTCTATAAACACTTGAATACGATGAACCGACATAGTATGTTTTGATATAGTATATTAGTTGTGTTGGTTGTTATTATAATCGAGTAAGATTATAAAAGTGAAATGGTTATAAATAACTAATCAGAATTCATATAAGTAAAGTATATGAAATAAGATGAAGTAAATCTGAATTTAAATCAGATTTGGAATTTAAAATAAGGAAATTTTAAGTTCCTGGGAGATTTTGAAAACATTTTTGAAACTGAAAGTGATATAGTATTGAACTCACTTCGATGGCTAGAAAATAGATTCTGATGATGAATCGCGACATCATCAGTGTTCATTTTCGAGTTCTAAGTGACGGATTACTACCAAAGGTTTTGTTTTTGAATTGTTTTGAGAAAACAAGTTGTTCAGAAATTCAAAGGTTTTGAATTGGCAGTATGATTTCAAATTGATTTGAAAGAAACCCATGAATTTAAGTTCTGGAATTAAAATTTAACTAATGAAGTTAAATAAAATGAGATGGTAAAAATAAGTTGAAATTTAACTTGAACTGAGTTAAATAGAATTGAATTGGATTAGAGAATAATCTGTTATGGAATTGGGTTGATAAGTCAATAATTTGGAATTTGATATTGGGGATCGAATGAAATTCGAGTTGGATTTGAGGATATGAACTGATTGAGATTTGATTGAGATAACACTGGTATATGCTGAGTTGATAGCATATGGAAGTTATAGAGTTGGTATGCCCGACAAAAAGGTACCAGTTTATATTTTATATGGATATGAGATTTTTGAGCCGAATTGGCAAGCCGCTTGGCTGTTTGATTTTCTTTTGGGTTGGAGATGGCCTAGAGAGGCGAGTGGGAGTTTGAGTTATTGACCAGTACAAAGGAGGTGCTGGCGAAATTTTTCGAAAAGTTAAGGTGTTAGAAATTTTCAGAATTTTTGAAAATTTAGTTAGTCGGAAAAAAAAATTAATATTTTAGTCGATATTAATTGGTTCAGTTGAAACCAGAGATAAGAGGTAAACTGATATACTTTTACCCAGTAGATAGGGTCGTCCACTACCTTAGCAATTTCGAGGACGAAATTATTTTAAGGGGGGAAGAATGTAATGACCCGGAATTTTAGCAACGTAATAATGAAGTTATTTGACTATTTAAATAACGAATATATTTAATATGCGGCGTCAGAACGTATAATTTATAATTATAATTATAATCGAGCTCGAAATGGCGCTGTAGTTCGCTATTTGGCGATTTGAACTTTAACTGAATGTACAGAATTCGTTTTAAGCCGGATTTCTGTGAAACAAGAAACGCGTAGAGCTGGTGGAGTATATCTTTCTAGTGGAAGAGAAAAATCTGGATTTCACCGTGTAGATTTTGAGATATGTCCAAATCAAATTTTGGAATAGTCGCTATAGAATCGTTTATCGACCGTAACAGTTTATTCGATAAACTAGAGATCGGGTTTGAAATTAGACAAGGTTCTTTAGGGAAATAGTGATAATTTAATTTTTAGAATTTTATGGTAATTTTTAATTAATTTAATAAGCAACTTTTTATGTGGGGTATTTTGCACCATATAATCAACATTTTCGGGTCACTACATCAAATATCATCCCAATACCCGTGTGGGGTTTCAACCAACAAATACTGAATATTATTTGTGCAGTTGGGCGACTTGTAAAATTTATCGTCCCAATCAATATCAGTTAAATGGGTGTACATTAACAAATCATTCGATTTGTAAATGAATATTATTTTCATTTCAGGAGAATTTTATGCCGTTCATATAAACGTTAAAAATTATATTTTTAACGATAAAATATTTATTTCATCACTTGAATATTTTTAGTAGTTCATACATTCAATAAAATGATATTTTTATTGTTCAAACATTTTATTCAACACATGAATATTTTTAATAGTTCATATACACATTAAAAATTATATTTTTAATGAACCATATTTATTTTAGAAAATTTCAGCATGATAACGGCGCGATATTAGAACCGGAGTAATGTCTAGCATTACCCCTCTCCTGATACTGGCTCGCGCCATACACAATAATCAATCCAATCAATACACCACAATACAATCAATTTTCAACACAACCATTTTTCCACCATACAATCCAAACAAACAATCATGGTTTGTACATAAATGGTGTCGGGGGCTACTAAGCCCCGTCTGCATCCTAGTATATATTTAACTGTAAAATAATTAGAGTGAGAAGGAGTTCTCAATTTGGGTTCCACTCCGTCAGTCTTTAGCGGACGATGGTTTGGGTTCTGTTTTGCTTCCAATTAGTTCCATCGCAATCTGTTTTACACGGTTTATGTTAAAAATCATATTTTTATATAACGCTATCTATATTAAAAAAAACATTTTTAAAACAATGCTATATAATTTAAAAATCACATTTTTAAATTAATGCTATATATATATCATATTTTTATTTCAAAACCATATGTGTAAAAATCATATTTTTAATTCAAAACTATATGTGTAAAAATCATATTTTTATTTCAAAACCATATGTGTAAAAGTCATATTTTTATTTTCGGCTTTACATATATTAAAAATCCTATTTTTATTCTATGCTAAGATATATAAAAATCCATTTTTAAACAATGTTATTATATTTAAAATCATTTACTGCTATACTACAAAATTTATAAATTAATTATACAAAGAAAAATCTCACTGTTTTTTTTTCAGAGGGGGGTGGACGCAGGGTGGGAGCGGCGGCCGAAGAAGGTGCTGGAAGGTCGGGGGAAGAGGTGGCTGGCCGGCGGCGGCGCCCCATTGGCCGGAGGCGGCGGATCCAGGGTGGGTTTAGGGCTGTGGCGGTTTTCGAACGGAGGAGGGGGGAAAGGCGATGGCGGCGTCACTGGGGAAGGGCGACGGTTGGCTAGGGCACGACGGCGTGGTCGTCGGAGGTGGGGGCGGCGTAGGGGGCGACGGAGTCTAGGTTCGATCGTGGTTTCTTTCTTTTTTTCAAGTTCTGGCGGCTTAAAAATAACTGGGAGAGAGAGAGTTAGGGTTTAACCTTTATATAAAAATATAAATATTTAATTTATTTTTATTCCAAAAAGTTACTTTTTTATACTAACTCCAAATCGAACCCCACGACTGTCGCCTCTAGCTAAATACCCCCATTCTGGACACAATGGGATATGTCCCACAAGTCAATTCGACCGTTTCATTCAGATTTCATCAAAATTAAAATATAAATTAATATAATGTTCAAAATTGATTTCAACGTACATTTTAATTTACCGAGGTCACATACTGACTCCAAAAATTCTCGAAATACAAATCTAGCTATGTTTTGACGATACGGTCCTAACAAAACTAATTTCGTCGAATTTGGAGGCCGTTTGAAAAACGGCCATTTTCCAGTCGATCCAATTCAATTGAAATTGACCAAACACGTTTTAATTTACCACACTCACATATTAATTCCAAAAATTATGAAAATTGGAATATAGCAATAATTTGGCATTCCGGATCCAACAAAAGTGGTTTCATCGAAAACGGAGGTCGTTTGCAAAATGTTTATTTTTAAGGGCTATATATATTAAAATATAATTAAATTTCATATCCACTATGTCAAATTTTAAACTGGCCATAACTTTCAATTTATATTATGAAATCTCATTTTTTTCACATTCGTTAGAAAGATACAATTAAACAGATTCAAATGTTTCTGATTTTACTGAAATTCGATTTATTTTGAATTCTGTATATTCATTTGAAATTTAAAATCGAATTTTCAAACTACCGCGCCATCTCAAACTCGTTTTATAATTAAAATAAATTTATACATTCTAACTTCGATTTAAATAAATTTTTAGTCGTTATTATTTAAAATAAATCATTTTAAATATTCAAAATCCATTAAAATAGCTAAAATAAAAAATTTAAATTGGTTCTGAAAATCCAGGTTGTTACAAATCTGTTGTGCGAGTAGATTGCGTGAATGCGGAAGCACAATAAACAAGATCCAGATTTGCCAATTGAACATCAGTCTAATCTGATAGCAATTATTCTATTACATCAGACAAGTAGTAAATAACTATAACTGAGAAACAAAGAGACACACAATATTTATATTGGTTCCACTATCATCGGGATTGTGTACTCCAGTCCAACAAAGAGAGATTTTATTCCACATGAGAGAATTACAAGAGATTACAAAATAAGAATTTACATATCCAAACCTAAAATAGGCTTAACAAGAAGAGACACCATTGGGGATTACCGGCTCCATGCCAAGATTGGTTTACAAAGAAGTCTACTCCTCAATATGTAGCCAGTGCAAATCTATGTGAGTCATCAATTGAATTACCAACGTATGGTAATAAGATAATGGAGGCAAATGACAATAGCAACAAATGTGCACAATAGAAAGTAAATCAATCCCTTTCCTTAGCATAGATAGAAGAAATTAATGCCTGCATTTATTTCTTTTCATCTCATGCAAATGCAATCAATTAATTCATGCATTTCCATATTAAACAAATATTTACTTTCCATCTATTTGTGATTTTGTATCACCTGAATTTAACAAATATCATGTGTAGGTGTACAAGCTATAAATGTCTGCTGTAAATATCATTTCAAAATATAAATGCCTCTGCCTTGAACTATATTAATAAATGTACACAAGTTATAAGCAGTGCGTGATAAAACATGGAAAAGTGTCTAAAACTAATAATAGAATTATGCATGTTTAGTACCTACAATTGCAAATGACACAGATACTACATAATACATCACACCAAACTAAAACATCTCACTAACATACAAACAAGAAGCCATACCTGTTTTATTTTTAAAAAACACGCATGCCCTTGCTTCAAACAATATATGCTGTCTTAGAACTGATTCATTTGAGTTGCCCTGGACATAGAGAAGGAAAACAATACTATTTATAATACCTGATGGTGGAAAATATGCACAGAGATTCAACGTTTCAAAATGCATTAAAACATGTTGAATACTACCTTACTGATTTATGTTAGTACTGCTGAATGAAATATTAAATCAAACACATAAATAATTGTTGAATTGAATCAGCCCTTCCGGTCAGCACTTTAATAAATGCTTACTGCTAAAAACAAACGGCATCTAATCATTTATCTATTTACATCTATGGTACTATAAAATATGGGGTGTTATAGATTCATCCATGCATTTGTATTGATTCATGGACTTTGCTTATTTTGATCCATTCTATTTTTGCACCTTATAGGTTGATCATCTTTGTGTCTTTAATCCATTTCTTTACTATTTTCGTAGTCTAGTTCCATCAAAATGTCTTTTGGGTGAAATGCCGGATAACAATAGGTATACTACGTCATGGCTATCAATTCAATCTCGCTTCTAAATGTTCTTCCCCGTCGCAACCCCTCTCCAGTTGTCACACCCTCCAATACCACTCGACCATCTCTTACCTCCATCCACCCATCAATGAAATCTACTACTTCGATCGTAGAACTCCGAAACTTTGCAATTCTAACCATGTCGCATCATCTCAACACTGGTTACACCACCTCGATATAGCCTCACCAAAGCATTGTTTTTCAGTTTCTCTTACTCACGTTTCTTGCCAATAATTCGACAACAACAGGTACCAACATGTATGATGTTGTGTTATATGGTATCATTTTATGAAAATTTACGTAAACAAAAAACAGGTACATCAACTAAAAATATAAAAGTATAAAAATTTAGTAGCACATGAAAAAGCAACTTTACAACGTAATAAAAAAATATAAACAATTAAAACTAGGATATAAGAGCATCAAAATATAAGAGATACCAAAGATCAAATGAAAATTAATATGATAAATGATAACGATGCGATAACAAGAATGAAAAAAATACCATTAAATAATATGAAATATGGCACTAAGCCATAGATGAATACATAAAATATACTGAACAATAAAATGCTACAACAAAGTAACATTTTAAGTTGAATTACTATATTCTATTTTACAGTTCACATAATGCCACTGGAACTAGCATAAAAAAAAGATAAAATCTTACTACAATGTTGCATTATGACATCAAAAATCATATTTAATTTTTGATGCACATAACGCCCTAACCTGTAGAACATGAAATGATACTTAGCACCGAAAACATAATGTAATATCCAGTATTCCATTTCACGTAATGTTACTAAGAGTAGCATAAAAACGTGAAGCTTTACATAATAAAAAAGCACAATGACAATTAAAACCAACTATTGACATTCAATACGAAAAAAGAAATGCAACATTATCAACAAAATCGAAATGATACTAAATTGCAGCATATTTAATCATGAAATTCTATATTTTGTACTTCAATTTGCGTAATGATACGATATTTAAATGCTAGAAATAACAGGCGTTTAAAATTAAATGTTGAAAACATACATAAAATAAGCATTGCACATGTAACCCAAAAATATAATTATATTTGAACTTCTATTGGGGCCTCAAATGCCAATTTGACCTCAATGACATGCAATCACAAAAGGCCACAACAGATGAGGTTTTTTGACCAATAAGGCATCCTAACTTCACAGTTATATTGAAGAGCTCTTTACAATAGAGAATTAAAAGCATATCAGCATGACAAATACTTCAGGTTCACTGAGTGCACAATAAGCTGTGTCCTAATGCTGAATGTTATTTCTAGTTATATGCAGGTTTACCAATCTATATGATATGATGTTGATGCACATAACGGTTCTGATGTAGAGCTAGAAGAGTGGAGATCTGACATTGGTAAGTTATTGAACACATAACATCACTACAAGAAATGTGCTCATTCACAATACCATCACACAACGTTTTGTCCTCCTTGTCGTGAAAAATAAATGATTTTAGCGCCAAATTTCTATCCATCGCTGTTGCTTACGCGCTCACATTTCATTTTCCCTCCTTTTTCGTTTCCCTCTATTTCGTTTATTCCCTATTCTTAGAAAAAGAATCTCCCGCAAGATTACTTTACCAAAAATTTTCCTCTTTTCCCCAAATACCAAACCTAATCCTAAATCGCAATCGCCTACATCTGTCACCGCTTTTATCCTTTTTCGTTCCAACCAGAGCTGGTCGAGGTAGCAGGCGTTAACCCCATTTACTTACCTTCTCCGTCATTAACCATCCGTAACTTTAAGGTAATTCCCTAAAACTATTTCTGTCATTAATTTTTATTATAATATCTGTTGCAATCGACTCATATTGAATTACTTTGTTATAACATCAATGGAAATCAAATTATAAGCCTATTTTGTTTTAAGTATTTCCATGTACATTCAGATTTTGAAGTAATAACGTATTAGCTGTATTTGAGATATACGGTTAAGTGGATGGAGTGGGATGAGGCTATTGTGCCTGTTAAGATTTACATATTAGATGTCACTGAATCTGAAGAGTGTTGCCGGTTAAGTGGAATGAGTGATATTCTTTTTCCCTTTTGTCTATTACTCTTACTTTCCATTGTGTAGTTTTGCTAACTTCAACCTTTATAGAACTCTAGCTAACAAGAAATTATTTGTTTTGTTCTGTAGTTCTTTAGTTTATACAACTTAATGCATGTCAACTTTGTTTAGGATAAATCCTTATTTGGTTGCAGACCACTGGATGAACTATGTGAAGCTATTGGTCCTAAACTTAAAAGGTATTTTTATGTAAGTAAGTTAGATATGACTGCCAAATATATATTGTTTGATGGCCATAAATAAACTTCATGTTTACATTTGGAACATCACCAGGTGTGCCTTGGTGCATCCCGAGTTTAACTGACTAGCTTGAACTTCCATATGTTGCAACTTGGAAAAGTTAGTTTAGTTTTCTTATGTATAATTGTTGGGTGAGTATAAGCCGAGATTATTGGAACTGTGAGTGTGAATATAGATTCAACCAACTATGATTAAGTGTTACATATATTTCTTTTTGGGTGCCTGTCTAGTTGTGTATTTTTAGCCTTTGACTATTTATTTACCTCATTTGCTGAGGCTATTGATAAGCATATATATGTTTGTCAGAATGAAAGTGGAATAATTTGGATATATTTTGAATATATTAAAAATACTAATATATATGTTTATATTTGAATCAAATGTAAGTAAGACATACACTTTCAAATAGTATGTCCCCTGTGCTATTTGAATTTCAGTAGCTGTCTTAAGGTGTTTATGAACGTACATTTTCTTGCTTTAACTCATGTGCATAAGTTCTTGAGTTTGAAGGGCATGTTTTTGTTTACTGAACATCCCTTGCTATAATGCAATAGTGCTTTTTTTACTAGAATATTTTCCCAATTATTTATGTTAGTTGCATAAATATTTGTATGTAACTAAGCATTATAAAAAATAACTAACTATTATAAAATATTACCAAGTATGCTATGTTATCTTCAACTTTCTCCTTGTATTCTTTTTTCTTGTTATCGAACATTGTTTTCTTGTTAATGTGCAATCATGACCAAATGCTAACATGAACACATGTGTACAGGTATTAGGGATGGGCATTGTGGTGCATTCGGCTATAATCAGAATATCGTTAGGCGCTTCTGAAGATCCCTCAACAAAAAGATCGCTTGTGGTATTTGATTATGGATAAAGCGGTAACTTTTAGATGTTCATTTTGTTGGTATTCGGCGCAAACTTGTTTTATGGAAATTTTGTTTTATTTGTAGATATGGTGACTTGGTTCGACGGATATTGTGTAAATTTAGTTTATGGTGTTATTTTTTATGGAAATTATGTATGAATATCATGTTATATAATTAGTTGGTTGATATGTTTGTGCATGAATATTTTGATATTACAATATGTAAATGCTGTGATAGATGCATAAAATGTTGTGATATGTGGCTAAACGCTGTGATAGTAAACAACATGTAAACTTCCAGAAATGCTGTGATATGTGGCAAAACGCTGTGATAGGAAAGAACTTGTAAACTTCGAGAAATGCTGTGATATGTGGCTAAACGCTGTAGAAAAGGGAAGATAACAACATTTCTGAAACAACATAAAACGCTGTATAAACATAAGGACAACACCATTTGAAATGCTGTAATATGTCAATTTTCTACAGCATTTTTGAAAACACTGTGATATATCCAGGGACCTATAACAATGTGTTGACAGCGTTCATAAAAACGTTGTTAAAGGCTATAACAGCGTTTTTTCAACGCTGTGAATAGACATATTTGTTGTAGTGCATTAGACTTTATAATCAACTTATGTAGCTAATTCATAAAAGTAGTTTTCTAAAATGTTTCTCACAAACATATCATGCTAGTACACACGCGTAGCTTGATATTTTTCTGCTTGAATGATGAGCACATGCATATTTCATTAAAAATAGCAATTGATGTATAAGGTTCAGAAAAAAGGGGGTGAAGTGTGAAAGATTAGACTTGCCTACATCATAGTGTGGAACTTGGCCTGGAGACAGCAATATTCATTCCTTACTTCACCAAGTGCTCTTACACCACTGCGAAATTGAAAACACAAAATGAATATCAACCTATAATCCAGTGATTTATGCTTATACCTTATTCTAATTAACATAGACTGTTGTTTTGTTTTAAGAAGTAACCTTTCACTTTTTGAAAACTAAAAAAATTGAAAAATGGAATGTTATACTTAGAAATAAGAAAAGGGTAGCATCATATTTACCATTGCTTATTTTCGCGATTACACATCCCACAAAGGTGAATGCATTCCATATGAATGCTATTAGCTCCGATGCTGGTTTGCAAAACCCAATGGAAGTCATTAGTGAAAAACTAAAAATGATTAGACAAGCAGAAAAAACAGATGGAAGGAAGTAATACCTTCGACAAACACAACTGATCATATTTTGCTGGTAAACTAATAATCAGATTATAAATGTTTCTTTTACAAAGGATTTGGTTTCGAAAAGACAAGCCCAATGATTACTTAGGCAACCTAGAACACAACATATAATAATATCTTAAGCAAAAGAATTTTTTTGACACTCACAGCTCTTATGTATTTTGCTATTATGATTTTGACTTTAACAAACAAATAAAAATGTAGCTTTAAAATGCTTAGGCCAAAATGTGGCACAAAACTTATGCAATAAAAAATTGAAGTTAGTTTTTTTATTGGCAAAGTCTGGCCTTGGTTACACACTTATATGCTTATCTGAGTTAAGATGATACATTATAAGCAATAGTCACCCACGTATAATTAGCCCCCGCAAACCACTCTGGTTCTAAAATTAGATCTTTGGGCAAGCAAAGAGGCCCAACAAATATGTCTGCGAATAATTAAAAAGCTTCCCTTCAACTGATGGGCAATTGACAAACCTTCTCATACTCCACAGCTGGCTGATCACTGCAGATAACAATAGTTCCAAAAACACCTCCAGATAACAAACAAAATCCAGAAGAAGAGAACACACACACACACACACACACACACCAGATTTTGATATCAATAGCTTAGTCAATTATATTTAATATTTTATACTTTAATTGTTCCCTTTTTATTGACTACGACAATTAGTTTCCACGCTTGGGATATCCTATTCAAATCTCCTAGTTTTCCTAATACAGCGTATAGTTTTTTCTCTTAATGATCAAATTGCCGTATTTCTCATTACTATTTTGATCTTATGGTTTACATAAGGAATCATATAGATCTTGTTCAGATTGCCAGTTCATTTCTTTTCAGTCTAAATTGCATGCTACGGTTAGTTGCATCATTAACGTCTATGTGTATATATGTGTGTGTGTGTGAATGTATGTTGCTATAAATCTATACTATATTATAATTACTGAGTTTAGAATGGAGTGCTCTCAGGCCCTCTCAGCTAATTAAAAACTCAACCGTCACAAGCGCATCACTTTTTTTTTCGTCTTTTTTATTCTACCCTCCCTGCCTTTTATCCCCTAAATATTATTTTACTTCAAATTTATGCCTCTTTCCATTTATCGATGTTCAGTTATCCTCCGACGCCTATTGCTAAACCTTACCTCATCTCTGCATCCTTTCAGGCAATCGTAATTTCTGTTCGAATTCCTTCCCATAGATCCGCTCGACTCTTTCATCATCAAAGATTTCATCTGTCGCTCAAACGGTTGTATCCGGTCAAGTGCTAGCTCTAAATATCAAGAATAATATCAGATGGAAAGTTTACGGATTCGAATATTGTAAGTGTTAATTATCTTCTTTTTTGGGTTATAGATATTTAAGTTAATCGGATTTGTTCAAATCTTGGGTTATTTGTTTTGCTGGCTTCGGCTGACATCCCGATTGACGGTTCTTATGTGTCTTTCAGATGTGGATGTAAAGTTTATTGCATCATTAAGCTACATTCAAATTGGGGTTTGATGTTGGGGGTCTTTTATTTCATGATTAGATTTTTCAATGGATATGTATAATTCTGAGTGTTTAATTGAAATATTTTTTCAGGTTCAACAGGAAGTAGGAAGAAGAATTAGGCTTGATAACCTATAGATTTCCAAAGAAGAGGCAAAACCTACAGCTGTTGAGCTAATCAATTTTCATTCATAAAGACGATTGGAGGATCTGATCTCAAAAGGTAATTTTGTACTATTTATCCAATAGTTTTATTTTTACCCTTCATTTTCAACATAGACAATTTTCTTTTTAATCGGAGTAGGTATGATAGAATAGTCCAAAATTTATTGGAATATTATATGTGGTTCTCATTGTGCAATTATTTAAGGGAATAATGAAGGTTTTCTGATCATAGATGAGAGAGGTTTGCATAGGTGATAAACAAGGTATACTGTAACATGATTTTCTAACTGAACATATAGATATGTCAATAAAGCAGCATAGACATATGTTGCCTTGTGTTTTCATGCCATTTCAGTACCTAGCTAAATTGATCCTTTACTGGTGTCTTGCTGCTTTAAGTTGAACATCGGCATTAAAAGCAAGTTATAGACAAACCTCAAAACCTTGCGTGAGCCTTCTTCACAATATCTACTTAATTAGTTAGATGCATTTTCTTTGTTGTGCTGCATGTAAAAAGCTAACACATTTGGTTTATTTTGTTTTAAAATTGACAGCCCCATTTTTTTTTCTTTCCTACATCATTTTCATTGGCTTATAATTTAGCACGGTCTTTAATTATGGCATAACAAAGGTTAATTGTGTAACAAATCAACATGTGCAGTTCATTACAACTTCTTTATTAAATTGCATTGCAACATGTAGCCAGGTTATGTTTCGGCCTATTCACCAAAAAAGATGAACTCATATAGGATAGATACTTCCACAAACAATTATTGGTTGATAATAAAAGTGAATTTTAAAAATTCATTGGCTTATAATTTAGCACGGTCTTTAATAATGGCATAACAAAGGTTGATTGTGTAACAAATCAACATGTGCAGTTCATTACAACTTCTTTATTAAATTGCATTGCAACATGTAGCCAGGTTATGTTTCGGCCTATTCACCAAAAAAGTTGAACTCATATATGATAGATACTTCTACAAACAATTATTGGTTAATTTCTTTTTATCATTTTACATATTTATGTTTCTTAATAGGGCATGAAGTAGTTGTAAACCAATGATCAGACGGGTATCCTTTTGGTAATAGAAATGATTAAGATTTTGATCTATAGGATAATTTATGTTGCTCTTTTAAATTTTGATTGGTTTCGAATGCACGCCCATTTATTGCTATTTTCTGATTAGTTTTTAATGTGCATACGATTACCTCTGCTATTTGTAATAAATAGGTTTGACCTTTACTCTATTTATCCTGATAATGCTCTTTTCAACTTTTACTCGGTTTTGAATAAACACACATTTATTAATTGCTGCGTTTTGATTAGTTTTTAATATGGATGCAGTTACTGCTGCTATTTATAATAAACATATTTGACCCTTATTCTATTTATACCAGCATCTACTACCAACTCTTATTTGGTAACTTCCAACTTCTGTTACCTTCTTATTTTGTATTCCAATATTCCTTATATGATTTACATTCTTAGAGCGGGATAAAAATTCCAAATATTTTGCATCATAATTTGGATAATTGCATTAATTAACCATAATATTTGTGCGCACAACTAAATTAATAACTGTAAATAAACCCCTACCAACTCTTTGTTATTTCATGAACACTTCTCTTATTTTAAGCCTGAAATTTCAATGTCATGATTTGCATTTGTATTTGATATTTAATTGACGGTTTTTTTGTTATTTCAATCACTAGAAAGCAAATTTTCTATTTTTCTGTCAAGTTCAAAAAATTTATGATCAAATAAATTTTCTGTTTTCTTTTATGTTCATTTGACTCTAAAAATATTTTAGGAGTTCAAATATAACAAATTTTAGATCATTAATGATGCTCATTGAGGGTTATATCATATTTGATGGTGAAACAAATTACACTAATATTTTATTGCCATCATTCCCTCGAAGAAAAAATATATCCTTTCTTTTTAAATGTGTGGGTCTTCTATAATACCTTCTTAAGCATTGTTCAAGCTAGATATACTATCAGTGTACCGCTATATCATTATGACTTTATGCAACCTAATAAATGAAAATGCAAGACTCAATAAGCAATTGATTATTATGTTTCAGCTATTAATTGTGAGCCTTACGTTTCCATTGAGTTTAATGTCCTGAGTACATGCTGTCCTTAGTACATGCTAATCTCAAACTACACAGTACCACTCATGATGTAAAATGGGACTCACACACGATTCTTGATATTTGTTTCATTTTGACTAAGGAGAAACTTGATAGACAATTTTATTGTTATATTTATAATTATATCCTATTTTGCAAAATTAAATTATTTTTAGATACGGTTCACCATATCTATTATGCTAATCTCTGTCTATTCTCAGTCAAGTGTTTTCTTTTCTAAAGGATATTATAGAGCTGACAGTGACAAATATAACTAGATTTATATTGATTCCATTATTGTTATATTGTAATATGGAAAACATTAATTATCAAATTAAATCAAAAGCTAACCATATTCTTAATTTTGAAGATATATAGTAAACAAAAAATAAAAACAAGTTGGATCTGTCGTACAAGTCGTGTTACTTCATCCTGTCATCTTATTCATGTTCTTCAATTAGCCTATTTTAAATTAATCGGCTCAATCTTTTTCAGTTCTTCCTCCTAAATTTACATCCTAATCCCATCATTATTGTATGATTGTTAAACAAGTTTAAACTGGATGTCTATAAAGTATGCAACCTATTATAGAGTGGATGCTGCTTTCTTGTTCATGATGCATAACTTTAATGTTCGAACATATTCACATTAGATGTGATGTCCATTAATCCAGCTCAAATCCTGCTATATGCTAATTTCGCAAGAATTAAATGGATTCAACAAATAATTTGCATGTATTATTCGACATTTTATGCAAATTTTCAATTATCACGCACACTATGGTAAAAGTTTTCTGTTTGACTTAGTAGTTTCGATGTGGTTTTATTTGCCAATTGGATTTTGCCAAAAAAATTGGAGTATCAGTCTGTTGCTATAATTGTTTATTTAATCAAGAACTATTGTCATAAGTGATGAAGCTTCCAAGTCTTAACTTTTAGGTGTTAAAGTTATCGGCTAAGAGGAAAAAAAATAGAAGAACAAGAAGGAAACATTATGTACCTTATAAACAGTAATTGTATAAACATTGGAACTTAAAAAATAATGGATCATTGTTATATTATTTCTGTTATCATGAACTATTATTTTTTATATAGGACCGGTACAAAATGGTTCTTATTCTTCCAAGTATAAATGAAAATGAACAGCTTTAGATAACACTAACCATGTGCACTCTCCATTATCCATAAGGTTTAATTAACGCAAGTAGTTTTTTTTAATGCACATAGATTGGTGCACACCGAATCATGGAGCCAAAAATTAATATGCAAGAAGAGAAATCTTGGACCCATTTTATGCATTATATATATATATATATAATGCATAAAATGGGTCCAAGATTTCTCTTCTTGCATGTTAATTTTTGGCTCCAATCATTTGTCATATACATTCTACCAACGTTTTACATTTGAGCATCCCGTAAGCAAATGAAATTACAGACCTACAAGTTTTCCGCATTTGAGACCTTTTCATTAAAAATGAAATAGTATGGATTAATTATTTGATCGTAATATTTGGTTAGTTCTTTGATCGTAAATGCTTTTACAGGTTCCCATGTAGAACGTATTAATTCTCTAAGCTTTGCGTCTAGATGCGGATAGTTAAACATATTTTTAGTTATTTTCCATTGTTGATTATTTGATCAAAAATTAATGATATTTATCAGCCTATTATGGTAATTCTGGAAGGGGATATTAGCTGCCAAAACATGATGAGTATTGATATATGTTATCATATTGATGGTGTTGCACTCTAATGACCTCCTACAACTTGAGATCTTGATATCATGTAAAAAAATTATTGCAAAACTTGCTTGGAAAGGTTTGAATTTTTTTAGTTTTTCCTTTTTACAGTTATACCATTTTGATCTAACATTTTCATAAATTAACCAATATTATTTTCTTTTGAGTAATAAATTATAATGATACACTTGCAAGGGCTTACTGCTAAAAATAAAAGTGTTTGCATTATAAAAGAGTAAGATTTGCAAGTATTTTGTGTTAGAATATTTCAATTATGTGGGCCACACATTTAAATATAATGTGTAACGCTATTTTTGGTGTGAATGCCAATTAAAGTGGTCTAATAGGGTAACAAATTTATTGGCATAAATATATTCAGCTGTTATGGAAGGAATGCGTAGAGACCGGAATAATTTTCAGTTTGATGAAGGGCCGAACTGAAAATATTACACTATTATAAATTAGGGGTTATGGTCCCCAAATTACACAAGTTTTCAGCGTATTCTCTTTATCCCCTCAGAAGAAATGCATTTACATCTGAACTTGTGTCAATTTGGAAGATCCAAAACCAAGTTGATCCTCTTTAACAAACGCTCATGGATACAGTTGATGAAAGCAGCGACTATCGGTTCAGATCTAAAGCTTGTGTCAGGTTTAATAATCAAAACCATGTTTTAATTAGGCTAATCCTCTCTTTGTAAACATCTATGGATTCAGGTATGACTTCCGCTAACTCATTTTACTTTCTCTGATTTCATCTCAATTAAATCAATATGGGTCATGTATTTAAATATGGAATTTCATGATTGGTAAATCATAAAGTATATAGAAATTCCAACAAGTGGTATCAGAGCCGCCCATAATTGATTTTATTGAGAAATTTTCTGCTTTGAAGAATATATGAAATTGAGGTTTTGATGTTTACAATTTGTGGTTTCATCCGATACCTTTTTGGATTCAGATCTGAACATATAACTTCTGTTTCAACTTGCAATCTTTGGTTTGCTTTTGCATTGAAAATTAAAGGTCGACTTATGAAACACTTTTGGTTTCGCAAGATAGATCTAGATGATTAAAATTTTAAAGTCATTAATTTTTTTTTAAATAATCTAGATCGCTCTAAATTTGGTAAAACAATTGTTTTCCACTACTGTGTATTGATGGTATATAATGGATTGAATAACCTAGAACCATTTATGCAAGGAAATCGGCTACTTGATTTAATTAATTTGGACATACAGATATATATATGGTATTTGGCATATTTTAGAAATTTTGAATCAAGTATGCTCCTTTTGAGATATTTATGCATGCCTAGATCTGAGATGAAATGATTTTATTTCATTGTTTTATATATATTTGCAATTAAACCAATTTGCTATAATATTGGTTTACATTTTTGGCCATATAACGGTCCATTGCATTTTTAATAAATGCATTAATTGTGGTTGTTATGGTAATATAGTAAATGCATTAAATGCTTCAGTTATGGAAATTAAGTAATTTAGCTTATTTCTATTAGGAATAAGAAATGACATTTTTATGCATTTATGTTTATTAAATACATATATTTTATATGTATGGCGCATGTGGAAGATATGTTGCACTTTCATGTTTCGGTCAGCATAAAATAAAAGGAGCAACAGTATGCATGTTTACCTAAATTGCATCATTGATGGCTTAGTTAAGTATTCCAATAATAAAGCAAAATAAAATAAAATGACATAGTAGCATTTCATGTAGCTATACTATGGTCAGATATACATCATAGCTATTATGTTCATGGATGTTATTTAGCACGACATTTATTGTGTCATTTATATGTAAATTTTTTTATGTGGCATTAATTTATGATATTTGTTATGTAATTTATTTATGATAAATTTTATCATATTTATTAAGGGAATGTCATGAATATAGCCACATGCCTAAAGAAAAAGATTAAAATAGCTATGACTAAAGCATTTAATGCTACAATAAGAGTTTTGCTTTGAATTTTTTTAACTCTTACATGGGCATAAAACATTTTTTTGAGTGTTTTATAGGACTTAAGGCGCACTATGCAAATAGTAAGAAATAAATTCAAATATAATTTTGGTGTCTCTTTATAACTGTAAATATCTTACATTCGTATTGATCTGATTGGAATAAACATGTCACCAAAGTGACCACTGTTATTTTGGTTGTTCATGAAAATGTTTGATATTTGTGTGTAGTTATTCATGCGAGTATTAGTCAGCCCGAAGGAAGGCTAATATTTGGCCGAATCACTTACACATGTGTGATGATAAATACGTGACAATTATTAAGTTTTTTTTTTGAGTGAATAATTAATCGGCCCAAAGGAAGGTTGTTATTTGACTTGAATTTATTGTCAGTGTTTGATTGTTACAACAAGAATACCACTTACAGTTGACATTACTGTCCAAAGACTTGATATCAATGTGTACTAGGTATCTTGATAAGAGACTAACCAATTATTTGAATTTACTATGGCTGAAATTTGACTATGAGCATATAAGGTCAAGTTTTGTTTTTTGTTCATTTTTTCAACTAATTTGGCTAAAGTATCTGCCAATTTTAAGTGCATTCTCATCTTGTGTGAGACTATGTACAAGGAATTGTAAGATGATACGTTGTCTTCTCTTGAGTTCATAGATCTAGCTCTTGCAATTAAGGGGGTCTCATTCAACCCTATTACAGTTAAATGTTCTTTTGATATTAAAAGGAATATTGAAAGGTAGTATAACTCAAACAGCAAGAGTAAAAGGATTATATGGTGAAGTATTGTATAAATTTTTCAATGATGTGCTACATAAGGATAACTAATTTTGAAAAGTTATCTACTGAGAATGGAAAGCGCTTTATGGAAACAATAAGGGGAAACAAGCATAATTTGTGGTGCTTGATTCCATTAAGTCAAAGTAAAAGAAACATAAATGAGTACTATATAGAAAAATCTTGCTTCAAAAGTTAATAGCACTCAAATTATTATTAATTTTTGGTATAATGGATATTTTAAGAATATTATTATTGTAAAATAATAATTTAAGAATAAAGTGTTCCCTTATTGAGTTTATTTCGGTTTATGGTAAGAATTATAAATATGAAGAATGATAATGTTGGAAGTACTCATTTGACATACATTGCAAACAAATGTATAAATAAAGATAATGAAGTCGCTAAGAATCTAGAAGAAAAGAAATAACATACAGAGGTATTTATAGTTATTTCTTTAATAAAATTTGCAGACATATAAGGTAAAGTATATTAGATATTTCTTTAAGTAATTATTGAGATTTCAGTTGAATAGTTTGAATTTATTTTATGTTGTCATCTAGACAAATTTCGGTTTTATATTTCTAATATAAACAAAATAGGTTATTATTGTTCATTAAGAAATAATAATGTTGATTTATAAATAAATTCAAACATTTATGTAATTACGGCTCCTAATGTCTAATATATAAGTTATGTCTGCTAGCTTTTGTGATGATATCTCAAATTTTGTTTTGATGACTAATATAATTATATATTTCAGCTAATTAAGGAATTCTAGATTGAGATATCGGAAAGGTGGAAAATACTTTATTGATATTCTAAGCTACTTTAAAGGTATTTTTTTATGAACCCACACTAAAGAAAAGTTTAATGATGGGGAATACAACAATTTCTTGAGGATGTTGAATTTGGGGGAGAAATAAAGTATAATCACTGTCTTTAAAGAGAATCATCACTGATTCAACTACAGTTACTTCTTTGGATACTATGTATGATTTGTTTCATTTCATTAACAAGAAGTAAATTAGGAATCCTTATAAGACAATGCTAAAGAAAAATTTTCTCCAATTTAAGGTTTACTGTTTCAATAAAATAGGCTCAACAACCTAAATATGAAAGATCACTAAGGAAATCCACTTGAAAGGGAAGAAATGCTATTTCAGATGACCATGTAGTATTTCTCCATAAAAATAAATGATGGATTGGTAAAGATAATTCTATGAACCTATATCAATCCATGTAAGGTACTAATTTAAAAAAAATGTGGATTTAAGAAAAGAACATAAAGTATAAATCTATGTGGATAATAAAGTTTGAAATTTCCCTTTAACTTAAGTAACAAGATCATTGGTTTTGAATAACTACTCAAAGCCAAAAGGGATCAAGTGGGTAATATGGAGTCCTAAAAGGGACTTTTATGAAAACACTATCCTTAAAAGGAATTTTTGTTTTCTTTAAAGAATGTTTCTTTTGAACTTAGTAGATGATTCTTTAGAATCACTTTGGAGCTTATTGTATCATGTACTATTGAGCACTATCTGAAGGAAATTGAAGTCATGTTTCTCAATGGAGACATTGATGAAACTACTTAAGAAATCAACTTATGGATTAGTCTTTTGTATTTGGAATTCAAATATACCATTATTGTTCATGGGGTGATATTTGGATTATTGCAAAAGAATTTGAAAGATAAGTGCTTTAAAAGGTTTGGTATGTAAAATGCGATTCAGTTTTTTTTTTTCCTACCAAAACAGATAAGTGCTACCATACTTGAAACTAAAGAAATGCATGTGATTCCTCATGCATTTGCAGTACGGATTTTAATGCATACTAAAGTATATACACATATGAGTGTCGTGTATATTACTTGGCAGATATCTTATTGACATTAAAAGTGGATCACCTGTTAGTAACCAAAATGGTTATGAAGTATCTTTAAAGAATAAAATAAAAAAGGTTATATGCTCATAGATAAAAGATCGAATCGGTTGGAGATCATAAAGAATTACGATTCGAATAATTTTTTGGATGTCATTACAGCAAATGATCCACTTAAGGTAATGTTAATATAGAGCGGAACTATACAAGGAAAGTGTCATGCAAACACTTATAGATTCCACTACTATGAAAATATTCTTTATGTTTAATTATAAGACATCCAACTATCGAAAATAATTGTAAAATTATGTCACAAGACTGTGGGTTATTAATAAAGAATTGAAAGACCATTAAAGTAACATTGTGACAGTAAGAATATATTATTTTCCAATAAGGGAAGAGTGCAAAATATATTATAATTCATAAAGCATACTTTGACAAACTCCATAATGGCGGATCCGCTTACCAAAAGATTATTACTTATGGTCTTTCATGAGCATGTAGCTCAATCAGTGTAATCTTTTATGTAAGGATATTTTGGTTCAGGGGGAGTTTGTATTTGGTATTGTCGTATGACTCATTACTTTATGCTTCGGTTAAAGATATATATATTTATATCAAGTTCTTTTTTCTGATCAGAAATAAAGTTATAAAGTATTGTTTGCATTCTAAGTTGTTCAAACATTGAACATTTTGATCTCACTAAGGTTGGACCAGTTGGGAATAGACATGTAATGATCACATCTCATGTAAATTTCCATGCTACGCATCCATGATTGATCTATGTCACTTGATTGTGTTGATATATGTGACCATTGATGGGTTTAGTTACATTAAAGATAACGAAAGCCGCTTTGATCCTTTGTCAGCATAGTTAATGGACGAGATTGTTTAAGAAAACACCTTATGGCATAAATAGCAGAATTTGGAGCTCATAAAGTTAAACACATTTAAGGATATTAAATATGTGGCCCAGGGGGAGATTGTTAGAATATTTCAATTATGTGGGCCACACATTTAAATATAATGTGTAACGCTATTTTTGGTGTGAATGCCAATTAAAGTGGTCTAATAGGGTAACAAATTTATTGGCATAAATATATTCAGCTGTTATGGAAGGAATGCGTAGAGACCGGAATAATTTTCAGTTTGATGAAGGGCCGAACTGAAAATATTACACTATTATAAATTAGGGGTTATGGTCCCCAAATTACACAAGTTTTCAGCGTATTCTCTTTATCCCCTCAGAAGAAATGCATTTACATCTGAACATGTGTCAATTTGGAAGATCCAAAACCAAGTTGATCCTCTTTAACAAACGCTCATGGATACAGTTGATGAAAGCAGCGACTATCGGTTCAGATCTAAAGCTTGTGTCAGGTTTAATAATCAAAACCATGTTTTAATTAGGCTAATCCTCTCTTTGTAAACATCTATGGATTCAGGTATGACTTCCGCTAACTCATTTTACTTTCTCTGATTTCATCTCAATTAAATCAATATGGGTCATGTATTTAAATATGGAATTTCATGATTGGTAAATCATAAAGTATATAGAAATTCCAACATTTTGGCGTCATCTAAGACAAGCAATTCTTATGGTAGCAAAATTGACAATATATGGATTTTTTTTCCTTCATGAACATAACTTTTGTTTCTTCAGATTTTATTGCCAGATTTTCTTGATGTTACCTACTTTTTTCTAATATTTACTTTATAAAACAAGTGTAGCTTAATTTTAATATCAAGTTGTACATTAATATATATTTGGAATTTAAAATATTCATAACTATATTATTGGGCCTTAAACTTTAGTGGATGTTTTGCGAAACGATAAACTTGAACATGTTGCAAGGTTGTTATTGATATATTTGCATCGTACATACTGCTTTGAGATTGGTGGATATTTTGGAGAAAGGATATATATTAGATAGAATTGGCTTGCGATGAGCCCTGATCTGGTGAAAAGTACTATCATTAAATAATATTGGTGATTTAAATACCAATTCCATGGTTTTTATGCATTTATTTTTGTGTAATAGTTCATTATGTAAAATGAAATATATTATTACGTTGGTTATTTGAGTTGGTGTTTGTCTGAATAATATCCCACAGTTAGGTTATAAATGTTTGATAAACTTAACTACTAGCATTGGACCATAGCAATATTAGCATTTAATGCATGATTTAAATCAGCCAATTAATGTTTGATTTTTACCAAATATATGACTATTTACTTTCTGATTATTTTTTCCTTCTTTGCTGATATCACCTTTCCATCCTCGGTTCTAAAGTATACGATCTACTAACATTTAAATGGGATAGAAATCCTTCATATACCTTGCAGCTAAAATTAGACCATAAAAATATTAGCATTTAATGCCAGTTAAGGTGATTCAAATCTGCCAGTTAATGTTTGATTTTAAACAAATATATAACCGTTTACTTTCTAATTATTCCTCTCCTTTAATGATGTCCCAACAACTGCTTTTGGAAAGAGTTTACTTTCAGTTTGTCTACTATGTTGATTTTCTAGTGGATTAACCAGTTTGCAGTATAAGAAAGGTTGAATTTGATAAATAGAAACAAGTTTTATTACCACACACCATTTGATTATGTCTAACAACTACTATGGTATAAGGACATTGCATCCATTATTATTTCAGATTTTGGAGGATAAAAAACTATTAATGTTTTGAAAAAATATTGAAATGGATCTTCATATCAATCATGTGCTGATAATTTGCTATAATTTTTTTGTTAGGACATCGAAAAATAAGCCAGGTTTCAAAATTTTCAATGAGATGCAAGTAAAATATGTTTGTGACATAATCTGAAACAAAAAAAATTGATATTTTGATGGAAACTAATTATTTATGCCTTATTTATTTTAATACTCTACATCAAAAAAGATTAATTCAGGAAGCTGCAATTAAATTCAACATAAACTAGTATGACCGTACAACGGTGGGAAAACCGACCGTTAAACTATATAATATCATACAAAAAAATATTTATCACTATTCTTTTACTAATGTAATACTTACTGATATTTAGTTAATCCTTATTAAATAAGCCTTGAATCATTATTGGATCTGGATAAAACAAATAAATATTAACTAAACCATACCATCATATGAACATTAAAAAAAGAAAATGAAAAATACAAGTAAAATTTCATTAATAAATAAATGTACCTAATATCCTTAAAAGTAATCTATGATGGAAAATGGCTTAAACCTTCATACACAATCTATTGTGGTAAATAAGCAGAAAAAGTAAATTACATATCATATCACATCACGTAAACAGAAGATGGAAATAAAAGTAAACGCGTTCTTCTTCAAATTTTCTCATTCTTTTTTCTTCTTCATACAACAGTTAGCTGCAAAAACCATTACTCAATACGCATTACTTAACAGTGATGACAACAAACCCAAATCCACCTAGCTTGCAAGCCCCGCTTGAAGTAACAAAGACTATCTATACAAAAAAATAAATGAAAAATATAGTCGAAATCCATATCAAAAACTTATCAAATAAGCTATATCAAACTACAAAGGCTAAGTTAAATGGTTTTTGTCCTAGACTAGTACGTATGATTATATACTTGCGTAAATTCAATGATG
The DNA here is from genome assembly GCA_030737875.1 of Allium sativum. NCBI lineage: Eukaryota > Viridiplantae > Streptophyta > Magnoliopsida > Asparagales > Amaryllidaceae > Allium > Allium sativum. The sequence continues at coordinate 4,443,288 of JASFAX010000042.1, read as the reverse complement.
CTAACGGAAACAGCTTCAGCATCCAATAATACAAAGGCAAGCAGCATTCCTTAGAAACGCAAGGCATTAAACTACAATGTTGGTGATATTGGATACACTTTACTAATTTATCCTTTTCGGTTTTCTCATTTAACAAATGAAAAATGATCAAATCAAATTTGTTCATTGTTTTTGCCCATACAAAAATGTCTTCATGTATAAACCATTTAAAAATAAAAATAAAATATGAGCATTCACATGAGATTAAGTACCATCTATCAATCCAAACCCAAAAGAAACATTGATATGCAAATCAAATTCAAGGCAAGAGCAAACCTCAGGAGATATGGATCGATGAACAAGATGCACATTACTATGAAGAAAATCCATCGTTTCTGTAACCTGCAATAGCCCATGCTTAACTTTTCTCAATTGCACAACATTGTCACAAATCCAACAGTACAACAATCAAAATTATTTTCTCATATGTGAATTTAGAGTGAATCACTTGTTGGCAAAAATAATAAATATTAAACACAAATTGCATAGGTGGAGTATTTCAGTTCAAAAAAAATGTAATGTAGCTAACGCACTGTCGCATTCTATTTTCAACTAAAACCTTGAGATTTCAGCAACAAAATAATGCTATGAAACATGATTAACTTTTACTCTATGTAATCTATATAAATGAACAAATAATTTTAGGAAACATTAATATTACCATCAATAATGTAACTCGGAAAAAGATAACAAACAACGATAAAAATAGCACTTGAATAAAATTCTTCGGCTATTTCAGCATCTGGTTTTTTCTAATAACCTTAATCATAAAAACATTTAATCAATAATGAACGATATCTGTAACAACCCGTATTCTACGCATCATGGGGTCGTAGAATATTTATTTCTTTTTCTTAGTAAGTCGTATGGTCATGTACTCTTGGGGAACGACTATTGGGGTCATTTCCCATGTTCATAATTTTTGTTAATTTTTAAATGACTGTTTTGCCCCTAGTTGATCTTGTTTCGTCCATAACTTTTGACTGGAAAGGAATCTTGACCTGAAACCACTTCCATTAGCTCCGGATGATGGTTTACAATTCCGTAGAGTGGTCATAATAATCAAACGGACTTACCGTTTGGGAGATATAGCTGAATTAAGGTTTAGAATGCATAAAACAGCTTAACCGGGCTTAATTGGGTAGTTAACAGCTAGGCCCAAAAAGGGGATTTGGGGTATTTAAGGGCTGCTAGGGTTAGAATTTCGGGTTTTTATCACTTTTTCCAGCCGCCACTTATTTTCTTCAACCCTAGCCATGGCCTCCAACATCTAGAATCTTCCCAAATCACCTCTAAACACTTTCTAATTGAAGAATAGGCTTAGCAACATCAAATTAAGAAGAAAGAGCACCAAAGCAAGGTTAGAGCTGCTGTTAGACATCAGTATTCACCCCAAATCAGAGGAGTTTCAGTTCTGAGAATTTTATTTGTGGCCAAGGTGAGTGATTTGCCTAGTTTTGCACTAATTACGGTTGATTAAGGGTAATTAGTGAAGATTAACGAAATTTGACATTTATAAATTCTGGAAAAATGTTCATAAATTCATAAACACCATTTTAGACCTCTGTTAGAAGTTTGGTTCGATTTGATTAAGTTTTGTTAATCCTATCACTTGATTTGCTTAAACATGCTTAAGGGGAAATTTGGGGTTTTGGCTATGTTTGATCTATTTTACATGCTATGATTCATGTTTTGGTGTTTGTGGTCGATATTATATGTTGCTATGACTGTATGAGATGTTTTGTGATTGTTTAGAAGTGTTAGTTTGGTCAAAAACGCCGTCGAATGGCGAAAGACTGTCGCTGGAACGAAGTGCAGGAATTTAACCGGATCGGATCGCGAGATATGACCACGAACCCCACAAACGGATCACGTGGAATGACCACGAACCCCACAAACGGATCGCGTGGAATGACGACGAACCCCACACTCGGATCGCGAGGTATGACCACGAACCCCACACACGGATCGCGTGGAATGACGACGAACCCCACACTCGGATCGCGAGGTATGATCACGAACCCCACACACGGATCGCGAGGTATGAGCACGATCCGCACACCTGGAGCGTGAGGAATGAGCACAATCCACTTCAGAAGCTCACGATCCGGACCACTACGAAGCTGGAGCATGGAACGCGACCTGAACCCGATGGCACTCTCCGACCCGACCCGAAGGAGCTTGTCACGAGCAGATCTGTGGCGATGGATTTGGAGACCCCGACCCGATCCGCTGAAGAGTACTCGAGCCGATCCGATGGAGCTGGAGGACCACGAGCTGATGACGTGACTCGATCCGAAGGAGGCGTGACCCGAGCTAGAGTGGTGCGAACCGAACCAGGAGGCTACGAACTGAATGAAGACCGATCCGGAGGATGATGACTATAACCCGAGATGCAAAAGTAGTCCAAATGGAAGTTAGAGCTCAGGATCCCGGAACCAGTTGGGAACCAATGAGTTCACTTCATGAGTTGGGCTTTGCTGCGGGACGTGTGCAAAGGGGTTGTCGGTATTCATAACTTTGGTTCACCGCTGAGAGATGGATAGTGGGCTTGTGGTGATAGTTGTACGGGATTGGATTCCGTCATGGCCCAAAGGATTAGGTAACCAAGGTAGTGGATATCGTATGCCTTACGCACTGAGTGAGAGGCGTGAGGATGGTTGCTATGCTTGATTGTTTGACATCACTATGACATGCACACCCCCACCCCCGTTATCTTGACACCTTATGTTAGTGGCACCTTAGAGTATTGAGCTGTATGTTGTGCTAACTCTTTGGTTGCAGGTCCAGGTTCAGGTATGATTAGATTATACCTGTTATTGTTCTGTTTTGTTTAGCTGCTTATCGCTCACACCAGACTTTTTGTCTGACCCAGAGTTTTATGTCTCTTCTTATTACTCTGGGTGCTCACACGAGCAGACTAGAGACAGATTAGCTGGTGGTGTACGAGTAGCTAGTCTGGAGACGAGCAGGAGGCTTTCACGTATGATATATATTTTCTCCCTGTGTTGTTAAAGATCGCTGCTTGGGCATTAGTAGTGTATCTTCTACTTTAGCTTTCTTTTGCTTAGAGACAGTATTTTTGAACGTTGTAATAAGCTGTATTTGGATTTCCGCTGCTATGTTTGGTTTAGTTTTCAGCTTATGCACTGTCTCGCCTGTTTTATGTCAAGATTATTTTATTATTATATTTTGTACCATGCGCTGTGAGACATTTGACAGGTTCTGTGGTTGTCATTTCTCTTCTTTCCTTTCTTTCTTACGATCCGTTCCGTGCCAGTTGGTCATGCTAGGCAAAGGTGACGGTTGGTGCGGGGCGGGTCGTTACACTTGGTATCAGAGCTCTAGGTTGCGTAGTTCACCTAGGGAAAGACACTAGGGAGAGATAGTATACGTACATGAGAGCGCGTATTTGTGATTATTTTGGTTTTCAAAAAGCTATATATATATACTAATAGTATAGATAAGAGTAAGGCTGCACTGCACTGACACCACAAAGGAGATGGTTAATCGTTTTCTCTGTACAGATTGAACGATGAGCCGATATGTAAGAGGTACTGGTAGAGGAGCCAATAATGGGAATGCTGCTGAGATGAGGACGATATTTACTAACCTCATGAGAGAGATGCTTAGGGAAGTGCAAGGAGCAGTCCCTAATGTTGCAAATGGTGGTGGTGCAGCGGTGCAGGCGCCTAGGGCCGATTTCGCCAAGCTAAACAAGGATTATACTAGTCTTGGTGGGAAGCCATTCCTTGGAACGGAGTCGGCTACAGAAGTTCAAGATTGGCTAGATAGTTGTGAGCGCATCGTCGAAGACTTGGGAATCGAGGACGCAATGAAGAGGAAGCTAGCATCCCGTCAGCTGCAAGGGCGGGCTATGAATTGGTGGAATGCTATTAAGGCAGCTACTCCAGAGGATCAAGTTACTTGGAACCAGTTTAAGACTCGCTTTTGTGATAAGTTTATTCCAGCTGCTCATAAATCGGAATTGTTCAGAAAGTTTCTAGAGCTTAAGCAGAACGGAAGGACAGTTTCAGAGTATGTTGCTGAGTTCGATACTTTATCGAAATATGGATTATCTCTCATCGACACTGCCGAGAAGAAGAACGAGAAGTTCATAACTGGCTTAGATGGATACTTGGGGAAAAAGCTTATTAACCACATCGAGGAGACGTTTGAGTCGATTGTGGGGAAAGCATTGAGATCAGAGAGTCTTTACCCTAAGTTGAAGACCGAAGTTGATGTTTTATCTTCAGAAGAGCCAAAACCGCAGGCAGGCGGTGAAGGCAAGAGGAATTCTCAGAGCAAAAGGAAATAGGACCCGACCAAGGATGGTCAAAATAAGAAGAATAAGAAAGATGGCGGGTGCTTTAGTTGTGGCAAGAAGGGTCATTATGCCAGAGATTGTCAAGAAAAGCCTGGGGAAAGGAAGTGCTTTAATTGCGGCCAGGCGGGACATCACAAGAATGACTGTCCACAACCTCCTAGGGAGAAGCAGATTGTGAAAGCATATGCTATCAGTGATGTTCCTTCTTCGTCGAATGCCCCAACTGCGGCAGAAAAGGGAAAGAATGTTGTTATCCGAGGTATGCTTTCTATTTAAGATGTTTCTGTTTGACAGACCCGAGATAGTCGATAGACCTTTAGTAGTGACGAACCCGGTTGGTGGTTCGACTAGCCTTTGCATGATTTGTTGTAATGTGGTCTTATCGAGTCATGGATGTATGTTTGTTTGTGATCGCTTTGTTTAGGCTTTACTAGGTTTAGCATTATTTTGGGGAGTCGATCTACTCCAAAGGAATAGGGTGGTATTAGGTACCTACCTAGTGATGGTGATAGTAACTGGAGTTAAGGAAGCTAAGGGGCCATCGTTGTAATAAGTTCTAGTTGTCTCTGGGAGGCAAATGAGTGCTCCAGTGCCAGATTGTTTTGCTAGTATCACCTCAAGTGGATTGTCCAAATTCGGAGGAGATGTTCCTTGGGCGCTTATCTGATATTGGTTTAGGCCTTTGGGGCTTGTGCTTGGGGAATGTCGAGTTCGATTAGGATGGTTTGCGTGAGAGATAAAATAGTTGTTGTGATTTTTCATTGGATGGTATCTTGGTTTACTTGAGGAGTGATGGGCAGACGGAACATGATAAGACTATCCGATGGTATGGACTGCCCCGAGTTATACTCAATAGGGTTATGGGATGGCTCGAGTGGGACTCGAGAAAGATGCAAAGTAATGGATTGTTTAGGACCATATGTTGATGTTCTTTTTGAAAGAATAAGATGTGTTCGTTGGTCATGGAAGATGCAACGAAGAGTAGGACGATTCAAGTTGGACTTGAACTCGTAAAAGAAAATAGATGTTCGATTGATCTTAGAGATGCAACGATTAGGGAAAACGACTCACGTTGGACTAGAGTTTGTTGGTAATGGTTACTCAAGACTGGGTATGAGTTATAGATTGACTCGAGTTGGACTCGAGAAGGCTGCAAGGAATTGGATTGGCTCGGGTTGGACTCGAGAGGGCAGCAACATAATGGATAGACTTGGGTTGGACTCAAGTATTTTAGGAGGACTAAAAGCAGGGGTATCTGGGGACGCCCGTTACCTTGGATCCGTTGGACGTGATCTAGTTATCCTTGGAGGATAAACGTACGTTGGACGTACGGTAGTCCGATTGGAGGCTGGGCTTCCATTGGTTTAATTATCCTTGGAGGATAAACGTGCGTTGGACGTACGATAGTTAGTTGGAGGCGGGGCTTCCATTAGTTCTTGATGTTGGTTAGACCAGACATTCAAGAATCGACATGTTGGGATTGGTTAGACTAGTCAGGTAGGTATCGACGTATGTATGGCTTTAGCAGGTGATAGATAGGATTTGTTTGATGGATGCTATGGTTGTTATGTTTGTTCATATTTTTCTTCTCTTGAGTAGACTATCACCTGTAGGGTTCTAGCGATGGGGGACCTAAGAGGTGATGGTACATACGGACATTAGGCTATGAGCCAGTGTAGTGAAGTTGTCATGACTTCAGGGGGCAGAGTGGACATGGCAAAGGATTTGAGTATGGTGACAGTTGCATTGAGTAGGAGACATGCCAGTCTAGCGGTTATGTTTCTGGAATGGAAGTAACTGAAGTATATCATAGGATATGATTTCAGAACTGAGTATGAATTAGATTCATAAATGTTAGCAAGTTTGACGATTGGATCGATTTTGATTGAGTGGATTGGTCCCAGTTAGAAGGACGATCCTAACCTATTGGAGATCATCTCTATGATAGAGATGAGTATGGAGGGCAAGAGAATGATCAATCAAGGATTTGATCGAGAAGGATGGTTTCAAAGGAATGATAGACTAGTTGTACCCAACGTAGATGGATTGAAGGATGAAGTGCTTAGAGCATATCATCACTCGGAATTGACTATACATCCCAGTGGTAACAAGATGTATGGAGACATGGAGCAGACTTACTACTGGGAAAGGATAAAGAAAGACGTTGGGAAGTTTATGTCCAAATGCATGAATTGCCAGTTAGTTAAAGCTGAGCAAAAGAAGCCTAGTGGTTTGTTACAACCATTAGAAATACCCGAATGGAAATGAGAACAAGTCTCAATGGATTATATTGATGGTTTACCAAGGTCTAAGTCATGATGGTATTTGAGTGAATCGTATATTAGAGGATCTTTTGAGAGCTTGTGTCTTGGATTTTGGAAGGTCATGGGATGACCAGTGACATCTGGATGAGTTATGGATAATAATAGTTATTAGCCCAGTATTGATATAGTTCCAATTCAAACTTTATATGAAAGACCGTGCAAGACACCATCATGTTGGTTGGAAGGATAAGTTAGCACCAAGATTTGTTAGTCCATCCCCAGTTCTCGAACAAGTTGGGAATTTGGTGTATAAAGTAGAGTTACCTGACAAGATGGCAGGAGTTCACAACGTATTTCGTGTTTCCCAGTTAAAGAAGTTTGTGCATGGCCCTAGTAGGACTATTTCACCAGATCAGTTGGATGATATTGAAGTTGAACCCGAGGCGGTTGGGAACCGCAAGACTATGCGTATTGTTGGGTACGATACGAAGCAACTATGAAGGGAGACGGCGGAATTAGTGAGAGTCCAAGGGGCGATGATTCTTCCTTTGTTAGAAAACCGCATGCTAGGATAGGCTTGTTGTACTATCATGTATGTTTGATTGTTTGAAATTGGTTGATAGGCATGCGGGACCCATTGTTTGTTTCTTAGTTAAGGAATTTCGGGAGCGAAATTTCTTAAGGGGGGGAGAATGTAACAACCCGTATTCTACGCATCATGGGGTCGTAGAATATTTATTTCTTTTTCTTAGTAAGTCGTATGGTCATGTACTCTTGGGGAACGACTATTGGGGTCATTTCCCATGTTCATAATTTTTGTTAATTTTTAAATGACTGTTTTGCCCCTAGTTGATCTTGTTTCGTCCATAACTTTTGACTGGAAAGGAATCTTGACCTGAAACCACTTCCATTAGCTCCGGATGATGGTTTACAATTCCGTAGAGTGGTCATAATAATCAAACGGACTTACCGTTTGGGAGATATAGCTGAATTAAGGTTTAGAATGCATAAAACAGCTTAACCGGGCTTAATTGGGTAGTTAACAGCTAGGCCCAAAAAGGGGATTTCGGGATTTGGGGTATTTAAGGGCTGCTAGGGTTAGGATTTCGGGTTTTTATCACTTTTTCCAGCCGCCACTTATTTTCTTCAACCCTAGCCATGGCCTCCAACATCTAGAATCTTCCCAAATCACCTCTAAACACTTTCTAATTGAAGAATAGGCTTAGCAACATCAAATTAAGAAGAAAGAGCACCAAAGCAAGGTTAGAGCTGCTGTTAGACATCAGTATTCACCCCAAATCAGAGGAGTTTCAGTTCTGAGAATTTTATTTGTGGCCATGGTGAGTGATTTGCCTAGTTTTGCACTAATTACGGTTGATTAAGGGTAATTAGTGAAGATTAACGAAATTTGACATTTATAAATTCTGGAAAAATGTTCATAAATTCATAAACACCATTTTAGACCTCTGTTAGAAGTTTGGTTCGATTTGATTAAGTTTTGTTAATCCTATCACTTGATTTGCTTAAACATGCTTAAGGGGAAATTTGGGGTTTTGGCTATGTTTGATCTATTTTACATGCTATGATTCATGTTTTGGTGTTTGTGGTCGATATTATATGTTGCTATGACTGTATGAGATGTTTTGTGATTGTTTAGAAGTGTTAGTTTGGTAAAAAAGGCCGTCGAATGGCGAAAGACTGTCGCTGGAACGAAGTGCAGGAATTTAACCGGATCGGATCGCGAGGTATGACCACGAACCCCACAAACGGATCGCGTGGAATGACCACGAACCCCACAAACGGATCGGGTGGAATGACGACGAACCCCACACTCGGATCGCGAGGTATGACCACGAACCCCACACACGGATCGCGTGGAATGACGACGAACCCCACACTCGGATCGCGAGGTATGATCACGAACCCCACACACGGATCGCGAGGTATGAGCACGATCCGCACACCTGGAGCGTGAGGAATGAGCACGATCCACTTCAGAAGCTCACGATCCGGACCACTACGAAGCTGGAGCATGGAACGCGACCTGAACCCGATGGCACCCTCCGACCCGACCCGAAGGAGCTTGTCACGAGCAGATCTGTGGCGATGGATTTGGAGACCCCGACCCGATCCGCTGAAGAGTACTCGAGCCGATCCGATGGAGCTGGAGGACCACGAGCTGATGACGTGACTCGATCCGAAGGAGGCGTGACCCGAGCTAGAGTGGTGCGAACCGAACCAGGAGGCTACGAACTGAATGAAGACCGATCCGGAGGATGATGACTATAACCCGAGATGCAAAAGTAGTCCAAATGGAAGTTAGAGCTCAGGATCCCGGAACCAGTTGGGAACCAATGAGTTCACTTCATGAGTTGGGCTTTGCTGCGGGACGTGTGCAAAGGGGTTGTCGGTATTCATAACTTTGGTTCACCGCTGAGAGATGGATAGTGGGCTTGTGGTGATAGTTGTACGGGATTGGATTCCGTCATGGCCCAAAGGATTAGGTAACCAAGGTAGTGGATATCGTATGCCTTACGCACTGAGTGAGAGGCGTGAGGATGGTTGCTATGCTTGATTGTTTGACATCACTATGACATGCACACCCCCACCCCCGTTATCTTGACACCTTATGTTAGTGGCACCTTAGAGTATTGAGCTGTATGTTGTGCTAACTCTTTGGTTGCAGGTCCAGGTTCAGGTATGATTAGATTATACCTGTTATTGTTCTGTTTTGTTTAGCTGCTTATCGCTCACACCAGACTTTTTGTCTGACCCAGAGTTTTATGTCTCTTCTTATTACTCTGGGTGCTCACACGAGCAGACTAGAGACAGGTTAGCTGGTGGTGTACGAGTAGCTGATCTGGAGACGAGCAGGAGGCTTTCACGTATGATATATATTTTCTCCCTGTGTTGTTAAAGATCGCTGCTTGGGCATTAGTAGTGTATCTTCTACTTTAGCTTTCTTTTGCTTAGAGACAGTATTTTTGAAGGTTGTAATAAGCTGTATTTGGATTTCCGCTGCTATGTTTGGTTTAGTTTTCAGCTTATGCACTGTCTCGCCTGTTTTATGTCAAGATTATTTTATTATTATATTTTGTACCATGCGCTGTGAGACATTTGACAGGTTCTGTGGTTGTCATTTCTCTTCTTTCCTTTCTTTCTTACGATCCGTTCCGTGCCAGTTGATCATGCTAGGCAAAGGTGACGGTTGGTGCGGGGCGGGTCGTTACAATATCTATTTTCGTTTAATAATAAGTTTATAACAAAGATACTTGATTTGAAAATTGGGTTCTGATTTTGCAGTTAAGGTGCAACTGTAACTATATCATCCTTTTGTTGGGTAAATACTTGAAGATAGTGAGGTACAGTAAGAAAAGAGGCAATGCAATTATATTTTGATCCTTCCTAATTGCAATGATAAAGTATGACAAAAGGTCCATTTTTGATGATATCTAGCTACCACATGGATATAAATAAATAACATGAGTACCGACCCTGAATATAAAGCAGTCTGTCAATTTATTTTACAAGCTAATGGAAATCATATGCTAAAATTTGTTCATTTTGTTTTTAATGTTAATGCATTAGATATGTATTTGGCTTGTGTAAAGTAGTTCCGGGAAGGCCATATAAACATGATTTAGAAGATCTTCTGGAATTATATGTAAACATTAATTAGTTGAAGCTGTAAATTGCAAACAGAGGTACACATATTGCACGTATATTTTTTGACATTAATTCTTCAGTATATACGCATGCAATGCATAGCAAATACTTGAATCAATCACAAAAAGATCATGAATGGTGTTGATCAGAAAGATATTTGTAGTCTGAATTCCATAAAATAATTGTATTGTTATCTCTAGTGCTGACATTATCTTGCCACATTAATGCAGCCAACACAACAGCAATCACAATCTCATTGGTTTCATTTATGCAAAAATCAGTTAAATAGTTTTAGATATTCTTCAACCAATCATATGAGCAAAAGATGAAGTTGAATATCAGTTACATCATGTAGTCCTTTACTTATCATGAAATTAAATGATTAATTAAACCATTTTAATTATAAAACACAACATTTCTTTTTGTACATTGAATACAAAATAAAAAGGGGAATTGTGAACTTTCAACGTTTTGAGTTCACTTGACTGACTAAAAAATTAAAGATCAATGAACAACATATAAATCCTTGCATCTAATTTCAGTTATTAGTATTCTGGCTCGATGGACTATTCCTTAAACCAAACCATTAGGACAATGAATTAAACAAAATTCATTATTCGTATAAGAATCAATCCAATATCCATAATGAAGCAAAATTAACAGTAACTCAAATTTATAAATAATGGGTATGTATACATTAGATCAACACAAATCAACCATAATAAACAAAAAGAAGTGAAATCAAAGCTACCTGCTTGCCCATTCGACGAATAAGAGATCGCTGCTTTTAATCATTAAAAAGGAGATTCACTCCTTTTATTATCCTAATCCTAAGCAGACCCAAAAAATGGTTGCTACTGTTAATGTCATTTTTTGGTACCTTTTTTTCGTCTTAGCAGGTTTACCAAATGCCTTCTCTGATGTGGACTTTAAAAGCAATTATCCAAGGGTAACAATCTACATTGAGAAGATAGGAAGTAGCAAGACATACAGACGAAGTGTTATCCAACTATGATTGCTTAGAACACTTTTAAGACTTTATAACAATAACCATGTCATCTGCATTGAGTGAGCCTAACCCAGTCATCATTAAGCTATACACATAAGATGGATAAGAAAAGAAAGTCCCATTAAAATATATAAATAACTGGTATTTTTTCCCTGGATAAGAATAGTACATCTAGTTGTCTCTGAATTTACCCAGGTACTGAAATTAAGAAATCAATTGCTAAATTGAGAAGAATTAAGAAAATTTTGAAATCATGGAATAAAAAAAGAAAAAAGATATAAATTCTCTCGCATCTTTAGAATCAACAGACAATGACCAATTAATTTGTTCATAAAACGTATCAGTTAGGAATTAAGACACTAATTTAAATTGTAATTAATTTCATCAGCCGAAAAATACTGGACTGGAATTGCATTGTTTTAATGCAATATTCATTTCCTTCCATAATATCTCCATGAATATCATTCTTAAACCATGATACTTAGGATCAATTGATTAATTTCCACTTACACATTTTTCTTTCCTTCATATTGCATAACCATTAATTCATTGAATCAAATGGTTTTCTTTCTGTTCTTATTTCTCATATTGCATAATTAAATGATTTATTGAATCAATCAATCAATTTCATTTCCTTATATGTTACACATGTAAAATGTACAAATTCAACGGCATTTAATGTATGTATGGTATTATGTAAAAGAATAGATGGTATGCAATATAATGTGATATATTATCATGTCATTCAAACTACTAATGCATATTTATTATATAATTTTCTGTTATTTAATCAAAACAACAGAATAATTGCCTAAAATAATTGACTGAAATAACAAAACAGCCAAGGTCTATTACACATATTCGCTTTGATACATGATTCTTTCCTGATGTCTAACCAAACTTTAATCAAACTCCTAAAAATAACGCTTTACAGACTAAGTCATTGAAATATTTGCACTAGTCCATGTCCACAAACCCAACCCATATTTGTAGTAACATTCGAGAGGATTATAGCAGACAAGGGCAATACTAGTCTAAAATATGAAAGGAAATAACTGGTAAGAAATGCTACTAAAGATCAATATAAAATGAAGGGATGACAGCTAGACTTACAGGGATGGATGGACCAGATTTGATGGATCCCCTGATTTCTTGTCATCCAGCTTTATATTTTACCACTGGCCACCCACATTGGATTCACATAACAATTACCTTTGGAAATCACAAAATAACATTTAAGTGAAAAGCAAGTTGAATGGTAACCTGTTCTTTTAAAATTTAAAATATGCTTGGACGTAAAGCTTTTAGCATCTTCATAATTTTTATGGAACACATAGTAACTCATGCTAGACAAGTCTTTATTAGCCAACTGGTGGGGGAGTCAAAGGATCTTTTGGCACCAACCAACTACATAGCTATCCCTTGACATAACCAGCGTTAATTTTGCCTTGTTCAACATCCTGGGATCTGTAAACGTAGTATAATATTATATGTCAACAAATTTATGTCAATGTTAAAATAACAATACCTGAAGCAATGAGAAAATGCAAGTATTCATGTCCATGTTGGGTTGTGCATAGTACAATAGTGTTGAATTCAGACTCTGCTCGTGCTTTTTCAGGAATCGGAATTCGGTCAGGATGAGAGTCAAACACTTTCCGTCTATATGCTGCTTTAATCTGTTAGGTCGCTACAAATTGGTTAATTGTAGAGGTGCAAACACAGGAATCCATAACTTGTGGGATGCATCTCTGCTAACTTATAATGTAAGCATTTTAAATATGTATCAAATCCATAATCAAATAGCAACACAGGAAGTTTATAAAAATTAATGAAAGCTTCATTATCAAGAAGTGCAGAATTATCAGAAGTAATTAAGGATAACAGTTTAAAATTACTATAATTAATGCAGAAATAACCTCTCGAAAGAGAAGAGATCAGATTTTCCTTATGTTGATATTAAAAAAAAAACCACAAATTTGCAAAATTAACACCCACAAATATACAACTAAAATTACCTTTTCAAAATTAACACCTAAAAATCCGCAATTGAAGCTCAGACCCACGACAATGAAAGCATCGCAAACCTGAATCATACTTCGAACTTTGAAATTTGACTATTGATTTTGTGGATCCGAAATTAGTTTTTGTGCTATCGGATCTTGATTTTGGAATTTTGTTTTGGGAGGTTGAGTTCTGATTTCAAAAAATGAACGGTAGAGAACCGCATAATGATTTGAGAAATACCGAAGAAAGATAGATCAGATAGAAAGAATTCGTATTTAAGGAAAACACAGATCTGAGGAAGAGAAAGAAACAACGGAGATAACATTATAGTTAGAGCGAAAATTATGCCTAAATTTATTGGCTCAGACAATTTGGTTTTGGCTCTTAAACCTCCCTAACGGTCGGTTTGATTAGTAATATTTCTAGGAGGCTTGCATGTTAAGATGCTTAGAATTTTTCTTACAACGATTTTCCCTTTTCAGGTTTGGAATTACAACCTACCAGAATTGATGCATAATGGATATGGGTAGGTAAGTAATTTAGAAATCCAACCTCTTCCTTTGACTGATCTCAGTCACTACAAATCAACCTGTTGCTTATTCATGGCTTATTTATTCGCACTGTTAATATATATTTTTTGGACAGTAATTGGCTAAAGGAGTCTGATCTGCCTATGCTGATAGTTAAGGAAAGGTTTAACACTTCAAGGAAGCCTAAACTGACAAAGGCCTGCAGGTGGCTACATACAAAAACCTGGTCAGAAAGTAAACCAAAAACCTGAACATAAGCAAAAGGAAAATAAGAGTAGCATAGAAATTATCCAATCCCTTGAGTTCTTTGTTTAATATATATTTTTTGGACCGTAATTGGCTAAAAGAGTCTGATCTGCCTATGCTGATAGTTAAGGAAAGGTTTAACACTGCAAGGAAGCCTAAACTGACAAAGGCCTGCAGGTGGCTACATACAAAAACCTGGTCAGAAAGTAAACCAAAAACCTGAACATAAGCAAAAGAAAAATAAGAGTAGCATAGAAATTATCCAATCCCTTGAGTTCTTTGTTTAATTCAATTGTGAAGCCATGTAGATAGGAAAAGAGCGGATACATATGTCGAAGCAAAAATTCAAGCATCCCTTTCTTTCAAGATTATCACGAAGAAAGATTTCAAGACAATTAAAAGTGCTTTGGTCTTAGGGATTTTCCATCTTATCCACTTGAATATGTTGGACCATTCACTACCGAAGCTCCTCGCTGGTCTGTGAAAACTTCCGTCTGCTAGAAATTTGCTCCAACTGTGGTGTGAGTGTGGACATTAATTTCCGGTTGACTGCCACAAAGAACACATGTATCAATGTTAACAACTCCGTAGGTGAGAAGGTCCGATTTAGTGTTAAGAGCATTTGCCATGATCTTACAAAGAAGGCGATTTTCTTACGTTGGGCTACCAAAATGCCAATATCCAAAATTCCATATATTGGCGTAACAAGGAAAGATGGAGGCTGGACTGCTGTGAATAATCACATTATAGACAGTTGAGGTTGTGAGCTTTTCCCTCTGATCAGTCCACTTTGAGATCCAACCAATGAAAAGAATTAGCTGTTATGGAGTTCCAGACTTGCTTGACATGAGAGGAGCTGCAAAATGGAAGTTGAACAAAGTTGTTGAAGAGGTATAGGTCAAGCTGGGCAGGCAATGGGTTACCAGTTGAAAGCTTTGGGAACTGGGTCATCAACTGGACAATTATCACTCTAGGTTTAACCTAAGGGTGCGGAAAATTTTTCAGGTTAGGACACATGAGAAGGTTGCATTGTATCAGTTGGATAAAGGTGATTCTTAGCTTAATAATGTTTTGCCAGCTCTAATTAGCAATAGGCAGGATGGCTATTAACCAAAAATCCTTGCTTTTATGAAATTTTTCTTAATTCATTGTTTCCAAAGATCAGGACTATTAGGGAGGATCATTTTGAAATATACAAACATAACAGCTTTGTTTCACAACAGGATATTAGTGATTCCAAGGCCACCCAAAGATTTAGGAAGTTAGAGCGCGATTCCTGGAGAACAGACCATGTCATAACCACCTACGTAGGGCACTATTAATCATATTGATCCACTTTTTAGGTAAAACTTTCAAGCAAAACATAATTCTTGGTCCACTAGGTGATCATGGTTGTTGCAATGCATTGTAGGATAGCCAGCTGACTTACCCGCGCTAACTTTGTACTATACCAACCTAAAACCAACCTAACCGTGAAAACCAGATGTCCTTGACATTGATAACGTAAACAACCAAACCGTGAAAACAATGAGTTCTGTGCTCCAAGGGTCAGTAATCATGGAAGAATTATCTTTCTTCGGCTAAAGTATTCCTAAGTTAGAAGGCTTAATGATGGTTGATTACAAGCAGAGTTAAATGGCCAGATATATAAACTAACGTAAGTGTAATAGTGGCAAATGTAAACTAATTTGTCTCAGATTAATCCAAAATTGATTTAATGATATTGTAACTAAACGTTGCTGTATATATTTTTCGAATATACATGTTACTGCTTCCATGCAAAATTATGTACCAGTATACAATCAGAAATAGAATTATACGTGCAAGTTGTTATATTATATAATAAGGTAAAATATATTTTTATGTTCCCCCTAGACATCAAGTAATTAGTCTAACAAAAAAACCATTCATGTAAAAGATGGACACCCAAATGCACAGTTTCTTTTATATCTTGGAAATAGCATGAAGTTGCATGCAAAATGATATTATAAAGCTTCCAAATGATATTGTTGAACTTTGGAGCTAGACAATGATGTAACAACAAATGGTTTTTAGTTTAGAGAGAGTCCCTTCAATGTAGTGTCAAGTAATAGAAAAGCAACAAAAAAAATCCATTGTACCATAATTATACAAAATATGCAGTCATTGTAATCATAGGTGTTGTAGATTGATAGGTTGGAGTAAAGTAGTTAGGTGAAAGTTGGGCTGGGAAATTATATGTAGTTTTGTAATTTTGGTTGACATAAATTGTTTGAACTACCATTGAATTTAGCTAACTGAATGAGCTAATGTATATTGAGCTTAACTGTATGAAGTTGGTTGTGACGTAGATCCGATAAATGGTTTGACAGACCAAGTGGTTGAAGCTGTTAATTGTTGAAGCTACTACTGAAGAAATGACATAAGTGTAAAGAAAGAGCATTGAAACCTGAAGCTTCCGATCATGGTTTCTGGCAATTGATGTTGTATATACATTAGTGGAGGTGAATATTTTATTATCATGAATTTTGATAAAATGTTTAGTTAGTGAATGTGACATACCATGCAAGTTAAAAGCAAGAATGATGTAATGTAAGTGTTGATGTATGATTCGGTTTAATGTAATAAAATTTAAACATTCTTAATTATTTCCAGTTTGTAAACTTCTTTTAAGTGTGGATAGAATAATTGTGCTTAATGACATAAGCTCACAGTAATGATAAAAAGGTCAAAAGTAAAGATACAATTCGTACTTTGTTTGAGATTAGATGCGATTATTCTATTCACATGTAATAGATAGTTACATATTTGTTTGCGATTAAAAAACAAGATCGACGTTCTTCTAATGATGAAGGATGGCATAAAAAGTATTAAAGTTAAGGGACATGACATGTTTATTGCAGGCGGCTTAGGTAAATGCTTCCTTCAATTACAACTATTTATTCAATATTTTGAAAACAAGTTAATTAAAGCCTCAGAGGAAAATAATATTGTTTGAAATTCTAATAACTTTTGCTAGAAAAAAAACTAAATAAAATATTGTTGTTAAATCTCATTATAGTCAGTTTTTCTATTAGAAAATACATATCCAATAATTTAGTAGAAGTATAGTGTAGCCCATATGCGAAGCAAAGGTTTGCACTTGTAATTAACTATAATCTACTTAAGGGTACTACTTAGTACACTAACATGGAGGAAGGAGATGGCATTACCCTGGTCCAGACCCTTCCAATGTGGATCGCCTCATGCATTAGTAGGTTCCCATTACATAAGATATCCTACATTCTCCTCATGGTCAATTCTGTCAAGAAATTAAACAGCTTCTGGGTAACACCTGATGCCAAACCGATCTTACAGCACTAACTATGATGCCTTCAGGCTCCCCTATGGCATCGACACTCCTCTTAAACATCAACTTGAAAGCATAATAATTGTTAAATCAGTATTCAATTTTTAGTGCTACTGGGGTCCTAAATAACTGGATAAAAAATGAATTTCAACATCTAATCACTAAATCATATCACGAACAAATCACTTTAAAATGTAGCCTTGAATCTAGAAATCTTTTCCTGATGGAATACTAAAAAATAAATTGCAGCCATTATGCTTGATTTCACTGCGAGCAAATAACAATAGACTTATTTGCAATGTAGCATACCTATGATCTAAAATATCAGTGAAGCAATAATAAAAGAATTATTTGAAAATTTATTTCTTTACCTTGAAAGAACAAGGAAAAGCTCATGAGCGTGGACAATGTCAACACCATTCTCATATCCCAAAACCTATAGATCATTTGAGAGATATTATTCATTTCAATCAAAATTTCAATTTGGATGAAACATGATAAAAGCAATATATTAGCAGATATTAAAATTCGGCACTAAATTGAATAAGCTATAGTGATTAGTCATTAGTCATAGCATTGAATTGAATAAGCTATAGTGATTAGAATCATTGATCATAGAATCAATAAATGACTAAGAGAGGAAACTAATTGAATAAGCGATCAAATTTACAAAAAAAAATGTTGTTATATTGTTAACTAATAAATTCGACTGAATAAATCCATGATGTTTATACAGTTCAGAAGATGATTTAAACATAATTACATTCATATAGTTCTGAAGACTGGTTTATGAGAAAAACCTAATTTCGCAGACTTAAGAAAAAGGAACAAAAAAATAGTAACAAAGCATAGTTACAAAGTTAAACTGCCACAGGGAAAGAGAACCACTTGGACTGCTAGCAAAGAATTCAAATTCAATTTTAAAATAAACAGGAAGCATCGTATTCTTGCAATAAAGAATGACATTCCAATTGGTTAATTTTTTTTTATGATATTGAATCTGATATTTGGACAACAATCCCAATATTCAGATATCAAAATTGGCAAACACGCCCAAGTGACCATGTATTAGGTATGTCCCAAATGAGTTGATATACAAACATCATGTATGTGTATACTTTGTATTAGTCATAATCATAAACAAAAAAGAAACAACCCTCATTCAAGTATTGCTTTCTAAACTCATATGCGGAATAATAGAATCACACTTAAATCACCAACATTAAAATCAGCATGTCAACAAATTTATTACCAAACACAATCTTTGTCTTGCTCTCAATAATTTCTCCAGTGAGCTCTAGAAAAATGTTTCTTTTAAAGGAAAGAGGTTACATACGGAAAAATAGCTCTACACAATTTAAGCGAAAATTGGGAGAACACAAGTGAATTATAGTGTGTGTAAACATCTAAGAATAGTAACAAGTGAAAGTGAATCCCCTACCTGCAATTTCACCAACTCAGAACCAACAGTACAACTCAACCCCAAAAAGAGCACCTATCGCAGCATCTTCAACCGTGAAATCCTTTTTGTTCCTCAAAATTGTTTTGCACTCTCTAGTTCTTTCCAAAACGCCTTTGTCCTACTAGGAATGCTGTCGAAAACAAAACAAGAAAATTATGTAACTTCAGTTTATAATTTAACTACTTATTTCGTGCTATTAAGTTAAAAAGCTGAGCTATTACCAACCACTTCAAGGATACGGAGAAAAGGTTATTGTCTGAAGATAATATCACAGATCTACTAATTAGAATGAAGAATAGATCCAAATCGAAGATTAGATCCAAAACGCACAAACCCACTCTAGCTTCGACAGACCGATTGATGAGATTGGAGATGGATAGAGCTTTCTTTCTTCGATCGGGTAAGGTGGTTGGAGCGAAACGACCTGAGGCGAAATGATTTTGGAGGGAGGGGAAATAGTTTCAGAGGGAGAAAGACATTAATTTGTGAAGTTGGAGGGAGACGTGAAAATTTCACGAAGGGAGCGTTACACGTGAGAGGTCAAAACAAAATCGCTGGAAATCAAATAATTAGGTGTAAATAATAACACTTCAGAATAACGCGTTATTAAATATCGTTATTAATATCATATTTTGTTGTAGTGAGTGTGAGGTTTTCAAGTCACGTCATACACAAAGCACTGCTTTTTAACAAAAAGCTTTGATCATCAATACCTTATCATTTAGCATGCCACATTGTCATCTCATAACATATAATCGATAATCACTAACCATATAAACTTTGAGCTCGTACGTCTCAAAGAAGGATGTTAAGCTAAGAGAATACATTATCCGCCACCAATAGAAATACGTTTAACAAAAATCCATCACATACTCTAGATACAATGTAAAACACACATCACTACAAGTCCATTCTGGGTTGTAAACAAAACCGAAGGCACCTTATTCCTTATCCAATAAAGGAGAGAGGCCCTTGCAAATCATGATAATCAACAAGCACTTCTGGACAACTGCCATTTATAACCTCCTCTTAGGTATACATCCTAATTAAGACATCAGCAATTAATATAAACGATGTGAAGATCCCCGGTCTACAACCACCGTCTTCAGTATCTTCAATACGCTTCGTATAATTATTTAGAATGGGTTGGAACCCGGTCTTCCCGAATAATCAGCGCATCTTTTCAATCAATTGATATATAAACATGCCGTGAGTCCCATTCCATTTCAGAATATTCATTTACTCAGATCATTCTTTATGTTGGAAATTACTCCCTTAAATCTTATCAAAAAATTACATTCTTTAAACTCTTGTTTAAATCTTTTCCTTGGAAATCATTTCGAAAGATTATATAATCTTATTTCACAAACTTAACTCAATTCAAGTTTTCTCCGCTTTCACGAGATTATTGAATCTCGTGAAAAGGGTAATTTCTCAAATCATTATCCCATTCCCATCCTATTCATCCCATGGAGTAAAACTGGTGGTAATCCATACTTAATACCCTTCGTATTTTGGTAAGTTTGGTTACCTTCATTCATTTCAATTCCGATTAAAGATTTCAATTATCTTTACAGGGAAAACATATTTACCCAAACCCAACCAATTCATTGATCATTTATTAGGGTAGATTACTTTATCTTTGCTTAATCGTGTCTCTATCCCAAAATCTTACTTATCGTTTACGCAAAAAACATGCATATCTTCTTTTAAGCGATTCTTAAACTCGTTCCCATTATCGTTTGTTAGGGAAACTCTTTCATTAAATCTTTATATTTGAATTAAATAAAGATTTCATTTCAACTTATCTTGGAAAATTAACTTTTCCTTTACATGGGTTAAATAACGAATATTATTTAAAACATCATTCACGATAAACCAAAAATCATTCTTTCATTATACATGAAATCTTCACGGAAATCATATCAGCTTATAATCGATATGAATTCCTGTATCGGACTAAAACTATAAGCGGAATAACGACAAAGTCTTTTAAATTCCTTAAATAGTAAAAGTCTTCATTTACAGAGACCCATCTCAATTATCACTAAATCGATTTCCCTTCAATTCCAATTTAATTTATTAATTGGAAAACTCAATAAATCTTAATTAAAAGATTTATTCCGTACTCTTCATCTTTAACTGGGTTAAAGAACAGTGTTATTGAAGACACCATTCACGACAAACCCCAAACTAATTGATATTAAATATAAGATTTCAACAAAATTTATATCCACTTATATTCTACAACAATTCTCGTAATCGACTACTATTAGTGGAATAACAATATAAACATCTTCCAAAATTCTCAAATAGTAAATGTCTACATAACGGTAATCAGTACCAAATATCCGAAGATCATTTCCATCCAAATCCAATCAAATAAATTCGGAAAACTTCCATCTTACTCAAAAGATTTATCAAAACATGTCTTTAAAACAGTGTTATACTTGATGAAAAATTAACTTAACTCGTTGGGTTAAGGATGATGTTATTCAAGACATTGCCGACAAAAACCCAAAAACAATTAATATACGATTTAGAAAGAAATCGTATCAGCTCGTATCCTGTAACAACCCAGAAAATCAGAACTAATTTAAAAATTTTATTTTGGCAATTTTAGTGAATTTTGAATATTTAAAATGAATTATTTTAAATAATAGCGAAGGAATTTTTTTTCGACGAAGTTAAAACGAACAATTTTATTTTAATTATATAACGAGCCTGAAATGGTGCGGCAGTTTGAAAATTCGATTTCGAATTTCAAATGAATATATAGAATTCGTTTTAAGTCAAAATTGGACGAAACAAGAAATATTTGAATCTGTTTAATAATATATTTCTAACGAAGCTAAGAAACTGAGATTCCACTTTAGGAGTTGAAAGTTATGTCCAGTTTAAAATTCAGAAAAGTCGCTGTGGAATTTATATATATTTTAATATATATATAAAGGCTTTGAAAATAGCCATTTTGCAAACGACCTATGTTTTTGACGAAACCACTTTTGTTGGATCCTGGATGTCAAATTATTGCTAGATTCCAAATTTTCATAATTTTTGAGATCAATATGTGAGCGTGGCAAAAGAAAACGTGTTTTAACAGTTTCAGTCAATTTGAATCGACCAGAAAATGACCATTTTTCAAACGGTCTTCAAATTTGGTGAAATTAGTTTTGTTATGACCGTATCGTCAATACGAAGCTAGAAATAATTTTTCTGTAATTTTTAGAGTTTGTATGTGGCCCCGGTAAATTGAAATGTACGTTTAAAATTGAATATATAGAGTTATATTTTAATTTCAGCGAAAACTGAACGAAACAGTTGAACTGGCTTACGAAACATATCCCATTGTGTTCGGAATGGGGCTAATGTGCTAAGGGCGACAGTCATTGGGTTCGATATGGGATTTGAAAGAAAAGTCAACTTTAAGTGAATAATAAAATAATTAAATTATATATTTATATAAGGGGCCACTCCCCTTTGTTTCTCTCTCTCCCTCATTACCCTCCCCCGTTCATATCAGAAACTGATTAGGAATTAAAAAAGAAGACGCTCGCTCAGATCGACGACGTTGGGCCCTCCCCCTTCCACCGCAACCTCCGACGCCGGTCTCCCCTTCATCTCCACCTCCCCCTCCTTCTACCCCGACCTCCTCCTCCTTCAACTCGCCCCAATCCAAACCCGCCCAATCAACGGAAGCCGCGCCCACCACACCACCACCAGCCACGATTGATATGAATAAAATATTGATATGAATAAGATATTGTGTAAATGAACCGAATAAAATATTTTATCGTTAAAAATATAACTTTTAACGTTGATATGAATAAGATAAATATTCATTTACAAATCAAACGATTTGTTTATGTACACCTATTTTCTATGGATTGGAACGATATATTTTGCACATCGCCCAACTGCACAAATAATATTCAGTGTTTGTGGATTGAAACCCCACATATGTGTTGGGATGATATTTGACATACACTAATCCCAATTGTTTAGTTGTATGTCGATCTATTGGTTGACAGGCTGTCGTAAGCGTTAATTATTTATCATTAATGCTTATGCAGTTGTGTAATGCACTATGGATGATGGTTGATTGTTTATCATTATTATTATATACATGTGTTGTATGGAATCCATATAAGTAACCTTATATGGTATTTGATTGGGCCTCATTCCAATTTGGAAGATAAAGAATATTTTGAATTAATATTCAGAAAAGGAATAAATATTCATGTGTCGAATAAAAATAAATATTCATGTGTTGAATAAGAAAATATTCATGTGTTAAATAAAATAAATATTCATGTTTTGAATAGAATAAACATTCATGTGTTGAGTAAAAGCCGTGTTGAATAGATATGCGCCATTTTGACGTGAACGATAGTTATATCGATTTTATTCGTTATTTATAATGAATAGCGAAAAAGAAGTGATTTCAAAATCTGATGTTTGAAAATATTATCATTTATATATTAATGATATGGAATATCCAATTTTGATTCGAAATTGAATATGAAGTTGAAATTGTTTTGAAAACGAATTTAAAACGATTTATAAAATACGTTTTGAATTGAAATCGATGAAATATATATAATATATATATTATATATATTTAATGGCCTGAGTAGAAAGCGCCGCGCCGCGGCAGTTCGCGAATTTCGACTTTTTAGTTTACTTAACCTACAAAGTCATCATTCTAAACTAACTCAAGTTCTTCAACTTTTTAGTTTCTTATAAATTTCCCATTTCTCAAATTTTGCTAACGCCTTAAATTTTAGAAAAGTTTCACGATAACCTCCTTTGTACGACTCAATCGGTACAACTACAACTTATCTCTCTAGGCCCTCACCATTCAAAAAGAAAATCCAAAAGCCAAATGGCTTGCCAATCGGCTCATAAAATCATCAAACCCAATCAATACCGTAAATATGTACTTTTACATGGGCATTCAATTTTATTCCCCTTCTTAGCTTGCATTCAATAACCTGTCTAACGTATATATGTCCAATTCCAACTAGTTTCCAATCTATAGCAAAATACCAAACCATTCTTATATAGGTTTTATCATTCCAATTTCCATTTGATATGAATCCATCCCATTTAATTTTAACTTCAATGAAGTTAAATTTTAATTCGTTTGATTCGCTTTAATCATTTCAATCCATTTAACTTGTACCAGTTAAATTTAAAGCTCAAATCATCTTAATCATTTTTCAAAATACAAATATTAAGTTTTAACCAAGTTCTTAGCTTAAGGTTATTATTTTATTTATCTTGGCTATAAAAATCATATTCTAATGCTTATCTAAATGGGTTTAAGCATATCTCGACGTTTCAATTGTAATATATAGTCACCCCACTTAATAAACTCGAAAATAAACACAGATGATGCTGCAGTTATAAACAGAATCATCCTCAACTGACTAGAATGTGATTCTATATCTATCTAGTATATACAAGACTTCATATATACATTAGCTAGGCATATATACAAAATCCTCTTATACTCGATAGTCCAACTTCAATATCAAAGAAAGCACTCAGACTCTTATTATAAGATAATCAGGTAGGTTAATCATACGTACTTTTTTAATCTTCTTTTCAAAAAGTACAATCTATCAAAACCAAATTTGTTTTTATAAATATGCAAATTCTTTCTCTTATATATATATAAAACTCTTCAAACTCATTCTAGGGCATTACTAACCCTATCTCTAATGAGTAACTCTTCTAGGATATTACTAATCCTATATCTGATGAGTCCTTTCCTTTTGTACAAATGAGTTGTACCCCAATGCTTTGTAACCACACAAGTTTGATCCAAATGGCAAAATCCTCAAAACTTTAACTAAGGGAATATGACTAATAAAAACTAAACAAAACAATTTTTCATTATTATTGCAATAATTTTTACATTAGAGTACATGAGATATCTGATTATAACAATAATTACATGCTGCACAAAAAACATAAACTCTCAGCGGAAGAAATAAAATGTTCTGGACTTAACTCTAGCTTCAATTCAACATCTGCTCTATAAAGTATTTGCAAACCAAAAGTACTAGTCTACTCATATGGAAAATATGGGCACCCAGAGTTTGGGAAAGAACAATAAACTCTGGATCAGTCATGGGACTGGTGTGAGAACTAAAATTGTTATTTACACTTATTTTAACGTTGGATAAATCACAAGACCACGCCGTATAACATGGAACTGGTTTTCCCCTCATGAATAGCAAATCATAAACTATTCGCAATGTTTTTTTTTAAATGAAGCTACCAAAAGAATCGCTCCCATCACACATTGCAAACACAAACCATTAGGAGCAAGTTTTGCCTTATGATAACCAAATATGTTTGGTACGTGAAAGTCTCTTTTATTATTACAAGTGCATAGTGTCGAAATCACTTTCGACAGTAAATGTATAAATCTAAAAAGACTTAGGTACCCATATATTACGTCTACATACATAAATTACAACTAAAACAGTAAATTATTCGTATTGGAAATTGGATTTCCATCATGATGGTTCCTGATTCGAATGATCTATCATGGAGGTGTGTATCTCAACGATTTAGTCCAGGCATCTGACACCATAATGCACATCCACACTTCACTTCGGGAATCAAGTATCATGCTTAGCGCCTTTAGTCTTGACTCGGAACACCGCTATACTCTATCCACTTTAGGCATGGCGCTAGCGCTGCCTAAATCTTCTTGGTCGACCGAATCCATTCACAACTCGAAAGTTGTCCATTATCTTTTACTTGAAAAGTCATACTGATATGGCCAACTATTTACCATCGTATCGGGATGTGAGATTTTCAAGTCACGTCATACATAAAGAACGGCTTTTTAACAAAAATCTTTAATCATCAATACCTCATCATTTAGTATGCCACGTTGTCATCTTATAATATATAATCGATAATCACTAACCATATAACCTTTGAGCTCGTACGTCTCAAAGAAAGATGTTAAGCTAAGAGAATAAATTCAACGCTACTAACAAAAATACGTTTTCACATACTATAAGATACAATGTAAAACACACATCCATACAAGTCCGTTATGTGTTGTGTACAAAACCGAAGGCACCTGATTCCTCATCCAATAAAGGAGAGAGGCACTTGCAAATCCGGACAATCAACAAGTACATCCGTACAATTTCCACTTATAATCTCGTCTTGGGTGTACATTCAAATTAAGACATCACCAGTTAATACAAATGATGTGAAGATCCCCCGTCTTTAACCACCGTCTTTAGTATCTTCAATACTCATCATATAGTTATTAAGAATGGGTTGAAACCCAGTCTTTCTGAATAACCAGTGCATCTTTACAATCAATTGATATATAAACATATCATGAGTCTCATTCCATTTTGGAATATTCATTTACTCAAGTCATTCTTTACATTGGGAATTACTCCCTCAAATCTTATCAAAGGTTTACATTCTTTAAACTCTTTTTAAATCTTTTCCTTGGAAATCATTCCAAAAGATTATAAAATCTTATTTCATAAACTTTAATCAAATCGAGTTTTCTACGCTTTATCGAGATTATTAAACCTCGCGAAAAGGGTAATTTCCCAAATCATTATCCCATTCCCATCCTATTCATCCTATGGAGCAAAATTGTTGGTACTCATCTAATACCCCTTGTGTTTTGGTAAGCTTGATTACCTTCATTATTTTCAAATCTGATTAAAGATTTCAATTATCTTTACGGGGAAATCATATTTACCAAAACCCAACCCATTAGTTGATCATTGATTAGGATAGATTACTTTATCTTTGCTTGATCATATCTCTATCCCAAAATCGTACTTATAATTTCTTAATCTTATCGCTTATGCAAAAAAACACGCTTATCTTCTTTTAAGCGATTCTTAATCTCGTTCCCATTATCATTTGTTAAGGAAACTCTTTCATCAAATCTTTATATTTAAATTAAATAAAGATTTCATTTCAAGTTATCTTGGAAAATTATATTTCTTTACATGGGTTAAAAACAAATGTTATTTAAACATTGTTCACAACAAACACAAAATCATTTTTTCATTGTAAATGAAATCTTCATGGAAATCATATCAGCTTATAATCGATATGAATTTCTGTATCGGACTAATACTATAAGCGGAATAATGACAAAGCCTTTTAAATTCTTTAAATAATAAAGATCTTCATTCACAGAGACCCATCTCGGTTATCACTAAATCGAATTCCCTTGAATTCCAATTTAATTTATTAATTGGAAAACTCAATAAATCTTAATTAAAAGATTTATTCCACTCTTCATCTTTAATTAGGTTAAAGAACAGTGTTATTGAAGACACCATTCACGACAAACCCCAAACTAATTGACATTAAATATAAGATTTCAACAGAATTTATATCCACTTACATTCAACACCAATTCTCGTAATCGACAAATATTACTAATGGAATAACGATATAAATACATCTTCCAATTTCCTCAAATAATAAATGTCTACACAACAGTAATTGGTACCAAATATCCGAAAATCATTTCCATCCAAATCCGATCAATTGAATTCGAAAAACTTCCATCTTACACAAAAGAATTATCAAAACATGTCTTTTAAAATAGTGTTGTACTTGATAACAAATTAACTTAACTTGTTGGGTTAAGGATGATGTTGTTCCAAAAAATTCCCACAACAACCCAAAACAGTTAATATCAAATATACGATTTAGAAAGAAATCGTATCAGCTCCTATCCAATATCAACTTCCCGTATTCAACAAATCAATAAGCGGGATAACGGTGTATTCACCTTTTAAATTCCACGGATAGTACGAGTCGCATCTACGGAATCAACATCAAACATTAGATGATTAATTCCAATCAAATCCAATGAGTTAAGATTTGAAAAGTTCGGTTCATTTAACTTAAATTCCAAACGTCATTTTACCGTTTTCGGTCAGTTAGGCTGAAACACAAATATCCAAAATATAGTCCTAAACTTCATATTTCTTTTCCAAATCACTTTGAAATCATTAATTATGATTTATCATAATTTTTCCATAGTTTTAATAAATCTTATATGGCTATTTCGATTGATTTCCAGTTACGGTCATCGAACTGTGTTTACACCGATCTTTTCAAAAATTGATTTAAACATAACTTGAAATCTATAAGTTGAAAACCAGTTATTATCAATAGAAAACAAACATTTCTTATTTTGGGAAAATCCAATTTAAATTGCATTAGTTATGCTTGTTTGAAGTTCATGGTTGAAATTCGCGAAATGTCGTTGCGCGACACGTCCTATTCAAACCATATTATTATTTAAAATAAACTCGTCCAATTCAGTTCAAACCTATTTCATAAAACGTTTATAAACTCATTTTAAAAATGATTCTAACTTTAAATTTAGTTATAATCCAAATTGAATATTCTGTATTATTATATATTAAAATAATTGCGACCCCATTTCCATTGTTTTTCTCTGTCCGTCCAAAACTCTCTTCCCACCTCTCTTTCTCACGGATTAATAGCCAACTTGCTCCTTCACTGCAAGCTATTTCACCGCCTCCAATCACTCTACCTCCATAAGCTCTCCCGAACCCTAGCCCGCCGCCAGTCCCCATCTTCTAACCCTAACTTGACCGCTGGACCTTCCTCAAAGAAATGGTCTTCTCTATTCGATTATAAACCATGTAATGCTGGAGCTTATTCTCCTCCGAAAATGAAGCTCGATTTCTTGGCGAAAGTTCTGCTACCCTCAGTAGAAATTTATGAAGAAGCTAGGGAACAGTGGAATGGCTACTTGATTGGTCACTTCCTTGATAGGCGTTTATCTTACTCAACTGTCATCTCTCACTTGAAGAAGATTTGGCATCCTTCGGGTGGAATTAAGGTGATATCTACTGGTAAGGTTTTCTTCTTCTACATTGACAAGGCCAAGGATAGGGACAAGATACTGCTAGTAGACCTAGTAATTATACATAATAAACTTTTTATTGTGCGTCCATGGGAAGCTGGTTTAGGTGACTTAAGAAAATCCATCAGGTCTGCTCTTGTCTGGATTAAACTAACAAATCTGCTTTTATATGGATGGTTGAAAATGGGAATTAACTGGTTGGAATGAGGGTGGGTAAATTCCTTTGTATGGATCTTTCTACAGAGAAGTTAGAACGTCTAGAATTTGCAAAATGTATGGTTGAAGTTACACCCCATGATGAATTACCTACTGATTTTCCAGTAATGCTACCTGATGGGAGTGAGCAAGTTGTCTATGTATTCTATTTGTGGAAACCATAGACTTGTGTTAAGCGTGATTCTTTTGGGCATTCTAGTGTTAATTGTGATAGACTTGTGTTAAGCGTGATTCTTTTGGGCATTCTAGTGTTAATTGTGATGAACACAATGAATGCTCTGCCGAGGATATATCTAGAAAGGATAGGGACTCTGTTCCTATAGCAAAAACAAATGAAAGAGGTCTGACAAATGTGAATGCAAGTCGTGGTCCTAAAACACAGGCAAGGACAAATACTGAATGGAGGGAATCATTGGTATGAGGAGAGTAGCTTCTGTCTCACATCAAAAACCAAGTCTGGATAAAGGTAAAGAATTGGCAAGTGATGTTAACAAAAATAACAATATGTATTATGCTCTTTCTGAGATGAATGCAGATAAAACGAGGTTAGATATAGAGGCAGATTATGAAGATGGAGAAATACGACAAGTCAGTGATTTACTTTCACATGCTTTCTCTCAACAAGTTGGCACGAGTGACAACCCAGTTTCATTGCTGGAAGCATGCACAAGCAGACCAGATCCTAGTTTGGGAAATAGTATGAACAAGGAAATGGTAGACCTGAAAGCAAAGACTTTATTGAAGTTATGCAAGCTAATCAGGTTGAATTACCGGAGAAAGTGGACACCTTCTCTGATGCTATGCCATGTAAGGCAACTGTTTATGTAAGATAAGGAGAGTGTATCAATATTGTAAATGAGGAAGGAATAAAACATGTCAGTGGTAAAA
The DNA here is from genome assembly GCA_030737875.1 of Allium sativum. Lineage (NCBI taxonomy): Eukaryota > Viridiplantae > Streptophyta > Magnoliopsida > Asparagales > Amaryllidaceae > Allium > Allium sativum. Next base: position 4,413,387 of record JASFAX010000042.1, on the reverse strand, counting down.
GTGAAGAGGAGCACCAAAATACTCAGTGTGGTGAAGACCCTCTCGAAACTTTTTTACATGGTAATTTCAATTGTATTGAAGTAACAGAGAGAGTTGTGAGAAAGCAAACGAAGAAACCAACGTCAAAAGCTTCTTTCATGGATTATGAAAAAGGAGCGCATGAAACGATTGAGAGTCTTACAGCAGAAATTATAAGTGGAAAACTCGATAGTTTTGTGTGCAATGAGAAGACCAAATTAATGGAGATTATGATTAAAAACTACAATCCGATGGAAATGTATGATGCTGAGCGACAAAAGAAGAGATTGATTTTTTCTGATATAAGCAAAGTTAAGCACTCTTCTCCAAATGCGCTAAAGCTTGGTTTTTTGAATACCAGCTATAGAAAAACTTGCGGCTCTACTGAAAGCACTAAAAAGATCAACCATGCACAACTTCAAAAACTAATGTCACCAAGTAAAGTAATTCCTGTATCCCCTGTTTATGTTAGCAAAGACAAAGTC